>JAGKQL010000049.1:3033945-3134824 GCA_018398635.1 Cyprinodon brontotheroides
TGCAGTGGTTTATGTTATAATAAACCTTTGGGTTAAGTTGTCGCAAGCAGGTTTTTCTTGTGTTTCTTGTGAATTTGGTCTTAAATTTTTATTTCAAGTGGCATTAAAAAGTCTTGAATTTAACTTGCCTTATGCTGTAGGAACCCTGTTTTTACGTTTTTTTGTTTATTCATGTTTTCTCTACCATGATCCTTGCAGTGGTCTTCTTAACAATCCCAGCAGTCAGAGGTGTTTGCTTCTTAGTATTAAAACTTTAAAATCACATAAGATAAAGTTACAGGGGGACGAGTTCTGAGTTTGCATAAATAATTTTACAACTGTTTGTTTTATTAGATTATTTTTTTCCATTATATTGTTAACTTATCAGATTAAAGTTTGAATAATGATCATTTCTAAATCTGTCCAAAAACTGCCGGCCCAGTCAAATGTTATCCATTGATAATCTTCTGAGAGATCGCTCCTGGCAGAGTGTAGAAGAGCAGGGCGAGGAAAAGCACGGAGATCAGAAGGACCAGAGCGATGATGATGTACTTCTTGTAGTTCCGCCACACCAAGTGGAAGAAACACTTGAAAGGGTTGACAAACCAGGAGAAGGAGGTGTCTGGACGGCTGGAAGACAAACAGAAGACCTTGTTAAGTCGTAACACTAAATGACCGTCCTCCTCTTTGCTGCTTGCAGTAGAGCCAGAAGCAGCACTGACTGACACCCTCACTGCTGGAGATGCTGGTTGATTAGACTGCTGACTCTTAAGTTTTTAAATAAAAAGATGAGAAAGGTGCAAAAGCAAGTTCAAAGACTATAGAAATGAGTTTGTTTCTGAATCATTTGCTACTGGAGTTTCTAAACATTACAAACGTTAAGTGCATGTTAAGGAAAAGGGGATAAGATTTGGCAGTAAGCTGTCACATATTAAGAATCTACCAAATGAAAATATAAAACATCCGTTTAGTGCATATGTTAATTGGTAAAAATTATCTTGAAAACAAAAGCAACAAAGTGCTAATAAAGTACTGGCCAGTTTTAGTGGCGGCTGGCGAATAGAGGGCGCTAGGGTGCATCCCCACACACCCAATAACCTTGATTAAGACATAAAAGTCAAATTATAAAATTAAAATTCTACAAAATGTACTAATATATATTTTTAAGATGTTTAAGATTAATATTTAATCTTTAATGATGAGTAAAGCTGTGATGAGTGTGAAGCGGCCGGGATGAGAATCAGCTCCTCCAAGTCCGAGGCCATGGTTCTCGACCGGAAAAAGGTGGCTTGTCCCCTTCAGGTTGGAGGAGAGTCCCTGCCTCAAGTGGAGGAGTTCAAGTATCTTGGGGTCCTGTTAACGAGTGAGGGAAGAATGGAGCAGGAGATCGATAGACGGATCGGTGCGGCTGCTGCAATAATGCAGACGCTGCACTGGTCTGAAATGAGCGGCTGAAATGAGCTTTTTCCGCAGGGTGACTGGGCTCTCCCTTAGAAATAGGGTGAGGAGCTCGGTCATTCGGGAGATGTTCAGTGTAGAGCCGGTTCTCCTCCACATTGAGAGGAGTCAGTTGAGGTGGCTCGGACATCTTCTTCGGATGCCCCCTGGACACCTCCCTCAGGAGATGTTCCAGGCACGTCCCACCGGGAGGAGGCCCAGGGGACGACCCAGGACACGCTGGAGAGACTATGTATCTCGGCTGGCCTGGGAGCGCCTAGGTGCTTCCCCCAACAGAGCTGGAGGAGGTGTCAGCGGAGAGGGAAGTCTGGGAGTCTCTGCTTAGTCTGCTGCCCCTGCGACCCGGTTCCGGATAAAGCGGGAGGCGACGAGTACGAGAGAGTAAAGCTGTTTGGTTGTTCATTGAGTTATTCCGCCCTGGGGTGCAAAAATCTTTGACCTTTTACTAACAGTAACTGTTATCGCAATCGTAGTGTTGCTGATCGACAGGTTGAGTCACAGAAGTTAAATTCCTTTAGGCAAACTCACCAAGAGAAGCTTGAGGTACCTTCGACCTGATCAGCCGAACATCAAAATTAATCAGATGGGACGGTACATCCGCTCTTCCGACCTGGTTTCTCTACAAGGTTGGCTAACTGCATGCAGCCAGGCTAATGTTTCATTCTGATTTTCCTGCATCGCTTTTCAAATGTATGATCTGACCCAGCAAAAAGACAGGTATGGTTGATTTTTCTTAGAAAAGTCAAAGGAGAATGAACAATCTGGGATTCACATGGAAAATAATAGAATGTATTGAAGTTTTTTTTAGATGTTTGTTAATTTGCATAGTTGCTTTTAAATAAACACATTCTCAGAAAATAGTTTTTATATATGAAAAAATATAAAGGTGACTAATAGCTTCTCCATTATTAAACTGGTACATTATTTTTTTAGTTTGTGCACCATATTGAAAAACACAGATTGGCCTTCACAAAGCCTAAGAAGGGCATAAGAAAATGTCTGTACAAAAATTAAATCTGTACATGAAATTATGTTTTGTTTTTATAAAGTGTCTTTAGAATGTCTTTTCGTTGTTGGCATTTGTATACTGGTGTGATAACTTGGATACGTTTGATTTTTTATTTTTTGGTATATATATCTATTTTGAATTTATAGCCCCCCTGGAGAAAAATCCACCAGCTGCCAATGGCCATTTTTCTTTTTACCATATAAATAGGGATGTCAGAATCCAGTTCTCCAGGCTCCTGCAGCTTTTATATGACTCTTAGCTTTAGCACACCTTAATCAATCAATCAACAGAGGAGATAATAAAGCCTTTTGATTCAGGTGATTTGGATCAGGAAGCGGCCTAAAAGTTGCAGGATACCAGCCCTCGAGGACATGAGTTGGAGCAAAGAAACTACAGTGTTTAGGTGAACTTGAAACATTCTAATAATTAAAATGCAAATTTAAATCCCTTTATTTTCCCACAATGGGGAAATTCACTCTCTGAATTTAACCCATCCCCTTGGGGAGCTGTGGGCTGCCATTGTGCAGCGCCCGGGGAGCAGTGTGGGGTTAAGGGTCTTGCTCAAGGACCCAGAGTAGCAGTCTGTGGGGATCAAACTGGGTACTTGAAGTCGTCTCAGAGCACAAGTGCACCACTAGGCCAAACCTAATTGTTAAAAAAAAAACACATATTGTAGGTCAATTTTTAACACTGTTCAATTTTAAACACTGTTTCCTTATTGTAATTAAAGGCCTGGCAGTATCTTTAGTTGCGTATCGAATCAACTTTCCACAAATTGGCTCAATTTGAAATGCTAAGATGACTTTAAAACAAATACAAAAAAAAAACAAAAAAAAAACTATCTTGTTTAGAACATGCATTGACAAAACAGTAGGTTTTGAATGAGCAAAACGGTATTAATAAATAGTTCACATATTGAAAATTGTGCTGTTCCTTAAATGCCCTACATACCTAAATTTAAACTAGTTATAGAAGCAATGTTGGCATAAATGACTTTTGTTGATTTACAACAAAAACAAAAATGTAAATTTTTTGATGAGTATAAATTCAGGCATTAAGCTGTTTTTTCTTTTTTTTTGACAATAAAATTGTGGAATGACGACACTCACAGGTAAAACTTTAACAATTAGGCACATTTGTCTACCTTGATGATTTGCAAAACATCTCAAACCCTGTTTTGTAGATCAACAAGGACACATTCTTTGTTATTCTTACTTTGGTTTGGGCAGTGGTTCTGGTTCCTTCCGTGCTTTTCCAACAGGATTCTTCTCAGCCTCTTCAGCCGTCACAAGATGGAACTCTGCCTCCACCTTCCCCTGCAGGATTTCCAATGAAATGCTTTAAGGTTCGGGTTAGGTGTGCAGTGGTAATGCTTGGCATAGAAATGGATAAAAATCCATGGAAATCTATGAAGGTAAACACGCAGTCCTCACAACATATGACAAGACAAGAATGAGTGTGTTTGTGCAAGTACCGTGAGCTCTCCAGACTTGCTGAAAGGCCACCAGCCTCGAGCTCTCTTCTGCTGGAAGATGGAGATTCTGTCTGTCACCTCCGTCAGCATGTCAGCCTTACACGACTTGGCTGTTTTCGCTCCGCGGGGAAATCCGTGGAGGTTCAGCTCCAGCGTGCCTAAACACCCACAGTCAAACACATAAAACCAAAACACACAGAGATGGAGAAGTGGTCCTACACACCCACCTAGGAAGTCATCTGAGGAGAGCGTCTCAAAGTCCCAGACCTGCAGGATGAGGATGGCTGGAAGCTTCTGTTCTGTTTTATCCAGGGAGAAAATGTGCTCTCTCTTCTTCACCACCACAACCTGAGGAAAAAGGAAAGTACAGCTGACATTAGTGTTTGATTCTTGTTCATTTAATCTCACAACTCTAGATAAAACAGCACAATCTATTCTGTCTGTACCTTTTCAGCAGGCAGGTAGCTAAAGGGGAATACAAAGCGCCAGTTGAAGTTTCCTTCTCCGGTCAGAGAGTTGTAGTGGACGTCAGTTTCCTGTCGGTCATCTTCTAAACCTTTCAGCCAACTTTAAATAAAGAGAGAACAGCAGTAGAGCTCACTTCACTAGTTCTAATAGGAAACCAACATGACTTGTACTAAGTGAGTAAAACTGATAAAGAACCAGACAATAAGTAGTACAATACTCTGCATTTGGAATTTACTCAAATGTGGTAAAGATACTGATGTATTTTGTTAAGATTTAGTGTAATAAAAATGTTTTTAAAAAAGATACAGAAAAAAGGAGACCTATGGTCCCTACTCTTGAAAAATGTTGGTGAAGATTCTCAGTCATACAGGTCATAGTCATTCCAAAAAAAAATTCAAAAACAATCCACTGGACTTTGTTTCAAAGTTTGAAGACATTTCGCTTCCCATCCAAGAAGCTGTCATAAATAGCGTTGAGTTCAAGGCTCTATGCAGTAGCCCACCAAAGCCTGCTTTTTACATGGAAAACATGCAAATTGAAACAGACGAACGGGTCCACCCCTTTGGAATGGGGGTCGTTTAGCTTTTGTTGACCTGCAATGCCCAATACCTGTCTATGTCTCTGAAGGGGGTGTCATTAAAGGGAATTGTTGGCCTGAAAACTATGCTGTGTTTGTATGTAGCCCAGTTACTCCGATACAGCTACATAACATCCAATGCAGTACTTTTAGAAATGTAAAATACAATATAATAATCCATGACCATCTCGTACATAATCTTACTTGCATAGATTAACATTACATACATGACAATCAGGACAACTGAAAAAATCCTGTTGAGTTCTGCAAAAGACTCAAAGAATCACCTTCCAGTATGACAATGACTGCAAATGTATAGCCAGAGCTACAATAGAAACTTAAAGGACAGCCATCATGTCTTAGAACGGCCCAGACCAAATAACAGACTGAGGACCAATGAGAGTTTTTGGTTGGACAATAAATTTAAGGGTCTATATCAAGCAAAATCCAATGCTTTAAGCTTTTTAATGTCATAGTAACACAGTGAAGGTGAGCTTCATTATATCAAAATCATCTCCAGCATGGTATATTGCTTAAAGCTACAGTGTGTAATAATTACAGGGATATACAGTCAGAAATGTAATATATTATACATAACTATGTTATTTATCATCATCTACTTGAGCTCAGCCTCTTAACCTATTAATATTTGCGCTTGCCTTAGAATTCAAGTATTTATAATTACATAGGAAGCGGGTCTCACAGCCACGGAGGCAGACATTTTTGGCGCTACGGCAGCGCAGAACAAACAAACTAGCGATTGCATGATCGCCAAAACGCCACAACGATGTAGAAAAAATAACGGGTATATTTATTATCTTAAGTCTACACATGAAATCTATACACCTAACACAGACTAATGAAATACCATCTGTAAAATTATCTATGTAAACAAACCTCATCACTTGAGAAGGTAGGTGATGTTGGACGCCGTGGAAGACATTTTGTCCCGCAACGCTCGCCATACTGTTGGGGGGGAGATGTTCAAGTTGCTGCAGTCTGACCGCTAGATGTCGCTAAAAGTTACACACTGTAGCTTTAATTCATGCCTGTCTGAGTGGTCTTCCTGAATTCTGCACTTTCAGCAGCACTTCCTAGGTGACGTGTAAAAATGAGTGGCCTTCACTGTTTTCTGCAGAGCAGTGATTATCAGACATGGGCAATGTGGAGTCAACAAGTCATCTCCATGTCATGTATTTGTTCTACCCAGCCACTGAAGCAGGTGAGTCCAATCTTCACCGTGAATCAGCCTGTGCAGATTGGACTCACCTGGATAGTGGCTGGGTAAGATTAAATACATGACATGGAGATGACTTGTTGACTCCATATTGCCCATGTCTGGTGATTATCCTCCAAGAAGCACCTACCTAGTTAACACTGCGCCTGCTAAGGGTGTGAAAAAATAATTGTCATGGCGATTCTAATTTTTGTGATCTACTGCATCGATTCTTGAAGGCAAGAATCGATTATAAAAAAAAAGAACAAAATAAAATACATGAATGTTTGGCGACATCAGCCAAACCAAGTGGAATACAACTTCCAGTCCAGCAGATGTCGCTGCGGATGTGTTGACGCTCGCTACTTTGTGTCTGCCAAGCATTTCTGGCAGCGATGGATACTGCGATGAGTCATATGAAATAAAACATGGAGGACACTATGAAAATTCACCCCGTGGCTCCATCACATTTCAAGTCAGATGCTTGAATGCATTTTGGCATTTTAAAACAAAGAAGGTAAAACTAAATTGATATGCATCGCGACATCATTTGCAAAAGGGAAATATACATTTGAATGTTTTCATTTCATTTGGTTTAAAGGACCAATTGAGGCCATGTAAACGGCATGATGATTATCCTTATTTTGTTATTTTAAGTTTGATGAATCCTAAGATCTTTTTTGTCAGTGTGTCCACACCAGTGATAGTAATATTTGTGTCCAGTATTTGTTTTCATGGCAACACCTCCAAAAGTCATTTCAATAAATACAGCTATGTATGAATTCAGTTGCTTTCAGTTATGTATCAATTGAAGATACGATCAGATCATATGCCAGCCAGTCAGCCACTGGTAAGGGCTGTATCTTTTTCTTACGGTGTTCCAAAGAAAATATGCGCAATGCATGCTTATATTTCAAGTATCATGATGCATGTCGTGATAGAATGTCGCATTAATGGGATTGAATGAAGTGATTTGAATCGTATCGTGACTTCTCTGCCAACACCCACCCCTAGCGCCTGCCCAGTAAACAACACACCTAATTTCTCCTATCAGTGAGCAGTGGTTTGAGACAGAGTGGCATCATTTCTGCTCATGCTTGAGACAAAGTGACTCTTTTTGCATCTCATCTGTTCATTTATTTTTTTTTTTATATTTTTTGGCTGCTGGAGATCTTAGACTTTGTTCAGCCTTTCTATCAAAGGGCTTAATTGGCAGTAATGGCCTGACATTAGGCTGCATTGGCTCTAAGTCAACGCCATGAAATACGCAGCATAAATGTATTTGTACCCTTTGATATAGATGTCACTGGACTGTTGACCGGTCAGGAAGTTTGAGTCTTCCAGGATCACATCTTCTGTGTTCCAGATGATGATGCGCAGCTCATACCTGGAAACATATGTTTAGGTTATCGTTTCTACCCCTAACAAACCGAGACAGACGTCAGGTAATAGGAGACAGTCAAAGTTCACCCTTTGGGTTTTCTGGGTGAAATATCCACTGGGGGTCCTGGATGAGGTAAATCCATTGGAAACATATCCACCCACATCTGGACCTGACCCTGCACACAAGCACAAAAAAGGGAGTTTTGTTTTTAGGACCTAAGACATCATAATGGAGCGCACTCATTACAAACAAAACAATTAATTCGGAAGAAGTAAAGCTCATTTTATCTCTGCCTTCAGCGGTTAGTGGTTAATGTTTAACAGTGAAATCCTAATTTTGCTACTTTCAGTTCAGTCCACTTAAAAAAAATACTTTAGTCAGACATTTTGTACAAAATAAAATTATTTTCATATAACAATGTGGATTGAAATGGTAACTTGATACATGTTTAGAAAAATAACTACAAATTCCTCCTGTTTTTAGTTTATGTTTCTTTCAGGTTTGAATATTTCAATTAATCAATCAAATAAAATAACAGACTACAATAAACTGAGTAATGGAGTAAAGGATTTTATCTCTTAAAGAAGAAAATGTATTTACCAACCTGCTACTATTATAAAAAGCAGATTTCTTCTTTTCTTTGTTTTTATGATTTTATCAACCATGATTTATTTTCTCACTGCGGTAAATTATGGCCCCACTTTCGTTTGCTGAATATTTCAAATTCTGCAGTATTTCTATAGCCATAGAGAGGTGGACTGGGCAGTGTACATTGGATCATTGCCTGCTCTGAAACCTAAGGGTGCTTTACCTTAAAACTCCTTAACTGAGATTCCACTTTATGATTTTCTGCTAGAGAGGAAAATATTTGACTTAATAGTTCATTTCAAGTTGTACAGGTCTAGACAGAGCAAAGTTGCCTCAGACCATCAGGCTAACGCCATCGTCTGACCGTTGGTATAATGCTCATTTCTAAAGTTCTCTGTTTATTCAACAGTAGATGGAAAATGACAAACAACTTTAAATCTTTTCCTCTTTGTCAGTCCACCAAATATCTTCCCAAAATGTCCTTGGGCTTATCAAGATTAAATTTTATTAACAACACCTGAACCTCCAGCTCAATGATGTTAAGAAAACAGCAGGAGGTCCTGAAAGGGACGTGTTTTTGGGCAACAGGATCCTTAAAACCATGGGTTCACTCACACTCCATCATCCATGCTGTTTTTCCTCTCTCTTGCATATAAAAGCCATTTCAGTCAATACAGTTTAGTAGTTGGTCTTGGTATGGGACTGATGTTTCTGTTTCAAATTCACGCTTCTCCTGCTGTGGTCTTGTAAAAGAGGCAACAGCAACATTACAGACCTGTTGTCAGTGTACCAACCACCCAGACCAGGTCAGAAGTCTAATGGGAGTCAAACTTAATGATTTAGAAACATTGGTTTTCATGTTGACCCTATATTTACTTTTATCTGATCTTGCCAAAATTTGAAGTTTGGCTAACCCCGGGTTTGTTTTTTTGACAAAAGCATAAAGTATCTCCACATCAAAAGTCCATATGAGCCAGCAAGGAATTCAGGAATGCAAAGATGACAGATTTGATATGTTTCAAGATGTTTAAGATGGGGTGCAGCTGTCCGCATCAATGAATGATCCTAAACTGGTCCTAAATGTCAATTTCTCCGGTTATAATTGAAACAATTAATATTCTTACCTTTAAGAAAAAAATCAATCTAGTTGTAAAGATCCTCAAATAAACTGTCATTCTAAGTATATTGGAGAAATATTTTCCAGTCAGCCGATAATGGTTATGCTGTTGCTTTCTGTTTGACTAATGTTTCAGTGTTTGACGTCTGCATAGCTCTGAATATAGAACCAAAATATGATTGGCAGCTGCAGAATGTCTCCATTTGATCTGGATAGTGTTCAGTATTTTGTAAAATCCCATGATACATGAAATACACTTAAGGAAACAGATCATCTCAGTTATCTCAGGTGAAATTCTTTGTTTGCCTCATTATAAATTTATGTATTCCAAACTGACTCCTATAATATGCAATATTGGTGCTTTTCAAACAAGATGACTGCAGTCGAACTTCAATATTTTCTTTTTCCTACACTTTTTTTATTGCCTTTTGTTCATTACTTTAACAAACAGATATTTTGCTGAGACATTCAGAAGTTAACAACATTCTTCATGTCAAAAGTTGTTTGGTTTAAGGGATTAGAATAGTTTTGCAAAAGTAAATGGTAAATGTTGTTTTCTCAAGTCAGGAGACTTGACCAAAGCTCTTTACACTACATTCAGTCATTCAAACATTAACGCACACACTGATTAAGGCAAGCTACATTGTAGCCACAGCTGCCCTGTGGCTCACTGACAGAAGCGAGGCTGCTGGACACTGGCGCCACCATCTCTGACCACCATCAGTAGACAATGCAGGTGAAATATCTTGTCCAAGGACACGTCACTGAAAGCCAGAGCTAGGGCTTGAACCGACAACCCTCCGATTGCAGGGCAAACTCCTGTTAAGTGTTCGCCAAGTATATATAAAATTTTCACATTTTTGCACATTATATCTGCACAACTCTGCATTCTTAGGGGAATTTATGATAAAGACCAAAACAGGGATAAATATCTATGAAGTGGAAAGAGGAGATTTGACTCTCTAAACACAGTGAAATCTTCAGGTGCTGGGAAGTGATGTAAAATACCTGATCCATTCCAGGCCGTGCCTTGTTGTAAAGAGTTCTTGTCTCAATGTGTTCTGGTACTAGTTTGCATCCCACAGCTGGGATCTCAGCCCAGCGGTGCAGGACCTTGAGGGACAGGTGCTCATAGGACTCCACCGGCTCATCTAAGACATGCACAAGCACAAACAACACTTAGATATGAATAGTAAATATGATAGTATGAGAAAAGACTTTTGCAACATATCGGTAAAGGATTCACTAATACATCCAAATAACTCAAATTCTAAACACCCCAATTTCAGAAGGTGTATAAGATCACAAAGTATAAAAACAGTGACGCATGTAGACTGTTGCTATAAACAACTGTTAAAGAATTGCTTGACCTCAGGTACTTAGTAAATTCCTGCATGGTAATGCAATGACTGTGAATTAAAGTCGGTCGAAAATATATTCAATGCTACTTATTACAGTCAAAAGTGTTTTGAGTTGCTATAAAGTGGAAGTAATTAAAACAAATGATCAAATAATAATTGGTAGACCATGTTACATCTCAGGAAAAGATCAAGAAATGCTGAATGTATGCTGTATAGATGTCACCACATTTCTGCAGATTATTATAAGATTTAGATGATCATAAATCATATTGAAAGAGCTTTGTCACCTAGGTTTCCATGAGGAAATAGATGTAGGTGCAATCCAAAAAGTTGGAATCAGTGGTGAAACACATCACTGACATGGATGTGGAGGCTTAATGTTGAAAAACTTTGGTAATATAGTGTAAAATGAAAAGCTGGTAAATGTGTGCAAGCAAATATTGTCACGTTTGGGTTGGTGTTTGAGGACCCAAATGCAGAGGTTGTGAGTTCTTGTAGTTTTAATGAGAGGAAACAGTTTAACAAAGGCAGGAGTCCAAAATTCAACTTAATATTTAACACAAACCAGAACCATGGAGACATCAGGGGAAAATAATCACGAGGAGCCAGGGAGAGACGAGGTGAGAGGACAACGGCGACGACAGGACCAGCAACAACATAACCAAAACCATGACAAATATATTTATTAAAATCACAGAATAATGAAGCTACACCAGAAAATGGTTGGCTATCAAATATAACTGTAAGTGAACACTATTCAGAAAACTCTTGCGATTGTCCATTTACACTCTTTTATAATTAATTCTAAAGCTTATAGTTGAAGCGGCTAAGGTTACCCTGAGTGATCTATACGGATATTAAGCTATAGGCTTCAGCTGCTGGAGCACACAGGGACTACTGTCCCTTTCTTTGATTGTACTTCTATTCTCAAATGTTGCATAAATTGTTGGATAAACTTTTAACAAAAAAAGGTAGAAAGGTGCAAAAATAGGAGATACCCATCTTGGTTCCCAGCCATCTTGATCATGATAGATATTAGATAAGTATTTAAGGAGAAGGCGAGTGGACTCTGTTTGCTGAAGGCCCTCCATCCAGTCTTGAACCCTTGTTGCATATCGGGTTCTTCAATAATGGCAACACTTGCCAATAATTGTCAAAATGTCATTTGTCTTCCTACATGATTCAACAGCTATTTTCATCCTGAGATGTGACCAAAACAAACTCCACACTGACTTCATTAGGAGGCACTCCAATAGTGTGTTATGGCAGTTCTTGTGAGTGAGGTATATCACCATATTGCTGTGATCACTTTAACCATTCTATCACTATTCTCCTATTCTCTAGTATTTGGTAGTTTGTCCTCTAACTCCTCTCTCTGATTTTTCACGTCATTCAGCCTGTTCCTGTTTGGCTGTGACAACATCCTGGAGGGAAATATCAGTGGGGCTGCGGCCATTAACACCTCTGATGATAAACTATCTAGTTCTCTCCTAGACGTAGCGATGTGCTCAGCTTTTACTGTGATTACCTGTTTGTGCTTTCTTTTAAGATGAAAACTGGCTAAGAGCTGATCTGCTTCACTGTTTCTTGCATAGACAGGGCCCTTTATAAAACTATTATTAACATGATCTTTCCTAACATACAAAGTGTTCATGAATCAGTGTTTCTATGTTCCTTTTGTATCTCTGCCTTTGTCTACTGGAACCTCAGTCAGCCTCGGCAGGTGGCCGCTCTCACTGAGCCTGGTTCTACTGGATGTTTCCTCCTGTTAAAAGGAAATTATCTCTCTCCACTGTCACTGCATGGATGATCTGTGTGAGGAATTGCTGCAGAGTCAAAAACACAAGGCAAGGAGTATCTACTGCAGATTCATGACTCAATGTAATCAGCTGGGTTTCTTTAGATAGAAAACCTTTAACGAATCTGTCTATGATTGGATCGGTTGGCTCTGTAAAGTGCCTTGAGATTACTTGTGTTGTAAATTGTCGTGTTATAATTTATATACTATATTCTCAATTGTCTCTTACACAAAAAAATCCTTTAACAAAGATGCTTTATATGTTTGAGTCCTTCTTACCTTCATCCATGTAGATCGTTTTGCCTGTGAAGATTTTGTCAGCCACGGTGATGCGTCCTGGTCTAAAATGAGGACCATCCACACCATATTCTCTGCACATTTTTGACAGCAGCTCCGATGGTTTTAGAGAGTCTCTCCAGGCATTATAACCCCCTCTGTGGTTAAAAATAAGGTTTGTTTTAGCAAGATTTAATTCTTTTCAAAATTACCATTATGGTTCATCAGGATTTATGTAATAAATCAGCACAAAATATTTCTTCAGAATACATTTTGTTTAATTTTTTAGTGGTAAGGTTTCATATTCAGTCTCTTTAATTTAACACTTTCTGAAAGCACCCTATAGCTTCGCCTTATTCACGCCTAAAAGTCTTTTTGGGAATTGTCTCTACCAGATTTGTAGATCAATTTTTTTTTTTTTTATAATTGCCCATTCTTTGCAAAAAGTAGGTTGATACTTGAAGCATCCCCCTGGCAAATTAATTTGCTTTCATCTAAAGCACATAACTTTACCCTAGATTTATGTTAAGGGTTCCTTTTGTGCTGATATGCAAATTTTTACTGAAATCTAATTCTTCCTCCCTTTCTCTAGGATCCCCATATCTATATCAATTTATCTACTGTTGTCGGAAAATTTTTATCTCTGTTCTATTATATATTAATTTATCCTATTTACTCATTATAAAAGTTTTCACTCAGTCTGTTTCTCTCTCAAGGCCACACATTTCTCTCCAGGATGGTGTTTGTAGACCAGACACAGGTTCTTCCCATACCAAACCAGATTCTTTTCTCAAGGTTTTATTCATAACATGTTACACTTTGGTTAAATTTTTGTTTTTGTAATTTGTTTTGACTCTGACTACTTTTCCATTGTTGTAAGGAAGGGGGAATGAGCGCTGTCCAGATCAGAACAGGGCAGAATGCTGTGCCATGAAGTTTAAATGATGAGCTGACCTCTCTTTTGCAAACATATGAATAAATGACTGGTGAAATTCGTCTCCGTTTATTTAATATGAATGAATAGTTGAATACTTTTTCCACGACACTATCGTAACACGACTTTCACTACCGGTGAAAGTAAAAACATCCAGAGCACATGATGCATCACCTTATTGCTGTGCTGGTTCAGGATAAATAAATCAGTTTTCACCACAAAAAAAGAATCAAAAATCTGTTTGATCTGATCTGGTGGGTCCCCTAACAGGCTTGTTGTGGACTATAAATAGGACTTCCGATAACCTTGTTACCTTTTTCCTATTTTTGGCCTTGTGTTTCATGTACACTTTATTATTCCTATTTGCATTACCATTGTATGCAAATTTCTCTATTGTGAGACAATAAAACGTATTTCTGTTCTGTTCTATTCTATTGGATTTGTTGCACTGACCTGCTAATTGGTGGCACCCCAGGGCGGGGCTATTGCTGTTTGCACACCTGGAGTGCTTTGCCTGACAGACAGTGCTGAAGGCATAAATTACACCTGGGAAGGCAGCTGCTAATCTTGCAAGGTGTGTGAGAGATTAATGCTGCAAACTAACTGCAGAGAATTGAGAACCTACTGTCAAAAAACTGAAGAGAAATCTGACTGCTATCTAGGATCTTACTGCTGCTGCTGTGTTTGATTTAGTGTCATGTGATTTCTTCCTCTGTTACTTTGTACACCTCAATTTGAAAATAGCTGCAGTAATGTAAATAATTTTTGGGATATGTGCATTTATGTTGTGCGTTATGAGGTTATATTGTATGGTATTTATGGCTAAATGCCTGTGCAAGGTGCAATATTGTGGTAAAACTCTGTCATGTATATAAGAGGATTGGACTAGTTTAATTATTCAGAAGCCATTTATTGGTTATGTATTTCCTTAATCTTGTGTTCACTAACATCTGTCTGAAGTAGTTCTCCATTCATCTGCTTAGATCCGAACCGTAAGCGGCTGAAGGGGAAATAAAAAACAATGGAAAAAGTCTCTACTGCTCTGTCTGAGTAGATCCAGTAATCCACCCCTTTAAAGTATGGGGTACAGTTAATGAGACATTTGACAGTATTCTATTCCGATTAAAAGCTTTCTTGTGTTTTCCTACTGTACAATATTAAGTACATATTTTCTTCAACCTTAAATCAATCTTTTGATTTACCAGCCAGGAAAACACTTGAACTTACAGGCTGTACTCAGTGGGGAGTCCACATGTGGCTCTGTGTTTGCTGTAGAATCGGTTCTCCAGATCAATGCGAGTCTCTCCAATCAGGTCATCGCCTCCTACCAGGTCATAGTCGTAAATCAGCACCGACAGCAGAGACTCCTGAGGAAACGTGGCCTGCATCTCAAAAGATCTGAAAGAGAGATCAGTCAAAACACAAGTCTAATGGAACATGTTCAGATATACAATAGATGAATTATTTACCTTCCAAAAACAGGGTTTAGCTGTTTGGGAATGTAGTTATCTCTGTCTTTGATTTCATTTTTCCCAAGGCGAAGTAAAATATAAGGGTCAGCCTTCCCATCTGGATCCGCTGGATGCAGGTTGGACGCCTGGGAAGAATACGGGGATTTAAAAGCAGTACGCAACCGCTTGTCATTTTAAAACAACCATCAGGACTGAGATGAACTCACTGAGACGATGTAAACCCGGATGAGAACTTGTACAGAAATGTTCTGAGGGATTCCTCTGTTCACCCTGAAGTGGCCTAAGTCGATGAAATCCTCTTCATCCTCTGCTTCATCATCACTTATCTTATAGAGGCAGAATCGACCCTAATGGAGCAGAATAACGACACAGGTTAAGGCATGTCGAGAAAATCGAAAAATACAGCAGAGCCTGCAGATGGAACTCACCTTAAACTTCCCAACGAACCTCTCATCAGATGTTCCCTCCTCCTCATTGGCCTTACCCCTGAACAGTTCATATGTGCTGACCCAATCATCAAACGCACCAAACTCTGCCTCCAGCTCTTTATTGTATAGCTGCACAGATCAGATCTCCATCAGTCACAGTAAGTATAATACAGTTTAAAGTTTTGGTATTTTAGAACATGAATTGGTTAAAAAAAACAAAACAAAAAAAACCCCTCTGTAAATCCTTAAAGCAACACTGCAACACACTCCCTCCGTATAGTTTAGAGATGACATTGTAATGATTGTGAAAATCATCTTGCTGCCTCACAGCGCCCAAGGGATCCCAAACCTCAGTTTGGGATCCCCTGTTCTGCACAGAAACGTAAAGCTAACTTGATGTATTGCTTTCCTAACTTGTTACCTGGAGTGTCACTATTTTAGTAGGTAAGCCAGTAGGGAGCTCCAGCGTCCCCTTTCCTTTCTGTTTCTTCTTCTTGTCTCCATCTGACTGGCTGCCGACTGTGGGAAAGCACAGCAAACGTTAGGGAGGAAAGATTGATACAGAACACATTAAACAAAGCATTTCTGCGATCACATGCATTAAGTCTCATTCTTAGACCAGCCAGCCGTCTATAAGACTTAATCCACCTCGCCCTTTCCAGTGGAAGCACAAAATTAAACAATATTTGTTCACGTTGGCAAAAGAACTGCCTCGACAGCTACAAATATAGAGCAGATTGTTCAGCGACAGAACCACATACATTTTATTCACATTGAACAGTTAAAAGCCTTGGAGTCACATCTGTTTGCAGCTGTGCCATAGAAACCAAACAGATTCACAAAGTCCCCAAATCCTGCAGAAAATCATTCAGTGACCAAGCAGAAGATTACTCCCCAGGAGGTGAAATTACCAGATGCTGAATTTGTCCCTAACAAGAACTCCTGCAGCTGAATCCTTACCCAAAGTGTCTATTCCATCGCTGAGCATGCTGTGGTACGGTGAAGCTGCAATGCACAACAATGTATGACGGTCAGGCGACATTTACCTTCACCTCATCAGATATAAGTGTGAGCTCAAAAACACGACACCCTTCCTTTATTAACAATGCTTAACTTTATGATAGTTTCCTTGAGGCGTCTTTGGTGTTTGACATTTATTTATAAATGATCAAAAATGTCTCGCATCCTGTTTGACCCAGGGACTTAGTTACGATAAAACAATAATTTAATATCAATACAGAAAATAAAGGTAGAAGAAAGGATTTCACAAGCAATACATTTCACAACAAAATGATTCAGTGGCAGGAAAACCCTTCAAATATACACTTTAATCCACTTACGGTAAGCTTATTCAACTTATAAGGGGAATTGACAATATTCAGATCAGCATTCAGAAATACTTTATTATTCCCAAATGGAACTAAATGTTTCTGTAAATCTGTGATTTACAAGATCACAACCCCCTGCTTGATGTGAAATCGTCCCCGCCTTGCTGCCAAGCGTCAGAATACAGACTCTACCAGACCCCTGAAAAGACCTCCTATAAAGGCACATTTCTGAATGTTTCTCAACTAAACTAGGATCTAGAAAATGTAACTTAAAACCAACAGCTTAAACTTATTCTTGGGAAGTATAAAACCAATCCTGAACCATTTTTATCTTATTGATAGGGAGGTATTTTGCTGCTTTGATGGGCCACAACTACCATGGATTACTGTTTCCATGATAGGATGTCGTTGGTCTGCGCTAAGCTTAGATAAGGATTGTTTTTAAGAACAAGGTCAGCAGGTTTAATGTACCGTATTTTCACGACCATAAGGCGCACCGGACTAAAAGGCGCACTCTCAGTTATGTGTCCCATTTCTGTATTTAACACACACATAAGGCGCACCGGACTATAGGGCGCGTTTTTTATATACAGGTACATGTCCTCTACTACCTTTAAATACCTCTACTGCGTATTTAAAAATACAGCGGGGGCAAAACTGAGTATGATTGTGCTTTATTCATGTATTTATTACAAAGTATTAATCAAACCTGGCAGCTGGCCGTGAGACAAACACATCGCAGATGACACAGCGCTGTGATCACTCCCTAAATTAACTTAAAATCCTGAAACCTGCCGACGGAATATGTTCACTTTGCCGGTATCCTGGTGCCTGCAGTTAAAATTATTTAGATGAAAAACACCTGCCAACGGCAGCGGTGAGCTGCTGTGAAGGGATTTACTGTCGGTGCAACGCTGGTATGTGGGGGTCTGGCCTCCGACAGAAATAGATAATCTGGATGAACTGACGGCAATTATTATTAAGTTTTTCAGGTGGACTTTCTCGCAAAAAACATATTAAAACTACTTTATTCCCACTGATCACAGCAAATATAGCTGCAAGATTTAGATTATTTAGATGAAAAAACACCTACCAGCCACCGCGCTGAAGAGGAGGAGACGCGCCCAGAGGCAGCTGTTGAATTAAGCTTTCAGGTAGAAAAATAGAGCGGGAGCAAAACTGAGTATGATTGTGCTTTATTCATGTATTTATTACAAAGTATTAATCAAACCAATCAAAGTCATCATCCTCTGTTTCTGAATTAAACAGCTGCGCTAAATCAGACATGCCAGTTTCCCCATCTGCGCTGTCAGAGTCACTACTTTCCGTGCAGCGCAGCTCCTCAGAAATAA
This sequence comes from Cyprinodon brontotheroides, assembly GCA_018398635.1. Classification (NCBI taxonomy): domain Eukaryota; kingdom Metazoa; phylum Chordata; class Actinopteri; order Cyprinodontiformes; family Cyprinodontidae; genus Cyprinodon; species Cyprinodon brontotheroides. The sequence continues at coordinate 3,052,165 of JAGKQL010000049.1, forward strand.
TGCCGGCTTTTGCAAAAGCTCGAACAACAGAGCCAGACACGTTAGTCCAAGCATCTACAATCCATCCGCAAACGGTGGCGTGCCCGGCGCTGCCTTCCACTTATCTAAACTGTGGTCTCCGTCTTTTGTCATCCCATAAACTCCCACGCCCTTCGCAGCCTGCACTTTGAGCAGGCTTCACGATGTCGGCCGGTGGAAGTTCACTGACTTCCGGGATAACTGGCGAGCACAGCGTTCATTTGATTCACCTTTTTTTCACATCGGCTGTGAGATGTAGACGCGCCCAGCGATGCAAGTGATCGCGTTACCACCTAGTCTTCTTCAGATACACCTGCCTCAGCCACGCATCCACCCAGCCGTTTTCATCTAATATCATATGTCATCAGAGCGTTGTGTCTGTCTCGCTGTCAGCTCCCGGATCAGCTTTCTGATTGGTTGATGCGGCGCAGCGCGCCCAGCAGCAAAACTTCAATTTTCCGACCTTGAGCAGCAGTATGCTAAGCATGGGCGCTTTCAGATGCTTTTGGGCCCTCGACGTAATTGTAACGCGTTGCAGGATCCTTTGTTGCACTTTACTGCCAACTGATTCTTGTATGTAAACCGCTGCTTCTTCATGTAAAAATCGTATGTCCGAAATCGATAAGTTTTAGAACAGCTTAAAGCACAGCGTTAATGAGTTTCCCCATGTTTTTCACATCAGCTGTGAGATGGGCACGCATGGAGTCACAGATGTTAACAGCTTTATGGTGAGGGGTGGAAAAAAAAAAACACCTGGTCTCCCTACATTCAGCCACTTCTTTTCATCATCTCCTCAAATGAGGTGGTCTCAAAGCAAATGCGCAGTTACAACACACATAGCGCGATCAAGCACCATAGGGCGACCCCATTATTTTGAGGGGAAAAAAGACGCTTGGCGCGCTCTTTATAGTCGTGGAAAAATACGTAATTAACTTACCATGCATGCTCAGGCACTGTGCAATCTGACCCATTTCAATTGGAATCAGCAGGATCTCTTAAGCAAACAGAGGTACAGAAGCCATCAACCCCTTTGTTTATAGATGTTGGAGATCGGCCTGTTTTTCAGTGTAGTCCCGTTTCTCTGACTGTGACTGGCTGGATGTGCTCTCTTCATCCCTCCTGACATGGGAGCTGGCTCTGAGCTCGTCTGCCTGGCTGTGTTTCCTGACTGGTTTACAGCTTGCCCTTATTCTGCCTCTATGTTCGTTTCTGTCTCCTTGATCCCCAGTGGGCCTCATAGGATGGTGGCCGCTCACTAAGCCTGGTTCTGCTGGTTTCTTTCTTCCTGTTGAAAGGGAGTTTTCCTCTCCAATGTTCGCTACAAGCATGCTTAATGTGAGGGATTGCTGAAGAGTCAATAGGTCGATACAATCCAACTGGTTTTCCTTAGATAGAAAACAGAATGACTGGATGATCTGGTGAACTGTAAAGGGCCTTGAGATGATGTGTTGTGAATTGGCGCTATAGAAATAAACTGAATTCAATTTAAATTAAAACTCTTTGACGTTTTATTTGAATTAAGGGGACAGCACTTGGCTGGTTTGAATATTTCAGTTTGTTCATGTGAGTTATTGGGGCCTGTCTTGGCAACATAAAACAGATAAACTGGGACAGCGCATTCCTTTTAACCTCAGATGAGAATTATTTACCTTTCTCAAACGCGTTTGGTAGTTCAAAGCTTGTCTTCTGGGCTGCCTGAAATAAAGAGAACAGCACATGTTGAAGTCTCCTAAAACTACCAGACGACTGTTTCTGCACAAAACAGAATATTCAGTTACTTGTTTGTCTACAGATGCAAAGTATTTGGACCACCAGTCAATAACAGACTCTGCAGATTCATCCACAATTGTCCGCCTCTTCCTCTTGGTGGATCTGTGGATGCTCTTTGAGATTCTCTCCTGTGTGGAAATTATATAATCATAAAGACAAAAAAAAATGTTAGTTAGTGAATGTGATATAAGCCAAACTTTTTATTGTGTGAATATTACCTTCTTTCTTTTAGGTTCTGGTTGTGGTGTAGGTGGAGCTGGAGCTGGAGAAGCTTCGTCCTCCACAGTAATTAGGAAGTCCTGATTGGTGAGGGCCACTGTGGAGCAGGTCTCCATAGCATCCTGGGACAGCCCTGTCAACCACAGCTCATTTCAGGTCTATTTATACTAATTTGGAGGCACTGATATCATTAATATCCAGTTATATTGGTCAAGAATCACTTCAGATCCACCCAGTCGAGTTCTGTCCAATAATTACATCTTACTGTCAAGCATAGAGTAGCCTACTGTCAGGCATTATAGACAGCTCACTGTATTGTTATTCTTTCTAGGATAAATTTTGTTTTCAGCATGTATTTTCTACATTTTTATTTATTTTGCACATTCTAATGGTTATACATATCGCTAACTATGTGATGTTCAACTAATCTGAGTTGCCTCATAGATCTGTAAATACCTAGGTTGCTTTTTGATTTGACACCTTTGTTTCCAAACTTTTTTGAGTGGATTCATTTAAATAACAATGAAAAAATTTATTTCCACTCTTCTTTATGAAAGAAAAATGACTTTAACATGGATAAAGTCAAATGTCACCTGTTAAAATCAAATGCAACTCAATTAGATTTAAGCCTTGCGGTTCAGTAGATGTTATTTTTTTGGGCAGTTTTGTGGTATTGCTGTTTTCTTTTTTTAAGTTGCATTTTTTTTTTTTTTTTTTTTTTTATATTCGTAATCATTCTTTTTTCTAATGCAAAAAAATCTTGACCCGTAAAAAATCTTTTTATATATACTTTATATATATATATATAGAAGTATATATATATATATATATATATATATATATATATATATATATATATATATATATATATATATATATATATATATGTATGTATATATGTCTTAAGACTAAGCACTTAATATATCTTATTTTAGGTGCCAAAATACTTAATTTCATGGGCAGGTAATTTTACTCACCTGCTCAAATGAAAGGCAATTCCACTTACATCTAGGAATGTTTACTTACTTTAAAGTTGTACTTTAACAAGCACTACAGGTTGTTTAGGTAAAAAATCAAAGAGGTTTTTCAACATTTTATGCATTTAGTTTAACTGCTGGTAACCTTGACTTTTTACTTCACACCTCACCAGAAAACTGGAAGGCCCAAACTGCTTTGACAGCTCTCAGTAAACAAAGTATATCATTGCAGACGGCCATTACCCTCAACTCCATGTGGCTCTGGGGTCAGAGAAGGTCTTGGGGTTAGCGTGACCTGAGGAGGGTTGGGTAACTGAACTAGAGGAGGAGGAGGAGGAGGAGGAGGCAGAGCAGTGCATGTGAAGGCCTTGAGGTTGTTGATAATGTGGTTTCCAACTAGTGTGCTGCGGCCAAATGCCCGCCAGTCAACAACTGTTATACTGAGTGGAGGATGTAGGTGTTCATTTTCTGGTAACTCCTGTAACACAATAGACAATAGAGGTAAAACACAAAGGCATTGTTTTTAACCCATAAATCAGTGCAGGGTGCAACATGCAGTACATTGTCAAAAATGAGATGAAGACGATCCTGTGCATCAGTAAACAAGGGAACTATTTCACTGCTCTAACAGCTGCTGCCAAGTTAAAATGAGCGATTACATGCAAGATCATTTCTATTATAAATCTGTAAAATAGATAGAACTGAGCTCTTGAATCACAAGTCCTACTGCACATCCTACTACACATATAGCAATTATCAACAGAGGGTATTGTATCAATGTCAGTCTCATGGTAAGACCTGAAATAGTTTATTTTTTATTTTATCTTCTCAATTGTCTTTGCAGTAGCAGTCAAGAAAGGATGTAAGAGAGTTGATTGAGATTTGAAGCCCCTCGACCCATTCGTTCCTCAAAATTTATTCAAAAAGACAGAGTGCATATAAAGAGAAATTTTGTTTTATACAACTCTCATGACATTTCCATTTCTTAAAAACAGTAAAAGTAAAAACAGTGTGGGAGAAAACAAACATGGTGCAAAAAAAACAACATTGATATGTAAGTTCAGAGCAAAAAATAAATATGGTGCAATAATGCGGTGTTTTGTTTTGATGATGTAAGTTTGATGCAGAGTCTGTGACAAGCTGAAAGGAGCTTTATTCCTGCCTGTTGTTGTTTTTTGTAAGGGGCATTAGATGGCCCAGTTCCTTCTATCGCAGGGTCAGCACCCTGTTTATCTTGTATTCCTGAATATTTTATGTCAAGTGATGTTTTAGCTTTAGAAGAATTCTCCCTTGCTGAGGCAGCTCACTGTCTTTCTATAAGATATTTTCCCCAAAAAGTATGATTCAGCATGGAAATCTTGCCTCACCATCATCTATCAACATCTGGGAAGTTTTGGTGATCTCTCCAGATGTTGTTAAAATGTTTTTACTTCTTCTTCTCGTGAAAATTGTAGAAATACTTCATTCAGCTGAAATCCAGCTGATGGTTTTCTGGCCTCTTCCAGCTTTTGGGAGATTTTTTGCCTTATTTTTTGACCAAATGGTTCTAATTAATGTAGGTCTATTATTTTCTGCTAGGTTCAGATTCCTGATATCCTTTGACAAATTGTGGTGAGATCTGAATTGAAGAGATATATTCTGTGCTGACTGATCTGTGTGCCACACTTTAACATAACCCATGAGATACAGACCTGTTTGGGTGCAACAAATTTCATCCTAATGTAGTCTATTTGTGTAAAGGATGTTGATCTTACCAGCTCAATGGCATCTACCAGTGTGGTAAAGTTTGGGTTGGACTTGTACTTCTGGATAACCGAGGAGCGCAGGGTTTTACCTGCACATTCGATGAATACCTGGAAAAATAAAAATCTTAAAGCTAATTTCCCAAGTATCCCTGATTTATTAAGAAACATTTTGATAAATGCAGAATTTATGATGATTATGAATTATCTGCTCAATTCACATTCTGTATGAAGTGAGGTATTTTTTCAAACCTGTGGCCGATCAACGGATAGGAGCTGAACCTTCTTCAGCTCCCTCAGTCCCCAGAACAAAACCTGCATAAACATCCATTTTAACAGGTCAATTTAAAGATAACTTTAGCACCGTTTGATCAGTGATGAAAGCAGACAAACCTCCAGCCTGTAGGTGCTGAGAACAGGCCTAATGTAGGCAGGAACAGTATAGATGCCTCCTTCCTGCTCCTCTAAATCTGGAACATTCAGCTGTTCAGAGTCTTTAACCTACACAGTGGTCATAAGAAACCTTCTTTGTGGATTACTATGTTAGAAACAGTAACTTTTGTTAATAGTGAATGAGTATGCATTGTTCGTTATTAAGTTATAACATGGTTTTAAAAAAGTCAACAGAAGGAGAACAAATCTATATCATTTGAGGTCCCCTACTGAAGAGACTAGACAAGTCGGAAAGTTTTGTTACTGTATGTAGTAGTTGATCCAGACTTGCCCTGCTACGACCAGCTTGGGTATGACTCAGACTTAGTGTCATGATCTGCTGTGATAGCTGGCCTTAATTACTCATGCCTTTCACCTGCTTTACTCTTTCCAGCTCCTAATTATCACTCATCTCATCCACCTAGCAGTTGCCCTTATATTGGGCTCAGTTCCAGCTATCATGGCCAGATCATTAGATGTTATTTTCTGTTCAGTCTGTTCAGTTCTGCTTATTCTAAGGTTCATGTCCTGGGTCCTGGCGGCCAGTAGAAAGAGGGTTTTGTGTTTGTGTCGTCTCCTGCTCGTCCACTGTTCCTCCCCTGCTGAGCCCTCTGGGTTTTTGGCTCACTGTGCAGGTTCAATTTTTATCCTAAGTAGGCCTGGCTCCAAGAATGAGACTGGTTTAAAGGTCCTGCATCAGGTTCTGGTTCACGTCCTGTCACCGGCTGCCACTGTTTACACTGAGCCTGCCCGTCTGCACCTGATGCATACGCTCCTGTCGGCACCACCTGGTCACGCTTCTGGACTCTGAACCTGCCTGGGAGGGCTCTGGGATGCCTGGAAGCTCTGGGATCCTGCCTGTTCTATCTGTCCCTGCCTGTTCTGAATCCCTGTCCAGGATCGGCTTCCTGCAAATCCTCTTCCGGGACTGTTGCACCGGGGACACTCTCAGTGATGCATGCTGCGTCTTTCTTCAGTCCAGCGGGTGGATTGCCCCTTTCCAGGAAGATGGACTGGACTGTAAAATCAGGCAAGTGACTCACTGAGATCATCATCTTCTGTCAGATGATTGTGGTCACTTACCTGTGTTTCTCCCACAGAGTGTCTTAGATTGGACTATGCTCCGCCCCCTTCCTGCAGCATCGGCGAGCCGCAGATCCTAGCAGCTCCACTTTAGTTTTGTTTATTTTCATTTAATAAAGTTTTGAACTTTCCTACTGACTGTCTCACCTTAAATACTGGGTCCATCTGTCCTGTTTTATGACACTTAGACAACATTTTTTCCCATCTTGTGTATACAAAATGTTTTGTTTTGTACTGCACTCATGACATTTCAATGTCTTAAAGTGCAGCAGTGATAAAATGTAAACATTGTGGGAGAAAATAAAACCTGGTGCAAAAAGAAGGCTTTGCTATGGTCGGTTTGCTCCAGAGTCTGTGACATGATCATAACACCTGTCCCTTCTTCACATTCCTCTGTTCACAAGGATGTTTGAATAATTATGTTAAGTAACTGCTGTACATCAGTGGCATCCATTACTGTTATAAAAGGTTTGTTTTTAATTTCTTAAAAAGATGCTGTGGACAGCAAATATGGATAAATCTGACCTTGTCTATTCGGCAATGGAAGTGACTAACCTGCAGCAGCTCGAATGCGGCCAGCAGGTCTCCTCCTGATTGGCTGCCACAGTGAATTGGGCTGTACTGCAGGGTAGGGGGGGAGTAGGGTTCGGAGGCCAACCGCACTTCAGGGACGGCCACTGTGGCACCCAGATACTCTGCCTTTCCCTAAACAGAGCCCAGACATTGTGGTGGTTAGAGATGGCAGAAAGACAGACTCCTCTGCATCATCTATCTTCTTCGGGGATTACCAGAGCGTCGTCATCGTAAACCTCAACAACAACATATGGTGGCTCTGCCAGGACATGCTGCAGGTCTCCACTCAGCACGAGGTTGCTCATTGGCAAACACTGATTCCATGTAGGACTGAGAGTCTGATTAATGATCTGTCAGCAAACACACAACCACAAAGTCATGATGATTTTAAAGTAGCCTTGGTCAGGATACCGAGAAGGAAACATAATGGCACACTCACGTTGGTGGTTTGGCAGTGTGAGAGAAACGTGACTCGAGCAAATGGGTCCGACAGGCCTGTGTTGTCTGCAGCGATAAGACCACGAGCCTGATACATGTGGCAGCGCAGCGCGAACTGGTTCTGCTCTGAGGGAACACATTACAGCAGATCCATTCAGCTCTGAATCCTTCTGACATATTTTACTGCAAAAATCCTCATACCTGATTACATCAGCTAAACCAAGTCACCAAAAACAATAATTCATTTAGGGGGTGGTGGAAATATTTTGATTCTAATAATTCTTTAAACCAATAGACATATTATTTATGAACAGACTTTATGAGGCTGTTAAAATGCAGATCTTAACCTACACCTGCATCCAAATGTTGGCTGTTTAACACTTTTTAATCAAAAGAAAAATATGGTAGGAAAACATAATAATAGTGCAAACGTGGGCAAACTTTCACACTCCTGTATGATTAAGAAGTAATAAAAGATATATGTGATCCAGAATGGGCGTATCCCTTTGTTCCAATTTGAAGTCTGGGGTCATATATCTGTCTCCTTTAACCGGCCTCGGGCAGATGGCCACATCACACTGCTCCTGGTTCTGCTGGAGGTTTCTTCCTCTTAAAAGGGAGTTTTTCCTCCACCGTCGCTACAAGCATGCTTAGTGTGAGGGATTGCCTTCGATTCAATGAGCCGATGCAATCAACTGGTTTTCCTTGAATAACAAACTTTGAATGAATTTGACTGTTTGATCTGGTTGAATTGTCTCTGTAAAGGGTAAAATGGTGCATGGCTGGTTGGTTGCAGAAATAATCTGACATCTAACATAAGTTTGCATCAGGATTGAAATTGATAAGTGCTGCATGGAACGGAGCAGCAACACTGACAGGGGAGCTGATAGCTGAGCTGGGCAGTCAAGCACCGCCAGCTCTATTCTGAAATAGAGCCAGTTCTATTGGCAAACGGCCTTGAATAAGAAATGTCTGAATTCACTTGAGGAGTTTTGACAGACAAAAGGCCTGATATTTTACAGACAGAGGACCTTAAAGGGAGGTGCTGCTAGCAGCCCCAGCATGTTACGCCGCTGTGCCCTGTATTAAAGCTCTGTCTTTGTTCTTAGCCACCGTATAAGCAGACAATCTACCTGTTGAGTTTTCCCATTAACGTCACAAAGAAACACAACGAAACCCCTAAATAGTACTCTAAAAATGCTTTTTTTTGGGGCAGATTTAACCATATTTCCCAACAACTGCTCATTTTAGCAGAGTGTAGTCTATTTCAACCATATTTCACCATTATTATTTTTACATACCGGTACATATATCAGGGGTTGACGTTAAGGATTTGACCAAGTTACTTTCACATTTCATTTGCCCAGAAAAACAATTTTTACTTGCCCAGTATAATGTTTGATAAATATAGTTCATAATATTCATTTTTGTATATATATCAATGAAACATGTTCTTTTTTTAAAACTTTTTTCTGCCTGTTTGAATGTTGATCATTGGTTATCCATGAGCTCTCTATTTTCTGACCAATTTACTCAGTGATATTATAAATGCACTGGTTCAGTGACAGTAACACACAGCCAGTATATGTTGGATAAATAGACATAGCTTGTGATGACATGGATATATCCACTCTTGGATATCTAACATTTTTAGTGGAATTATTCTAAAAGACTGAGCGGCAACAATTTATAAGACCAGTGACTCTGCGTCCTTCTTGGATCGATCCAAAATTCACATAATGCTAAGAGTGTTCTTGCTGATGCTTCTCACTCACCTGTGCAAAGCAGGTATGAAGGAGGGCTGTTACCATCGGCGCCCCCTGTGTCTGGTCGGTATCCTGCAGGCAGGTCATCCAGCATGTGGGCAGAGTCTGAGCAAGCTCCAAACCACAGATACACGTCCAGCTTGGCTTGAACTGACAGTCCTGAAGGCCGCTTCCCTGGAGGCTGCACAACCCCCCCACCCACCCACACATGACCTTTTTGTTCTGCCAGACGTGCCACGCTGTACAGGAGCAGTGTAATATGTGTTCTTACCTTCAGATATAGTGTTAATATCTTCCCACAGAGGATTCCTCTGGATTCCTGGTTGCTGGAGTACAATAGGTCTCTGGTTCGAACCCGGGCATATGCAACACGTTTGTTGTTGCTAAGCAACCACACAAACATGTCCGGGACTGTATGTTGGGGCTGCAATGTAAGGATGTGTATGTATGAAAGTGAAAAGTTAGCTTATTTATGGTAAACATGTCACTCAGAAGCAGTTTGAATGTTTGCTTCACCTCCTCCACGAGGAAACGCAGTTTTTGTGTTAGCTTAGTTGCTTCTTGCAGGATTTCTTTTGCTCCCCCTGTTCTCTTCCTCCCCAACAGCGACTCAGCCTCTCCGATCATGCTCTCCTGCAACATATGCCTACATGTTATGTGCTTTATTCTACTAATGCTTTGCAATGACATGTCACTGGAGAACACCATAGCTGCAGACTGATCTGGTGATTCTTCAATTAAAGATCTCTTTAGAGCTTTGAATTACAGCAGTCATAATTATCAGAGCTGTCACATACTGCAGGTTGTACGAATTTAGGCAACAGAAACGTAACAAATTTAGTTTGTTTTTAATTGTCTGTTGGAGAATCTGACCACAAATCTGACCTCTGTTGGAAAGTGGAAATTCAAAAGCTTTAAAAAATCCTGTTTGTAGCCAAATTATGCAGCAAACGTGTGGAAATTTTGCTGCGATCACATAGGATCAAAATTATAGTGTTGAAATACAAAATGCTCTGTGGGGTGGAAAACTAACATTGCTTATCCTCCTGAAGACAAGGTCAGAAAACTTTAAATGGTTGCTTAAAGCAGTGAGAAAAAGATTCAGGACGGGATATAGAGTCAACTCCTAACAGGTCAACAAAATCAAGCATACAGCCTGAACTAAAGATGGATTAGATTAGATTTAGATGAAATCAAATTAATTTGTTGTAATACGGTCTAGTCAAAGTCCTGAAATAAATTCAAATAGAAAACAGTGACTTTTTTCTGAGGTTGAGTCAGTAGGCAAAAATGAGAAAGACTTTTAGTTACCGTACTTTAGTATCGGTGCGCTAAGATATCACTTGCTAAAGATCAAATTACATTGCTTGGGTGTGACTCTACAAGCACCGATCACATATAAAACATATAGGATCGGACTAGACTTTATATAGACAATATATGTTTTATTGATTCAAATATTTATGAATAAGAGCTACAGAAAAAAGCCCGAACATATATTTAAAAGGATAATGATAAAATCCTATTTATCTATCAGATATTAAATTAAACAAATAATTCTGGGATCCCAAAGTTAAGACTAAGATCTGTAATATCTTGTAAGGTGGTGTGGTTTTTCCTCACCAGCTCCTGTTTGCACATGGTCAAGCGTTTCTTGTCCAGCAGAGTCAGAAAGCTGCTCTTCTGCCCCGCTTTCAGTTTGGCCTCTGCAGCTGCAATGAAACTCCTGTAAAACACAAGGCGATGATGGGAGTATCAGGGAAAATTCATACTAAAAATATCTGCTTTCAGCTATTGCATCTCTACCAAGCATAAATAAAAGGTCAGGGTTAGATATGAGATTAAATGAATATTGCAACTAGTAAGTAAAAACTATATCAGGATTTCTCAGAGATATTCAAGATCTTGCTCATCCGACTGTCATTTCTAGAACGAAAAGGGCTGAGGGCTTTGGAAAAATGGTCTCATTAAACTTTGAGGTAATTTTCTTGACAGATATTTTCTGCTGATATATGAAAAGTGTGGAGATTTGAAAGTTTTAAAATAAGTAATTTTTTGAACGGTGATCCCACAACACATTAAATGAGCAGTTAGAGTTAATAATCAAACATAAACAGTTCATTTTATGCATGGATTCAAAGTTGGCTTTTAAAGACGTGAAATTTTAGCAGTAATTACCTGGCATCCAAACAAAAGTTTCTGAGCACAGCTCTTAAAGTCGCTTCAGCTGCTGGGTCCAACTTCTTGAGTAGCTCAGCAGCAGCGGAAACACCCTCCTCCTGTAAGACATGAATACGGCCGAGATACACATTTTTCTATGCATTATTACATTGAACGAGGTAATGGAAGGAAGCAGTTAAATAATCCAGAGCTGGTGCTCCTGTCCTGGTCTTTAAATACTTTGATCGGCCTTTTCCAAGTCTATCGAAAAGGATTAAATCATCTGTTTTATTACCAGAATTTCTCTTTTTATTTAACATAATTAAACCTGCATTACCTGCAGAGTACATCAGGTCATAAACTGATGCAACTTAAGTATGAATTAAAAACATATGGGGTTTGATAAAACTTAAACAGTTCCCCAAGTGAGAACTTTCTGTGCATGTTTGTCTGTACTTACAAAGAGTGTTGCTATATTCTCCAGCATATTTGAGTTGTGCAGCCGGTAAGTTCTGTCCTCCCAGTAGCTCACCACATTCACACAGGGCTTCTTCTCCAGAGGTAAATACATGTAGTGTCTGGACATAATTGCACACATGCATTATTTTCCTTGGTAAAGGCCAGAAGCAAAATTAAAAAAGAAAATATGTACTGTATTACAGGCTTTGCCTTGATAATGATAATGATAAAAGTCAACAAAGTGTTGACCCAAGGTGCCGGAAGAGCTTGATAGGTAAGTTGTGATATTATGGATGTAGGCAACTCTTGAAAACAAAAGTATTCAAAATATTTGATAAATACAGTGTCCTAACAGAGATGGTGCAAAAGGCGCATACCACTTTCCGTGACTTGAGTAGCAAAGTACAGATTTGCCCCTGTTAAAAATACTCTGGTAAAAGAGGAAGTACTGATTAAACTTCTTTACTAAAAGTATTCCCAACCATTACAGGCTTGTAAATTTACTTGAAAGTATAAAAGTAAAAGTAGAAACCAATTTTTTTCATGCAGTTGCCTACATTTTAAATGGATACGCCCTGCCAATAGGACTAGATCTCCTGGCGTAGGGTTCATTTTCAATCATCTCGTCGTCCATACTACTATATGCTAACGCCACCGCTACCAAGCTGCAATGATTTGCTGCGTAGAATAGAATACCGCAGAATCTGTCGATTCATCTTGTAGTGAAAGTGCGTCAAATGCAACGTAGATTCCTGATCCAATTAGATTGAATTGGGTATTAATGACGTGAAAATAATAATCGGTAACTCCATTGAAATGATTCAAAACTAAAAGTAATCTAGCCAATTTTAAAAATGTAAGGAGTAGAAAGTACAGATATTTGTGTAAATTGTAAGGAGTAGAAGTAAAAAAGTCCCCATAAACAATAAGTAAAGTAAGCAGTAAAGTAAAAAAATCTGAAAAATCTATCTGAGTACAGTGAATATGTGTAAAGTATTTGTACTTCGTTACTTCCTCATCTCTGACCACGAAAGATAAAAATAAATTGTGTTAAAAATTTTTAAAGGTATAGTGGAGGATGTTCTTCTTCCAAATGGATTATCAAAATAAGTTATCCTCCTAATTGTCAATCATTCTGTTGATATGTAGGGCCGTCCTGTGTGCTTACTTTGAAAAGTAAGCTTGTATGAGCAATGTGCTTTTTAAAAGGGTGTGCACGAGGAGAAATGGGCTTGTGCATGCTCTCGCATGTGTTCAATAGGCATTCCCTCTAGAGAGCAGGTACATGGGTTGTGCTTGTGCATATTTTTTTAAAGTGGAGAGGGCGATTCTTTAAAAAAAATCCTGAAAATCCTACACTATACCTTTAATAAACAGATTAAACATAAAGAAATACCAAGCTATCTTGCTACCCTTGTTACATATTGCCTTTCCTGGCTATTTTACAATAATTTGGATCTTTAAAGATGAGACGGAAACATCTAACCTGATGGGGTCTGGGTAACCCTAATGTTTAATAGAGTAAGAGACAGAGCTTTAATATTTATTCCATAAACCCCAGAAACCTCTCTTCAGACACAAACGCATACAATATATTACCAGATGTATAAACCTCCTATAAGTGTATCAAAATCTGAGCTCAGTGATTTCCAATGAGGGATTGTATTAGAAAGCTGTCTGTGCAAAAAGTCCCTTTCACAAAATATTGCAGCTAACAGTTGATGAACTGATCAAGTCAGCAATGAATGGGTGAGCCAGAGGATGATGAAACACAAGAGCTGCATCCGTTTCCCTATATAGGAAACTATAAAGTGGTTACACTATTTCAAATTAGTGCCTGAGCGTCTAGTGGATGAAAATGTAGTAGACATTAAAATTCCCACAATGCACCTTGAATAGTAGTGATTCATGCTTATGGTGCATTAATTTGTTGTAAACTCACAGCACCACTGCCTCCAAGTAGTGTGAGTGTCAAACGATTAACCAAATATGATGAATGCACTGTGCGGGGAGGCGGAGCTAGTAGTGAACTCGCATGGACGAGTGAAAAGTAGTCCCTCACTCTTGTGAATGCAAAAGACTCCATATCTACTCTGAGTTCACCTTGGATAAAGTTGGCCACTATATAGCTCTGTCCATCTTCCTATAAAGTGATTAAGGGATTTAGGGCTCTAGGATGGACATTCAGACACAGCCATAGACGCCAGACTTTCACCTCCCAAAACCTTCTGTGCCCTCACCTTCAACTGATTGAAAGCTCTACCTATGGCTCTTTATGACCAAACATGCTGCACAGAAGAATGACATTCATCATGGCCAACACGTAGTAATGCCGATGCAGTGGTAAGACAACCACCTTCCGCTGTCAGAAGGGACCCAATTAACCATGAAGGGCTGTTTACAGGACTTGACCTGAGCTCCCGAGCTCAGCCTGAAAAATCCACTTCCTCCGCGGTTATTTTGCAGCCTTGAATCGCCTAATTTATTCTACAGCGGTCAGCTCGATATCTTCATCCGTACCCTTCTTGTTTATAAGGTCATTTTAATATTTTGTCGCTGCCTCAACAGCATTGGACAGCAAGACAACCTTCGAAGTGTATAAATTGGTCACATTCAAAGAAAATCTACCTGTTTCCTTCAACGATGAGAGGTTTTTCTGGAGGTGTGGTGGATTTAGAGGCTAAAGATGTGTCCAAAGGTTCTTTGGGTAGAAGCAGTGAGGATGAGCTGGTAGGAGAGGAGCTCAGCATTGAGGAGCCAAATGCTTCACTGCTATCTGGGACGTCAAGAGCCTTCCTCCTTCTAGTCACAGCAGGACTGGCAGTGCTTTGCTGAGATGGAGACTCCAGGACATTGCCATAGTTACCTGACAGGAAACACAAGTAAACATGGAAAGTTTGGCTTGTCACGAGCAAGAAAATTGATTGGAGGACGGGACTTAAATATAACAACCGACACAAAAAGATCCCTTACTTTTTTCATCAAGTCAAACATTACAATCAAGAAAAATTGGATTGAATTTTCTTTCTTTCTTTTTATATAGTGACTCACCAAGGGAGAACTCAAAGCTGATGGGCCTGTCTCCAATCTTACGGTCAATCATGGTGGCTTCAAGCAATGCGCCAAACAGCAGGAAGGCCTCACAGTCATCTTCATTTGGCTGGAAGTAAAAAATACGAGCATTGGCTCATTTTAAATTAAGATATCTTTCTGCCTGAGATACAAACAGCCGCTCAATTACTTCTTTTTTGCATGTGTGCTTGATGAAGCAGTTTTGAGCAAACGTTAGCTTTAGTTGTTGTTTGGGTAAGTCACAAACAGCTTTTTCATCTGAAAGTATTTTTAAAAGGTTTTACACTTATGCTCCACTCGAAGATTAAGAGTTAAAGAGATTTTATTGTCAATTTTAGACCATAAAGATAATTTGCAAATAAATTCAACCTAAATGTATATGTATTGCAGAGAATTAGGTCAGAAAACAAAGAAAAAGCATCTTTAGAGGAGGCTTCAAAAATATAGAAATGAGAAAACATGGAATGTTTCAAAAATTTTAAGATAAAGTTCTTTGTGTGCTGAAGCAGTTTTAAATAGAGCAGCACCCCACTGCAGGAAGCAAACATTTATCATTCATACTGTAAGTGAAAATCAGAATATGGCTGATTTAGCCAAATCTTAAAGATTTTTTAATTCTTTTATTTTAAAACTTCACGAAATTCAAAGTGTTAATTTATAATCTAATCTCTAGGTTTTATTTTACACACTTAACTGCTATTTATATGTTTAAAACTCTTCTTAATGTACTTAGCATTTTCTTTTATTACTAAAGGCCTATTAAACACAAAAAGTTCCCACCACAAGTTTTGGAGGAAACCCACATAAACCTAAGGTCAGCGGTGGATTAGAAACATTGTTCCTGGAGCACCACTGTGTCAGATATTTGACAGCTTCTTTATAGCGTTATCTTTAGGCATAAGACCCACAATAGTGGTTTTATCCACAAACTTCATAACAACGTTTGTGGGCTGGAGAGCAGTGGAGTCGTGTGTAATGAGAGCAGGGTTGAGAACGCAGCCCTTCTGAGTGCCAGTGCCCAGGTTAAATTTAAAGATCAATGCAGTCAGTTTGAAGCTTTTTAATAAACATTTTTATCTCTTTGTAACGATCTTGATTAGCAGCTTTATTGGTGTGTCTGGATTTTTTTAAGTTGCTTAGGTTTTTTATGTCTGTCCTCTGTTGCCCCCTCTTGTGTTCTTTTCCCTTGGCTTCCTCATCAGCTCTAGTCACACCTGCTCCTTATCAGCTCATTAGCCTCTACCTTTGTTCAGTCAGCCATAAATACACTCCCTCTGCAGTCCCTCTTTGCTGGTTCCTCGTCTTACCTTTTCTCACCCTGGCTCCTTGATGGTTTTCCCCTGATGTCTCCATGTTTCTGGTTTGTGTTTGATTTTTATGTGGTTTTTGGATACCTGTTTTGTTGCTTGATCATCTTATTAAACCCTGCACGAAAGAACTCACCTCTGCCTGTCAGCCTCTGCATTTGGGTCCTCATAAAACCTCCAAACAAACGTGACACTCTTATAGTGATTCTGTCCTAACTAGCACCCCCATCTTATTAAGAACTAGGTCAGGGCACCATTTTCATATTTTTTGTCTGAAGATTGATGCTTTCAATTTTCCCACTGCTTCAATTAGATGAGAAGGTTCTAACAGAATCATGGCCCCATGAAGCAAAGCACATAAGAAATGAGATTTCATTTTGATACATTTCGATTGTATCATAATTTAAATGTTTTTTTTTCTAACCCTTACCAAAGAAGGGGGGTCAACAGGAAGGACCTCTGCTGCTTTCCCTTTGTCATCATCAGCTGCCCCTGTCCCTCCTCCGGCTCCTCCAGCAGGACTCTTTGCATCCTTCACACCAGCTTTCCCTGCTTTTATGTCTTTCACAGGTTTAATCATCCGACTGAGTTTGGACTCTGAGCCCGTGCCCCCGGACAGGATCTCCACCGTCAGCTCCAAGTAGACCCTACCCCTAAAATCACAAGCACACAACTGGATGTAGGAATTATTTCAGGGATGTTGTTTTATTTTTAAAAAAATGAAAAAGCATCATGTTTAGTTATGAACCTGAAGGAAACCCCTTCGCCAATGCCTTCATTAAGTTCCCCTGTGTCATCACCCAAGGAGAAGTTTCGCGCTGAGCCATATAGGTTAATCCAAGCAGGACCAAACGTTGGTAAAAACCCTGAAACCAATGAGAAAGTGAAAAAGTCAGCATGATTAAACCACAGTGTTATTTTCACCTAACATCTGGGTCTGATTTCATCTATGACTCAGTTCTTCCTCACCTTTGTCACCATCTTGTTCATTAGAAATACGTCTTAGGTCAAAGTAATGGGTTCCTATGGCAACATCATTCATACTTCCCTCATCCCAGACCTTAAAGTAAAATGAATGTAAGATCATGGGGAGAGTATACCTGTATACATTTAATAAAATTCTTTATAGAGCTGCAAAGACATGTGTTTGCTTAAATTCAGACCTGAATCTTTAATCTCTGACACAAAGGAGGAAACATCTCAGTGAAGACAATCTGCTCGTTCCACACCGGATCAGCTGAGGACTTTTGGGTGGACGTGCGACCCTGAGAGAGACAAAGACAAAAAGGCATATTACAAGCATATTACCCGACAGGGTGTCACAACGCAACACAGAAACATACGACCATGCACACATTTAAGGACTAATGAGAGATGCCAATTAACCCAAGACATGTGTTTGGACTGTGGAAGGAAGCCAGAGTACCTGGAGACACCTCACAAATGCACAGGGAGAGCAGGCAAGCTCAATGCAGAAAGACCCTGGGTCAGGAATCTTTCTGCATGTTTTCCCTGAGCATGTGTGGGTTCTGCTCTCTGGGTACTCCGGCTTACTCCCACAGTCCAAAAAAGCATGACTGTGGGGTTAATTGACTTGTCTAAAATTCTCCTTAGGCATGTGGTGTGTGTGTGAATGGTTGTTTGTCTGTTTGTCTCTGTGTTGCCCTGTGATGGGCTGGCGACCTGTCCAGGGGTGGACCACTGCTTACTCTAAGCCTGTGAGACAGCTGGGGTGGATGGATGGACATCTTATTTGCTGATCCACCTTGTAAAGGTAGTTAGATTAGAAGCATTTACACACCTTCTTTGAATACTTCAGTTTAAAATCACCTTTTAGTTTTAAAAACTTTTTGGATTTATAGACAGGAAGCAATATTATTATTTTGGACTGTAAGCCAGAGTCATGACTTGAGTCAGTTTTAAGGGAGCTAAAGATTAGGAGGATGGCAGGAAGAGATTTATGCCTCAAAAACCTGAGGTCCATTACCAAAGACAGTTTCATTTATCAGTAGTGAAACACCAATGGTGGCATCTCCATTGATTAGTATGAAACAGGACACTTTAACTTCAGCATGACAAAAGCATTGTTGTTCCTGGTTGATTTAACAGTACAGTTGCAGCACAGTTGTAAAATGAATACATTTCACATATTACATTCTGATTTTTTTGGTTTATTTTTAACATCAAAATACATCAAGTTAAAATAGATGGTGTCCTAAAAAGGACAAATTACACTCTTTCATTTTTTTAAGCTGGTAAAGAATTTATGTTCATCTTCAATGCAGAATGTATTTTTGTACTGTTTTGGCTTAATTACTGCTCTTATCCACACTTTCTTTCAGTAAATGGATTGTTTTAGAATCTATATACATCAATGAACTGTTATTTAATTACTAAATTTTATTGATATAATTACTATAGTCTTTGGCGCTCAGACCTCAGCAGGAAACATTAGCGCTGAATTTTGCTTTGATATGCATGAACAGGAGTAAAGGACATGGATGTTCCCCCCCCAGACCTGAAACTGGTGATGGAGTGGAGATAGATGAAGTAGGTCAGTCCATGAGTGCTGGTTGGTGAGACTCTATGCTGAGCTGTATAGAGAGATCCAGTGGACTGAGCTGATACTAGAGCTTCACTAGGGGACCTGGAAGATGGAAGACAGGCTTGGATAACACAGGTTGCATGAACCTGTCCGTGATGAGCAAGCATGAAGAGACAGTGGAGAGGAAAAACTCCCCATTGGGAAGAAACCTCTGGCAAAACCAGGCTCAACATGGCGGTCTTCTGCCGGACCCGTTGAGATGAGACAGGGAACGCAGTAAGAGCTCTGGAGGAATGACACTCTGATGAAGCTTTAGCTACGATGATGAAGAAGGGGCTGGAGGTGGGTTGAATCGGGGTCATCTGAATCGAAGTCAGACATAGCACAACCACTGCCTGTGCTTTGGGTAGTAGACTGAGATGTAGATTTGGAGACTCTTTTAAGATGAACTTTAGATGCTGGTTAGGCTTTCATGGAGGTGTGGTTCAAAGCTGATTAGCTTGTGTCAGAGGCGGGTAAGGGTAGGTAATCAGTTCCTTTAATTAAACTTCCGCCTAGGCTCCATTTCAATAAATGCTTTTTTGAGTCAAACTCAAAGACCTAAGCAGCAAAGCTTACTCTCCAAAGGCTATATTGAATGGAAAACTCATGATGCACTTGTTTTCTGAACAAAAACCGAGAAACATTTTTGGCTCACCAGTTGTTTAAAGAAGCTGACTACAACATAGGGGTCAATGAGTGCTGTGTTGTCTCCTATAAAGGCTTTGGTAACGTTGGCCATAATGCTGGAGTTGTTTCGAGGGAGGCCTTCAGCTCGGTACACCTTCACACAGAAACGGGCCCACGGGCGCTCAGAGGGAAGCCCCTCTGGAATCAGGAGGTTCCTAATAACAGAAGCATACACATCAATTCAATTCAGTTATAGTCACTATATATGTCATCTCAAGGCACAATTCACCAGATCATACAGTCAAATTGATTAAAAGTTTTCTGAAAACCAGTTGACTGCAACACTTGAGAGAGGGAAGAACTCTCTTTTAACAGGAAGAAACCTCCAGCAGAACCAGGCTCAGTATGAGCGGGCATCTACCGCAGGCTGACTGGGGTTCAAGGAGACAGAAGGAGACATACAAAAGGCAACTGTAAAAGGCGGCCCCCTCCAGGAAACACACAGCCAGGCAGAAGAGCTCCGAGCCAGCTCCCATGAAGAGAGACACATCCAGCCAGTCACAGTCAGAGAAAACAAGACTACACTGGAAAACAGGCAGATCTCCAACATCTATAAACAAAGGTGTTGATGCAGCAGCATAGCTGATATTTATCTGCAGGATGGAGTCACAGCCAAACAGAAACAGATGAGGGATTGAAGCTACTATGAGAAAAGCAGAGAGATAGAATGAAGTAGAATGATGAAAAAGGGGTCCCTATGTCCTCCAGCAGTCTAAGCCATATAGCAGCACTTTAACTAACTAAAGAGATGGCTCAGGATAACCCATGGCAGGCGCTTCTATACCTATAAGCTTTATCAAAAGGAGAAAGTTTTACAGCCTAGGCTTTTAAAAGTGAGGACAGAATTGTCTGCCCTCACCCGGACTAAAATATCCAAGGTCCAATCCATTTTAGTGTATATGCTTTAAAACAGCATGCATACATTTTTGTCGCGATTTATAAAAAACATAATGTGAAAGCGAGTCTGTTTTAGAGGAGCTCCGTACTTTTCGATCTGCTCTTCAGCATCACTCGCTTTTGGTCCCGGCTGCACGGCATCTCCTTTTGCTGAGACGCTGATGTCACATTTAACATAGCCTTTGACCCCAGTGCTCAGGTCACCTGGGTTGGTCAACACTGCCCACTTGTTCATAAACTGGTGACCTGAGATATGAACAAAATGAACAACTTCACATCCGCATAATAAGAAGCTATCAGCAGCAACCAGCAGAGAAGTCCTCACTCTTTTACTCTTTTACTGAGATATTTAAAGTTTGGCTGTACAACAAAGCTGTGCCACGTTGCTATGACTTTCCTCTAAATCAGAAAACACGGTTGACCTGGCTGCTTGTAGACCGTCCAAACGTCCAGCTTAAAGGATCCCACGGTAAATGACTTCAACATCTTTGAGTGAACAACCTGCAGAGATCCACAAAAGTTCTTTCAATGAAAGTCTGTACATTTTCCAAAGTAAAGAGGATTCAAGAGTTGGTTTTATTATTGTTTTGATATGTTTCGACTAACCGTCAGTTTGATACATTTTGTCGAGTAAAGACCATCTGATCCAGCCTGTGCGCAAAGAAGTCAAACACAAAATACTGATGGAGAGAGAAGAGGTGGGATAGAGAGAAGATTAAAATAGAACGTAAAGTGATTTATGACATTTTTCTATCTAACACCAGCCCTTTGACATTTGTACAAGTGTTTCTAACAGTTTTTTCACCTCGTTGTAAAATGGAGCGTTGGTTCCTTCTTTGACGGATGTCTGCTTCTTCTCATCCCCAATCTCAATCACCACACTGGGGTCTATGTTTTCCCCCACAAGCTGCCTGGCTTCTGTGATATTGATGGCAATCTGTGCCGTGGAAAGAAAAAAAAAATCAGACATCAGGCTTCAGATGAAGCTTCAGATGAAACAAACAAGTGAATCTATAAAAATGAAGGTTTTGTTTTGTTTCACTGCTGCATTGTGTGTTATTTACCTGGAAGCTCTCTGGTTTTCCTTCACTGCCCTGAATGCGAGTTTGAAGTTTGGCTCTGTGGAAATCCAAGCATATTTTAAAGTCAGATAAAAGCATTTTTTTGTCATCCTGCTCACAGAAAAAACAAATCTTCTCAGCTTAAGTCCTAACACTGAAGAATTAAAGGTTTGTGGCTATTGATTTGCATAGTACTTTTTGGGACCTGTCAGTAATAGTTTGGAAAACAATTGAAAACAAACTATTAGGAAGAAGAAACAAGGATAATTATATGGTGGGTTGTTTTTCAAAAAATATACAGTATATATCTGACCATGTTCTGACAGTCTTTAAGAGGGTTGGTTGCACTGCAAAAACGATCAAGAAATAAGTCGCACTCTTTTTTTTTTTACCAATTAAGTGTATTTATCCTTAATCTGAGTTAGGCAAATAAGATGATATACCAATGGAATGAGTATTTTTACTCTTTTGAAATAAAGTTATGCATTAGATAATATGCACTTGACATAAGACAATGCATTTTTTCTTATTTTAAATGTAAAATTATTGTCTTCTTCCATTGGCAAAAGATCTCTAATTAATTCATGAATTTAAGAAAAAATGCAGTTATTTTAAGTAAAAATACTTATCTAGATTATTTTTTCCAGTGCAGCAAATGAAACTTTAGTTAAAAGGTTTCATCTACAGAGAGCACACCTGCTCTATTTTATCCTATTTCCAAACTGTTGCTTTTTATTTTATTTACTTTTATTTATTTTAGTTATTTTATCTTTTTTTTGCAGCACTTTGGAAACCTTGTGTTTATTGAAATCATGCTATATAAATAAAGTGGATTGGATTGGATTGGATTAGAAATTTCCTCTCATTTATTGTGCATTTCAACCACCGTGTAAACACTTAAAAAACATACGCTTCTTATTCATGATAAGTTATAATACATTTCTGCGAATGGCTAGATTAGAACTGTGGGCCCTGAGTTTCACACCTGCAGTAGAAACAAGCAAAAACTACCGGTGTTCAATGATTTGGGTGGTTTTAACAGATCAACACCCTTACAGCAGGCCTTCTCCAGTCTTCAGCTCCAAACTCTTCTGTAAAAGAGTGTTTTTTATTGCTTTGTAGCTGAGCTATTTTAAATATGACATGACTCTTTAAAGCATGTCTATAACTTCCACTTTGCTTGACTGACTGCCCCTAAAAGTATTATTAGACTGTTTCATCTTCTAAAACAGGGATAGAATGTGGTGTGAAGGCTACCTCTTTGTGTTTGGTTTTATTCTTCTGATGGCTAGCTGCTCCTCAGGGTTCTCTCCTTCCTGTAGGAAAGATGCTTCAGAGGAAGCCTCCACCTCACTGTCTGCACACATTTAGAAACATACAGAAACTTTTCTGTGAACTTTCTCAGTCATCCAGGTCATGGTCAGTCTTGACAAATTCATTTTGAGTAACTGGACATGAAGTTTTCTAGAAGATGTTTTAATTCTAATCCAAGAGGCTTCTTCAGTTCTAACTAGTGGTGAGATGCACTGAGATTAACATACTGTAGGTATATCAAAAAATTAGGGGAAAGGGTGGCTCTGATTCCTCCTGCTTGATTGGCCGAGGAAGTCACCTTGGGGGTTAATGGTTGTCAGGGGGTTCTGATGGGCCGTTAGCTCCCTCGTAGGAGTGGCCAATGCCACATTGAAGTGTGAGTCAGGTGGGGGTGGGTGAAGGGGTATGTGAAAGACCACCTCCTCTTTTGAGAGATGGTTTTTCCAGGTTAACAAAGATGGCTTCCTTTACTCCCCGCTCAAACCATCTTTCTTTCTTTCCAAGGATATGGACTTAAGTCCCATTTACATTACCCTCTGAGAACCATTCAGTGCCAACCTTGGATCAGTTAACCATGCCGAGCTTGGTTCCTTACGTCCATTTAAACACCACGCTAGCATGTCTCCTCGCCTCCTACTGATGATCCACTGCTCTCTAGAGGTAAACGAACAAAATCAACATGGCGGTGCCCGTAACATTCAGGAAGTTTACGAAGAGTCAGGCGAAGAAGGAAGCCTTTGGTGAATTTACTTGACAGAGTCGGCTTTTGGGAAGTGGATACAAGTCTAATGAACTAGTACCATGTTAGCGAGGTTTTGGTTGTGTCTGGTTCAGTTGTGCGTACCATTTACACTCAACAGTTGTCTCGGTTACCGTGCTTGGACCGATCTCAGCACGGTTTCGAAAAGGTAGTGTAAATGGGGTTATCGTTGCTCTTGAACAAGTGTCCTTTAGCCTTCAGGTGTAGGTGAAGGGCAGAAACTTGAGAAACCTGAATGTGAGAGCCACATCAGGAGGAGGACTATTTAGTTGGAGCAGGACTGCATGTTGTCTCTGTTCGATTCTGGCGAATGCTTATTTGAGCAGCATTAGTCTCCCTCCCGGTGATGACAGGGATGTTTCATCTGCTTATGATCACAGCTGAGTCTCAGTGATGTGTTTGTTTGTTTTCCAGGCCTTACCCACAGCGCCTTTATTTGCCAGGACGAGGTCTTCGCTGTCTTTCTTCTTTTTCTTCTTCACTTTGAGGCCAAACAGCTTCTTCTTCCCCTTTCTGTTAAAAAAACAGTGAATTTGGTCTTAATCTTTACTCCCCACAGTATTTTACAGCTGAGCCAGTAATAGTTCAGAGTGAAGGAAAAGTCTAAAATAATTATAAACAAAAAATTCTGTAGTCTATTATGTATGTTTTTAATTTATTATTGTCATTTGAAGGGAGTAAAAATAGATATTTGCATATTGCTTCAAAATAAAAATATATTTATAAAAAAAGCTGGATTTACTGTATTTAAATTTGTTTGAGGTTTTCTATTATTGTCCAGTAAAATATTTTGTTATGTGCATCTAAAACAAGTTATTCTACATGTGAAGCACAAAATAATAGCAAACATTAACAGTGATACTGAAAAATTTATATCTAATCAATTTAGCTGCGAAAAAGAATTCAAATATTTTTTGAGAATTCTTTTAGTTAAAATTGAAAGAAGATTATTTATCATAACAACATATTCCTGCATCTTTACATGCACGTTTGGTCTGAGGAAAATAAAAAAATTCTGGAAAGACTCCTTTCTGCTTGTTTTAACCCAGTAAAACTTTTTTCATTTCCGAACCTTAAGGTGTAAACTGACCGGCTGAGAAGTTAGAGCAGTCAGTTAAATAGAAAAAGAAATTTTAACTCCAATATCTCACCTGTGCTGAGATGCAGGACTGTCCAATAGATCCATTTAGCTGATTTCTACAAAAGTCTTATGTTCCCACAATAAAGATTTCACTTCACATATAATCCGACTTGACTTTAGCTGTACTTTTCCTAAGATCTGCCCAGTCAGATCAGAAGGGACACATAATATTCTATCTGCTGTCAATTTCCTTCTTTGACATCTTTCCCTGGAAGCATGGCTGGCTCTCAGACTTTCTGCACGACTTAACAACTTCTGCTTGTTGCTTCCTATGCAAAAATAAAATGGATCTCTATCAAGCCTTAAATATATTGGCTCTTCCCCCTTTTGGTTTTACATTAGGAAAATATGTTTCTGTTTAACCAGCTGTGGTTTCAGTTGATCAGGATCTCACGCATGCTGCTGTGTGAGTTGGTGGTTGCTAAGTGGGGACCTGCCCTTTCTCTTGTTAATCTCTTACACGGGAAAGTATAACACTGTGCAAACATTTTTTTTGTATTTAATGTGTTAAAGCTGTTTGACTATGAATCTAGTTACCACCCTGTTAAAACTTGAGGAAATATTCTGTTTCTCATGATATGCAAGCAAATGTTAGCATATCAATGATTAATCTAGTTTTTACTCTTTGCAGAAGAAAGTAGTTTAATTACACGTCAAAACCAACTAATGAGCGTTTTTTGCTCATTGAACATGTGATTTTAGGATTATTATATTTTCCAGCTGAGGTGAAAGTTAACACACCCTCCCCCCTAATAGTCAGTGCCACGCCCTTTAAAAAAAAAAACCATTTTTTCCAACCCTCGGACATTAGTCTGAGAAAAAGTTTGTCCGTCTTCTCACTTCTAGAGTAAATGTGTTTGAGAGATTTCTTACACATAAGTTCAGTTTCAATTCACTTTATGTGTTGAATCAATGTTATGCTGCAGGGTCCGTTTCTGTGGGGGTTTTATTTTTCTAGATGGTCACATTCCTCACACCAGCCGCCTATGATGGAGAGGCGGACAAATCTGCTGCAGGTAATCATCCACAGACCACTACCCTTCCACCTCTATTTTTTGTTGTTTCTGTTTTATTCCTAGAATGCCTGGTTTACCATACTCTAAACATATTATCTCTTATGGTGTCCAAGTTATTTAGTTTTAGACTCATCTGTCCAAAGAGCATTATGCCAGAAGTCTCGGTGTTTGTCTGCATTCTTCTTTTAAAAACATGAATCTGACCTTCTTTTTATAGAGAGTAAAACATTTCTCCTTGCAGGGATACTATAAAGTGTCAGGTTAAATCACTTTCTGATCGAGTAAGAGACTAAGGCTAAAGGAATATATGATATTCTCATGGCTTCAGATAATAGACTTGTATCCGTACCTGTCCCAGTACCTGTTCTAGTATTTATCCAACAGATTCCAGTTTCTTAATGTTAATCATAGATCTTCAGACTTCAGGGTAACTTGTGGATAACCAAATATCAGGCACCAAGGGATACATTTCCACTGGTATGATGATGATACTCATCATGTGTGTTTGTCCACAAATACTGATTAATCTAACAGATTTAATTATAATGTAACTAGTTTTAATAAGTTAGATTCTAACTAATTAGATAAACTAGGACAGAGGCTATGGTCTTTAAAAAAAAGAGGCTCTTTAGCCAAGCTTCATCTGGATGGCATTAGATTGGCCTCTGGTAATAAAGTAATTCAATTAAATTTGACCTTTATATAACAGAAATTCACAAACACTTTAAGGCACTTTAAGGAGACAATTCAATTGAGTCATACAGTCAGATCGGTTTGAAATTTTCCATTAAAGAAAATCAAGCAGACTTTGCATGGTTCACTCCTCCTGGAGTAAAAAATGATAATAATGGCTTTAAATTTTTAACAAGATATGTGTTTTGATCCCATAACTCTGTTGAGTAACGCTTTAAAACTTTTTACATGAAATTGTTTCAACAAGGCCAGACTATTGCTCCTATTTACTATCAGGTAGTCCACAAATTGCTGCTAAAAGCTTTCAGCCAGAGTTCTGATGAAAGTTAAATAGATAAATCTTATTTTATACTTTAGATTCCCTCTATTGGCTTCTTGATAAATCTAGACTAGACTTGCAATCCCCATTCTTATATACATAGTCCTAAATAATCAAGCTTCATCATACATGTAATATATGATTCCTCCTTTTGTTCAAAAAAGAGATCTTCGCTTCAAGACAGTGGCTTTACTAGTGGTCCGTAGGGGTTCTAAAAGTTCAATGGGAGGCAGATCTTTTAGATATCAGCCTTTAATACAAGGCTGAAATCGTTTATTAAAGCTTATAGTTAGAGTGACTTGGGTTATCTTATCTCTGTAGTTAAGCTGCTTTAGGCTTACACTGATGGAGGACAGAGCGGACATTTCCCCCACTCAATTAAATTAACCTACCACACAGGATAAGCATGTAAAACCTTGCTGATGACTATTGAGGTATCCTATCACACCTTTGGTGGTGGAGATTACATACATTTCCATTTTTAATTTACTTCTCTAATAAAACTATTTAGGATGTAGGCTTTTATGTTTCTCTTAAAACTTAATCTCTTACTTAAACACTATAGACTTGTTTTGCAATTTTTCAATTTCTTATTAGAAATGTATAAACTTTTTTTTTTTTTACTTTAAAATGTCTTTTTAGTTTCCATTGTTTAGTTTGGTTTCACTTTAGCTATTCTACATAGGTAGAATTTGCGTAAAATATCCCATTAATCACATTTCATAATTTTATCACTTGCATAAACATGGAGAAGAAAATGTAAACTTATTTTTATTCAAATGACAAGTTTGATTAGAATTAATACATTTTTGTGTTGTTATTGTTCAATTACAGAACCCAAAACCTTTCTTAAAACTGAAGAGCTGCTTTTTTCATGCCACCGCCGGTAGGACTCGGGGCAATCACCCTAAACTGTAGCTTCCCCCGCAGATTTTCTCAGATTAAAGTCTGGACTCTAGGTTGATCACTTCTGACAAACATTTAACAACTCAATCTGCCAGGGGTATGATTATACTGGGCTTAACTTTACTATTTTTACATTTTTGAAGTTTTGTTTGACCTAATTCATGTTTTATCCTCATTTATTTGATGGTTTTATTATTCAGTTTGAAAATCTACTCTACTATACTCTTTAAAATAAACTAAAGTGTGTATATTCATATTTTGATTTCATTAATCTATGCATGCTACATCTTTAACATCTATAAATCTCTTTTCCTAGGAGGTTGTTTACATTGTCCATCACGTATCGACCATTCAGGCCTCTAAACAAGCACTAGATGGTTAAATGTCATCTGTTCTGATGTAGAAATGGAGCTACACTTTTTTTTTTTTTACAATGCTTTATTCTATATTTCTCATCTTTGTTGGAACTGCATTATTTCAAAATGTTAAATATTGACCACAGATTCTGTTGTAATAAAGATATTATTGGAAATAAATTAAACAATATGTTATCATGAAGGACCAGGGTACAATTGTTTATTACAAAATAGTACATTCCATAAAAAAATAACTGTCCTGTTTCACAGGAACGTTTTAAATATTTTCCCAATAGGTCGGTTGAAATGCCATATAAATGGTAAGGACATTTTTCAAAAGGGCCAAAAGTTGCCCTTTCTCCCCAGACAGCACAATTTCAAATTGATTACATTTATAGAAAAATGATTATGTAAAAAGAGTAATAAGCAAAAAAATGTCAAGATATACTTGAAAACGACTCTAGGAATGTGTTTTCCTTTAAAATGTTCAAACACACGATTTCATGATTTATTACAAGGCAATAAATACTTCCACTCTCAGACAATTTTGGAAATGTTATTCTGTTTGAATTCGAGACATTCGAGAATTCGAGACATTTATTTGGAAATATAAGCAACTTTAGAGAATAACAAAAACATATTTAAAACGTTACAGTAAAAATATTTGGTCATAACAAAAAAAATATAAAAAACACCTATGAAATCTTGCACAGATTACTGCAAAACTCGGGGCACTTAGGGCTTTCATAAAAGAATAAATAATAAAAAAAAAAATTCCCTCCTACCTTTGTTTTGGATCCATTGTTACAATCAGGACAGATTATTAGAAGATATTTAGCACCGCTGCAGTTCCACACAAAGTAAGATGGAGAAAAAACGGACGGAGCAGCTGATTGGCTGAAGTGTTTGTTCAGACAATGATGATGATGATGAGACATGAAACTGAAGGAACATGTGATTGACAACTCTTTAAATCCTGACATTCCAGTACCTTTGCATTTCACAGACTTATTTTAACCTTTGCTTTTGTTCATCTTAAAGCTGATGGGAAAACCATCATTAAAATGTTGCCAGAGTTTCTCTTCATGATGATTGCTCCCAAAAAAATAAAACATGGTGGCTCCTTAAGAGCTCCAGTAACAACAAAGTCTATCAAGTGACATCTGTTTAACAGATGTTTACCCTCTGGGTTTGTGTGTGAGTGTATAGACTGTAGGTAGGCTGGTATTCTTGGGACCAGGATGTTTGAAACTGGCAGAGCTAACAACTCCACCCTTGGTAAATAGAGCAGCATGAGATGATCAGCTGACTGATGGTTCATAGTGGAAAAGGTTCCCAATACAGTATATACACTCTGGACCCAGAAAAACACTAGAAGAGACATAGATCTGCTTTTCTCAATGATTCAAATCGCTTCTATGTACTTTGTGGTGTACTTTCCTGTTCTGGAACAAATAGACAATCTGGTCTCAATCAGGCTCAAACATGACTTTCATTAAAATGACTAAAATCTTCAGTCATATATACACAAACGAAACCATGTGATGATTTGATAAAAATAAACTTGAAACTGATAAGTTTTTTTTTTTGAAAAGCTGATTACAGCCTTTCTGCATCAATTGTGACCAAAAATTATTTATTGATAAACTGGGGATGTATCGGGGGTGTAAAAGTAGGAGATCAGGAAGTTTGTTGGTTGTATGCATTTAAATTTGTTTTAACGTAACTTTTTGAACTATATATATATATATATATATATATATATATATATATATATATATATATATATATATATATATATACATATTTTATATATATATATATATATATATCTATATATATATATGTACCATTATATATATTTTTTTTTTCCGCTTGTTTCTTCCAAGCAAGCAAAAGCAGGAGTTTTCAATCAGTTTTTCTTTCCATAATACACTATTACAACCTGAAAACTACTTCCTTATCCTGAAAGAGAAAAATGCACAATTATAAAAATCAAATGTTGTTCTAACTAGGACCGTTATTTTAATGATGACAGACCAAATTCAAAGCCTAGAATTGAAGCCTGATGAATGTATATTTTGAAAAAAATATTTTAAATGTTGAAATATAAACTATTTAATGAGTAATGAGATATCTGTTGGAAGGACTTCATAGGAAAATAAAGTTTCATTTGGTAAAAAGTAAATCTGTAGGACTAAAGAAAGACCTCACACCACAGATTTTAAACACTTTGCATGAAAACCTGTTCTGATAAGTAATACACACTGTGCACATGTAAGATACTGAAAAAGTGAGTTTCCCCCTTTTTCTGGACAGTAGGATTAAAAAAGTATTTAAGCTTGAGTTGTTTATTGGGACCTGTATACATGATAGATGTTACGTAAATGATCCCAAGTGACCCACCTCTCAAAAAAATACAGTGAACACATGAACAACACAATATAACTTCAATCAAATTAAACGTTTGTAAAATCAAACTGTAGACTTAGGAAGCAACGCTGATTGAAAATCAGTTTTACATGCTGTTGTGCAAATTGAATAGAGATCAGGTGGTAGCATGAGATAAACTCTAGAACCCACTCAAGTGGCTCAGATAGTGAAGCTCGTCCAGGGTGGCACATCAATGTGAGCTGTGGCAAGAAGGTTTGCTGTGTCTGTCAGCGTAGTGTCCAAAGGCTGAGTCGCTACCAAGGAAGGAGGAGGCTGTAGTAGGGCAATACTCCAGCAGCCGGAATGCTACCTCTGCCTTTGTGCAAGGAGGAACAGAAGGGCCCTGCAAAGGGCCCTGCAAAGTGTCCTCCAGCAGGCCACACATGTGCATATGTCTGCAAAAACAGCTAGAAACAGACTCCATAAGGATGGTATGAGGGCACAATGTCAACAGACAGGGTTTATGCTTACAGCCCAACACGTTCTTGACGCTTGGCATTTGCCAGAGAACATCAGCATTGGGTTGATGTGAGGAGAGAAAGAAAGATGAAAGCTGGTTTTTATACAGCCATGCAGCCCACACAACAGGCAAACCGGGGCTTTGTTGGAGAAACTCTCATCTCAAACATCCTTCAGCTTGACCAGTTAGGCAGTGGGTAAGTAATAGTGTGGGGTGGTATTTATTTGGAGGGCCGCAAAGCCCGTTATTTCCACCAGAGGTAGTATGACTGCCATTAGGTACGGAGATGAGATCCTCAGACCACTTGTGAAACCATATGCTGGTGTGGTTGGCCCTGGGTCCCTCCTAATGCAGAAAAATGCTAGACCTCATGCTGCTGGACTGTGTCAGCAGTCCCTGCAAGATGAAGACATTGAATGTGTGGACTGGACATCGTGTTTCGATCCATCCAACAACATCACATTGCACCACAGTGACACCTCAATGAGAATATTTCAATTATTCAGATCTAGGATGTGCTATTTTAGGGTTCCCTTTCTCTCGATGTATTTTAAACATTTAATAAAACTTGTAAAATATAGGATACTGAAATCACTTTAAGTGAACACGAGGGAGCGCTTGTCTCCCACTGATTTACAGGTAGAACCGTTTGTAAAACCACACCTGTTAAAACACATCCTGTTAGCCTAACTAAAGAGGAACAGGGTGAAAGAAGGGATCAACAACTGAGACTGAAGCAGTTATTTTTGTTGTATTTGCTTTCAATGTATAAAACAAATAAAAAGCTTGCTGAAGGAGGAAAAAAAACTGCAGCCTGCACGCTTTCACAATAAAACTACTCCCAGAAAGGGTGGGAACAAGCATGGAGCAGATGGCAAACGTCTCACTCACCTGTTCATGTCAGCAAAAGTATTCACACCTGTCAAGCATCACATGTTACAGATACAAATTAAAACACATTTGACCAAAACCAGTTAAACTGTCTCTGTACCAGTCAGAAGTCTTTAATATGTTTTCTTTTTTCACAGAAGAAAAAACCCATAAATTCTCAATTTCTCTTTTTGGTTTCCCCATCTTCCAGTTAGCTTTTACTTAGGAACAATTTGAGTGCAAGTTAACAGCATTTATATGCAGTAATTGGGTTGTAACATATGTGCAACTACTGACACATTCTTCTTTTTTTTTACAATGCCTATCTGAGCTACATTCAAACTTCTAAATTAAAAAAATCTCTTACTTTTAGACTTAAAAGACATCAAAATGTATTTTTGTAATGGTACAAAATCTGAAAAAAAAAGTTCAAGTAGGTATATTAATAAAATGAACTGTATGGCATACTATTTCAAGCTACCCAGCGACAAAATTACTTGAATATTTTCAGCAGTGCCGGTGTATCGGAACAGCATACGCTGTCAGATCTGAATACATTGTTTTAATGTGCATGTGCGTACATGCATAACAGAGATTAATTTCTACATTGAATTTTGGCAGTAGTGTACCGACCAGCAAAAACATGTTTATTTTCAGCTTTACAAAAAAAAATAGCTTTGATTCTACTGTTATTTCTTGGATTTAGAAACAACCAGACATGATTGAAGTTTCCGGGATGTTGAGAGAAGAAGCGTCTATAGCTGAAACCATATTAGGCCATATCAATTTAAAATACAAGTAAAAAACATGTTTGCAGAAATTTAGATTTGGTTAGATTTTGTTTTGACATTTTAAAATCACTGGCTGCGTTTTATATTGTGACTCTGAATTCCTTTAGGTTAGATAAAAACTAACCGTATGCCGATTTGACAGCGTATGCTGTTCTGACGGGACAAAGGATTGGGATTTGTTTAATTTCTTAAAAGAGGCGTGTCAGATTTCTAATCATACTGCCACCTCTGGCCAAACCAAAAAACTGCAGCACTCTTCTGTTCCTTCTTGCAGCTCGATTTCATACTTGACAAGGTTTTTTTTAATCTTTTTTTTTTTACTTTCTTCCCCTTACATGGTAATATCATCGGTGTCTGAGTTGAGTTACATGCAGGTTGCTTCTGAGTATCAACCAAATCTATTAATCTATATAACGCTTCGATTTTTTGCTAGATTGGATCCATTTAACACACTTGACATCACTTGCGGAGAAACAGAGCAGCAATTTCTGACTCAAAGTACATTCAGGAAAAATAGGCTAAACTTCTGAGGTGTCAGTCTCCTCATTCAATGATGTTTGCTGTAAATGGTGAAACAAAAAGGCTACTGTAAAGATATTTTTTAATATAAACTTACTAAATGTCCTTTTAATAAACATCCAAAGCTCCTGGAACCTAAGGTAAAGATAAAAACTGAACACAAAAAGGAAAACCATGTGCCTTCTTATGTTTCCAACTCTCGGCTGACTTTAGGATCATAGAGAAGATCACAGCATGGCTGACTTTGATGTCTCATTTACTACAGTGCTCATTGAGTTATAGCGAATGGTGTATCTCAACCTTCCCTGTTCTTTTGTAACTGAATAAACAATAAACCAGCAGTAGGCTCCTCTATATGTTCAATGTCAGTGTTTTATATCAAAGATAAAATGATGCCGTACTTGGTGACGGAAAGGTATTTATTGTTCACAGTGATAGGACTGTAAGTACATCTTATCATCACAGTTCTTTTGGAGCAGAGACCGTTTCTCTTCATCTCGGTGTATCCAACACTTGGCCACATGTTCATCTCAAATCATAGCCGGTTTACTAATATTTCCATGAGCATCTTCAGTTTTATTTCCCTCCTTTTCTCTTTGTCTGTCACTCATTCGGAAGCTTTGCCTTCATGGAAAAGCTGAATTTGTTGTCCTGGTGCATCCTGCTCCTGTGCTGTTGTGAAGCTCTGCTCCAATGGGCTTTACTTTGTCATGTTATCGTCCTGTTTTACATCATCCGTTGCCATCTTGTTTTCCTTTAGACTTGAAGGCTTGGCCACTTGTAAATATCTGGAAACAGTTTTAGTGAGAAAACCAATAAGAGTAGCATAAAAACCAGTATTCCTAAATTAATTTCAATCCAGACTTGTCAATTTTAGTTTCTACTTGGACACAAAGTTCTCCAGGTCTTATTGTATAATGTTGCAGATTCAGATTCTTTATGCAACAATGTTGCTGGTGAAGGTTCCTAGTCATCCAGGTCATAGTCATTCCAGAAAAAGAAAATTAAAAACAATCCGCTGGACTTAGTTTCCAAGTTTGAAGATGTTTCGCTTCCCATTCAGGAGGCTTTTTCAACTCAAAATGTCATAAATAGCGTGGAGTTGCTTTATACAGTAGTCCAACAAAGTCTTGTGTTTGTTTAGAAAACATGCAAATTAAAAAGGACGATCGGGTCCACCCCTTTGGAATGGGAGTCTTTGGTGCCTTTTGTTAGCCTGCAATGTCCCATACCTGTCTATGTCTCTGAAAGGGGTGTTGTTTGGGAGGAGCGTGAAGAAGGCCATCTATGTTAAGAACGAAAAACCAACCTTAAACAGAGGGGGTGGATTCAGATTTCAGCTTTTAAAATCCCTTTACTCTATCAACACAACCCCAACCCCTTTACAGGGGAGCAGAAGACCTAGCTTATTCAGGTAGACCAACAATTCTCTTTAATGATCCCCCTTTCAGGGACATATGGACAGGTATGGGGCATTGCAGACTAAGAAAGGAAGCCAAAAAAACCATTCCAAAGGTTTGGACCCGTTTGTCTGTTTCAGTTTGCATGTTTTCCAAAGGAAAACAAGTCTTTGTTGGCCTACGGTATAAAGCCTCAAACTCAACGCTATTTCTGAAATTTTGAATCTAAAAAGCTTCCTGGATAGAAACATCTTCAAACTTGGAGACAAAGCCCAGTGGATTGTTGTTGGGTTTTTTTTTTTACTTTTTTGGAATTTAAGCTATATTTTAACAAATACAAAGATTGAGACTTTGGATTTTTACTTCAAGATCTCAATTCCAGTTGGCTAACCTGATCTGAGAACAACTTATATTGGGTCTTTCTTTTCTTCTGAGCCTTTGATAGAATCACTGTTGGATGCCTGGTCTTATTCTGATTTTTTCTCTTACTGTTTTACTTTTTAGAGACTCCAGGGGTCTCATTTATA
Source organism: Cyprinodon brontotheroides (assembly GCA_018398635.1). NCBI lineage: Eukaryota > Metazoa > Chordata > Actinopteri > Cyprinodontiformes > Cyprinodontidae > Cyprinodon > Cyprinodon brontotheroides. The sequence goes on from JAGKQL010000049.1 coordinate 3,086,918, forward strand.
AAGCTTCTGTATGCATAAAACGGGTCCTGTTATTTGTGTATGCCAACAACCATGCAAAGGCTACGATTTGTATGAATCCCTCATGCCAACTCTGCTAAATAAATGAGACCCCTGGTGATTTCCAACAAGTGAAGATGACACAAAGTATTCTTGACAGTTTTTAAATAAATAATGAGTAAACGAAGAACATTATATAGGTACACACTTTTGAGATCTACAAAAGAACAGCGCCAGTAACTGAGCAGCTGGTTTGGAAAAGAGAATATTGATGCTAAAGCATGAATGAAATGCAGACTGTCCAATGCATCAGGCTAGCAGGATCTGGCTTTGAAAAAAATCTTTGTCTTCATACAGTTGTGCAAAAGGACGCACCAACCTTCTTAATTGTAAATATTGAAAATAACATAGGGAGGGCAAGTCTTAACAACAGCTTTTAAAAGACCAACTTGTCACATACTATAAATAAACCGAATCAGTGTCTAAGATGGTTTGTTAACCCCAGGGTTTAACAGCAGACCAAGCAGTGGTTGAAGAAATATGAGTTTAGCCTTATAATATATCTTTAATTCATTCAAGTCTTTATGCATCACCATCATAGCATTTCAGATGGGTTTTAAACTGGATGTTGACTGGAAAGAACTTGAGTGTTATTTTTTTTACTACCACTAGGAAACATCCAGCTTCCTTTTCCTACTTCCTTCCTTAGTGCCAGCAGTATTTGGACAGTACTTGTCATGTAAACTGTTGCCGCTCTTCCACTTTGGCCTAAGAGTCCTTACATGTACATTATTCAGATAGAATCATAGATTGCAAGGCCCTCAGATGTATGTAGATTATGGTTTTAAAGTACAGCCAAGTGTCCAACCCTCCTCCTTCCTGCTACATTGTTGATGTTAGGTGCTGTAATGTACTGGATATCTCAAAAAGCTTCCAACCTTGGTCCCATGTGTCCTAAATTCTTTTGGTAGTCCTGCTATTCCTAGCAACTTTGCAAACCTAAGTCATGCTACTACATTGCCCTGAGAGATGAGAATCTGTTCTAAATAAAACAAAATTTCTGTTTCTTCTATTGTCCTGTCATATATTTATTGATTCCCATGCTAACTGAGACCTGTAAATCTAGGACACTTTATCAAACAGTGCTCATTTAGTCTTTTAGTTATTTAATCTTTGAACTTTTAGTCATTTAACTTTTGTATTTGGCCTTATAATAAAAGCTTCTGGTCTGAGATAGAAACTATCAATGTTCTTGAGTGTTTTTCACTAGATATATTTTTTCATGCTGAATAATGGACTGAATATATTTTGAATTAGAAAGATCACCACTATTGGCTTTTCTTCGTGCTACTCTCTGTGAATGGCAGAAAGTAAAGGACTAATGTAATTCCCGTTTTTATAACAGCAAACTCTTATGTTTAACTGATGCCTTCATTTAGCTACAAATGACTACTAAGTGCCCTCCGACATCCTTAAATCTTTTCTGGTTTCAAGAACTGGCAAGGTGTCAATCAAAAATGAATAAAGGATGGTACTTCCTTTTACACAAACCAAGATCAGTCAATGCATTCACTAGACCAAAGACTACATGCATGGAAATACTAAGGTGTACTACGACATAAACATACTGGAGCCATTATCTTACTAGTGCTTTTGAATCCCAGTGACATTACTGAGGATACCTTCTCCCATCATTGATGCCATGTTAGGTAATTAAGTTCTTGTACATCACAGCAGATTTGGGGGAGAAGATTTAGAGCTCAAAAGGCAGCAGTAAGCTTCAGATTCAAGCTCAGACAAAGCAGCCACTGATAGCATGGATGGGCTTCCTACCTGGGATACTGGCTTTTCTTAGGAGAGATGGACATTGTTGATGGTTGTTGATGATGATACTGAAGAGGCAGATTGATAAGACATCTTGGCTGTTTGGCAAGATGTCCAAATATTGGCAAAGGCAGAAGAACTGAGTAAAGTCTTAAAGTTTTGGTAGAAAGTTTTCCAGGCCATGAATCTGCAATTTTTTAAAAATTCTTCTTTAAATTCATTAGAGCCAGCTTTTTGAAATCCAAGACTAAGGTTCTCAACTGGAAAAAGAATAAATGATTTGGGAGGGTCTGCAGGAGATGGATAGATAAATTGGAGTTTCGTCAGCAGGAAGGCAGTCTCCAAGAAAGACCTAAGCCAAAAGTGTAGCTGGGTTCATCTCTCTACATTTAAAACCTCATCAATGGTCACAAGAAATAGAATCTGACTGCAAGAAGTAGGGGAAGTTTGCTCTACCTAATGTGACCTGATATGTTTGAAAGATTGATCAATTCAGGGGAGTTTGAAACACAATTTTCTGCAATGCCACAAGGTGGAGGTTAACTTTAAAAATGTATCAGCATGCAATGTATCTTGGCCTGGAAGCGTTCTGTCTCGTCTCGAGCAAAATGGGATCTGTGAGGATGTAGCTGGAGAAAGGAATGTCTGGGTTTCTCCCATCAACCTTCCATGCCATTCACCCTATCCTGGATATAAGTGAAATACATTAGGGGATTGATGATTCATCCCACCATTGACATAAAGGATGCTGGGAAATACATGTTTACAGGGTGTTGCCAAAGAGGTGACAAGAAAGGAAGAATTTTATTTGTTGGTAGGAAAGCAAAAAAGGAAAAGGGGGATTAAGAGGTATGCCTGGAGTTAGGAAAAGGAGGAAAAAGACCCTTAGTGCATTCAAGAATATGCTTTTCCTTGGGAGGAGAAGGAGTCTTTTGAAATCAGAAGGTAGAACGGTAGATGGGTAGGCATATAAAGGACAGAAGAAGAAGTGGGTGAGGGAAGGGTTGTTGTTAGGAGTACAGAGCATCAATACCTGCAGGACTGAGAACCAGAGATTGCAGTATATCAGAAAGAGAGACAATCCCCCTCACCACATCTTCTCTGTCGACCAAAACTAGTCGATGAACCTAAAGAGAAAATACAACACAGTTTGGTTATAATCTTTCATCAATATTTCTTTATGTTCAGTGTTTCAGTTGAAATAACCACTGTGGTGTTATGTTTCCTATGTCCTAACATGAGGACATGCAGCTCCTCTGCTTTTATCCTGTGTTCTGCAGTATTACTCCTATCAGTCAGGAAGAAAGAGAGCCAGGAAGAGGGTTTTAGCGCTCTTAGCTCCTCTAGCATAACAGAGTTAGCTTATGCACAGAACAATTAGCCATGCTCTCAGGTAGTTGGATTTAGAAACTTTTTTGAATAAGAATTTAAATAAAGACATTTGACTTTGAATGTTTCCTTTTTAGTTGACATTATAGGCCATGTTAACGTATTTTTTTCATTACCTGTATAACTCTTTTTATTTATTTGTATAATTTTCTCATTCATATTTGAATTAAAAAATTAACAGACAATCTATGTGATTGGCAGTGATAAGTATCAGGCCAGTTATCAGGCCTCATGCCCCATATTCAGTTAATTACTGCCTCCCAGACCCTTTGCTTTGGACCTGTCGCTGGCAACTCTATGTCATTTGCTTTCCAAGTCTCCCAGTCATATCTTCATTGTGTGCTTATATAAGTCCATCTGGGTGTAAGGCAGGATTGTGTGAATCTGACTGGATGAATCTGACTGGATGAATGTGAAGTTTTTTCTCTCTACTTGTCAGGTTTGCTGTTTGCTTCGCCAAGCCGCACTGATTTAGGCCCAGAAGTATTGAAGTAGGGCCTGATGCCACCCAGGTTTTTTTTGATGCTGCAGCACTGACAGCTCTCTGGGTGCGGGGTTGGGTACTTCAGTGGGCGCTGTCCCATTCCTGGCTGCCTTGCCTGGGTCCCTGGCCCTGTGGGGTCCCCGCTTGAAGGTGGTTCACCCCCACACCTCAGACCCTCATCTCTCATCCTGATCCACCTTGAGCATGACTGGCCCCCGGCGGAGCCTATGGACTTGCTATCGCGGCCACCTGGGACCCAGGCACTATGGCCTCCGGGGTCGAGTCCCTCAGGGACTGAGCCCCTTTGTGGTTTGGCCCATCAGGGGTCAGGCTCCGGTTGCTCTTGCCTGCTTTTTCTCTGGTGGGTGCGGCCATCCCTATGTGTGCCCCCCTTGTGTCCCAGTGATCCGTCTCTGGATAAAGGGGCTATCATTGCCTCCTTTTCTGTCCAGGGCCCGGTAGGGTTGGTCTGGGCCGGCCACACCTGCTATTAAGCATACATTGCTCCTGGAGACGCTTTGTGAATCCTTTGTTCACGAGCAAGGTCATGCATTTGTTTCCAGGTGTTGACAGATACTTATCCCCAGTTGCTGAGGATAAGTCGGTTTCAACTTAAGCAATCACCGCTCTGCTCTCTCCATGTGGTGATGCTGTTTGACAACACCTCATCTCTATCTAGTAGCAGGAGGTGCGGGCGGAGCAGTGAACGCTCTCACCGGTTGATATAAAAACTCTATGTGAACCCACTGCGTTTTCCATAATCAACGCACCCAGTCTGAATGAAACAAAAGAATGATGCAATGACTGAAAGATGTTACTTTAAACAGCCATTCATTATCTTCTGATTTGATTTTGGTTTCATGTTAGCTTTGGCCGATGGAGTTAACTCCAGCTAATATAGTTAACAGTATCTTAAAAGTCGATCAGATTTGCTTGTTTCAACAGTTATTTCATGCCTAACATTTAATGCAACTTTTACAGCAGTAACTCAGTGCGGCTTTGGTTAAATTTACACCAGTTAAACACAATAAGATAAAAAAAAAACAGCTCTGGTAATATAAACCTTCCTGTGTTTACTCTTACTGTGGTGAGTCCAGTAAGAACTAACCATGTCATCAACCTAGCAAGCATTGCACAGGTATGAAATGGCGACAATGGGTGAAACAATAAAAAAATATATATATATTTTAAAGTAATTATGAGTTTTGAGAAATTACAAGAGGATTTTTTTTTTAATTGATAGGAAATTTTAAAACACATTTAGGAAAACATATTTATCTAGTCATGGATAAGATTCATATTAAAGGTTGCTGGTGAAGAGTTTTAGCCTGTCCCAAGTCATAGTCATTCCAAAAAAGTAAAAAAAAAAAAACAATCCACTGGCCTTTGTTTCCTTTACGAGACATAGGCAGGTATGGAGTGCATTGCAGGCGTACAAATCGGGTAAACAATCCTTATTCCAAAGGGGTGGACTAGTTCGTCAGTTTCAATTTGCACGTTATCTAAGCAAAAACAAGGCTTTGTTGGGCTACTGTATAAAACCTTGAACTCAATGCTATTTCTGACATTTTGAATAAAAAAACTGAAAGCGATGGATGTGGTAGTGAAATATTTCCAAACTTGGAAAAAAAATCCAGTGGATTGTTTTTCTATAGGGTAAATATTGTATTAAAGAACCACCTAAAGTCCCGCAGCTGGGCAGGAGATACCCAGTATTACCCCTGCGCCTCTTCGTTATACGGCTCGATTATTTTGTTTCCGGTGAGCACGTATTAACACTTGAGGACTCCTTCCACCCAACAGGATCTTTATGCAATGGCCTCTTTTCATTGTCATGTTTAAATTGTTGTAATTCTTTTGAGCTGCGAGGTTCTTAAAAAAGTAAAAAAAAAACAATTTAACAGAATAGTTACTTATGCAATAATTCACAATAAAAAGATAATTTAATTTATAGAGATTGGGTAGACTTACAATGACATCAAATCTGGAGTACAGTGCCACAACTTTGCCTGAAACAGTTAAACAAGAACATTATGACACACGGCTCAGGAGTCCCATCACATCTGAAGTAAAAAACACAGATCTGGGATTATTCTGCTTGGTGACGACCAACCATATTTTATTAAACTGTGGTTTCAGTTCTCTAGAACAGAGGTCTTTCAACATGGGGTCCGCTAACTCTTAGGGGTCCAGAAACTGCATGGTGAAACAAGCGAAGTGTTGGGCTGACAGACTTTCTTTTATATCCCCGCAATGTTTTCCACTATTTGAAATGTCTTTAAATACTAATTAACATGAAATCAACACACCAGTAAACACAGATAAATGGAGGTTAAATATGTCTTTCAGTCATCAATGCACACAGTCAGCTACACACAGGAGCTCTTTTTCAGTTGGACAACGTTTCATTCAAACACCTGTCCCATCAACCAGGAACCAGAATCAGAAATACTTTAATAATCCCAGGCAGAAATTACTTTCTTTATAAGACTCCATCTGTAATAGAGTGACTATAGAACCAGTTTGATACTTATTTGACATTCATACAATATATAATTAGGGGGTCCCTGCTCCATCTCGCCATTAGTTTGGAGGTCCTTGGCCTGGAAAACGTTGAAGACCCCTGGTCTAGAGGAAAATCCTGAAGAAGAATGTGAGTCTAACTAGTCCATGTCCCGAAGCAGGCACTTCGTGCTGGAAAACACTGTGGCTGAAATATGTGGCTGAATAAACAATTTTGAAATAAATATTTGGACAAACTTCCTCCATAAGTGGCATTACCAGTTATAAAAACACACGATGGTAGTTGCTGCTGCCAGATGGGAACATCATTAAAATTATCAAGAATTTTGGAGCAGCCAAAAATGAATAGGAACGTTTTAGCCATTGCATTTTTATTTTAATTGTCTCCTGTCCTACTTTTCCTCTCACTTATCACTTATCTGAATTACATTTCATTTAAAATTGACTCTTTGTTTATTTACTGTTTTTACTATACTTACTATACACTTTTCCCTAAGTTTTCACATCATGATATATGTTTACATTATTTATTGACTGCATCTAAAACTTTCAAAAATACTTTAAATTTAAACATAGATATGAAATAATACAATATAATCTACAATAACTTAAATGATATCATTGTACTGGGTCATCCAATCATTTCAGTTTAGTCTGTCAAATCAGCTGCCTGTAGTGTCTTTAAATGTCCAGCAGGTGTCAGTATTCTGTGAAACAGTATCAATACAGTATCAATACAGCTTGGCAATGTGTCCATAGGCTTCAAGATGCCTCATTAAACCATCACTAGTGTTCCTTATTTTTCAAGCATCTCTGGTTCAAACATTTCTCCAGATGCTTTGTGGCCATTTAACCAGCAAGAAGATGACCTCAGCAGTCAGCTTATACTGACTGGAAGGATCTGGAATTAAAGCGGATGACTGTCCTACCTTGTTCGTTAACCACAGGAAGGGCTGATACTCTTCTTTCCACAAAAATAGCCAAAGCTTCATAGACAGAAGCAGATTCCTGGACCGTTGCAATCTGCCTAAATGTACCGATGGGCACCTCGTTGATCTGCTTTTGAAGAAACCTGGGTTTGGGAATCATGGATCCCTACAGAAGCAAACACACTGATGAGACGAAGTCTGGGCATTTCTACAGCTTCAAATGTAATCTGGAGTTACACAAATTGACTCCTTTCTTACAAAGATGTGAAGGAACTTTAGGATGCGCTTGTGAGTCAGGATGTGGAGGACATTTCCTGAAGTTGGGTCAATAACCGGCAGCCGGTGGATCTTATTCTTTAACAGGGAGTAGATGGCATCAAACAAACTGAAGAGACAAAAATATTTCCTTAGACTTTGACACATAAAGAAAATACTGCTTGATTTTCTTCCTTAAGGAAGATAACCCTGCAAACCCACCTGTTCTAATTGTTTCTGTTTAACAGTTAATGTCTTGGTGGAAGATTTTAAAGATTACAGTGAGAATGACAAACTGCCTACTGCTGTCGGATGACAGGTCATTTGACTGGCATTCAAGTGTTTGGTTTGTATTAGCGTTTAGCTTTAACCATAAAATTACAAAAAAATAGAATAAATATTCTGTGATAGTGACAGAGATGCAACTGTAATCTTTGCTATTTCTGCTATTACCACTAGATGTCATTAATGATCCTTTAAAGAGTATTCCCTGTTCTACAGTTCATTCTTCAGTGTTTCGCAACCTTTTTTGACTTTTGTACCTCTTTGGGTATTTTTTCTTACCATCAGTCAAAAGTATTGATGATCGTCCAAAAGTGGAACGTACAACAACTGATTCTAAAAGAAAAACTTTTTACTTAATATTTTAATTTGAGCATTTAATTCTTATGCATTTAATGCTTTCCATTTCAATTACTAAAACAACATAAATATGTTGTCTGGAAGTTGGTATTGAATCAAAATGAATAAAAGTAAACCCATAACCCATAAACCTGGCCAGGCGCTGCTTTGGACGGCTCTGTTGATAGCTCAGTGTGAAACCAGCTGATTTTCGGGCTGTTCTCTCATCAGTCGTTCACCTGCCGGCTTTGGATGTTTGTAAAAGCTGAAGGTGAACTCAAAGAAAAACTTACTTTTGGTTGATAAAAGCTTGCTTATTTTATCAACTGGGTCTTTAGAAAGCAAAACCGCTCCCAGCCCTATTTTATTTTACTACTTAAGAAATAAAATATCTTCATGTAGCCCTTGCAATGCATGCACGGACCACTAGGGATATGCGTACCCCCATTTTGGAATCACTGCTCTAGATGCATACATTTACCAAACTAGTTAATGTTAAGCTATATAAAAAATGTTTTGATTTAAAGTAAGTAAATATAATTTGAAATATAATGTTATTTAACTGAATTGAAAAATGACTTCTTTTTTTTATTCAAGTGGAGATTAAATAATAGGCTGAGGCAGTAAATCAAAAGAACATGAACACTTTTACCTGGACTCAGGTTTGATGCTGATGAGCCTGTTTACAGAGTACTGTAGATAGATTTCTGTAGAGAAAAACAAAGTCATGTTAGAAACACACGTTAGAGGAAAGGAAAATGTTGTAATTGTTTAATTTCGTTTTTCAGTCTTAAAAGGAAGACAGACAATTTTTCTTTACGCTTTTTAAGCAAAATATAAGATCAGACTAGGATTTACTGTTTCTTAAGCTTCATTTGATCAATGTGATCCTTGTTACCTGCTATCGCTCCTCCCACCCAAATGTCTTTAGACTTTTCTGAGATCCTGAATGGAAATCTAAGCTCCTATACACCGCTGTGCATACATTGTGTAAGTGAAACCCTAATAAAGGCTGGTTTAACCAAAGACTAATTATCTCAAAGGCAAATTGTTCACAAAAAAATGTGCTAATTGGTTTTCATATATAAATTATCACACAAAAAGGATCAGAGCATTATCTCAAGTCACATTTTAGTTAAAGACTACCATAAAAACCATCAGGTTAAGCATTAAGTAAGCTTTTGGGATCGTGGTTAACCCTGATTCTCGGAAATAAAAATCACTTTGTTAGAGAATTTAAAATTTGCATTAATGAACCATGAATCTAATTAGTTATTCAGATGAGGTTAGAAATCCCTAGACTCTTGTTCAGACCTCTCCATGTCTCTATCTTGTGTTCTTCCAGTTCGTAGATCTGAACCTGCAGATAGAAAGAACATCCCAGTTCTGTCAGTGCAACAATCAGAGAAGAGTCCCATCAGTTACCAGAGAGATCAGTTATTGAGAATTCAATTCTGCAGCTCACCAGAGGAGACTTGTAGTAACGATGGAGGATATTAATGAAGTCCGTAATAGTAAGCATTCCTGCAAACACAAGCAGAATTTTCACGTTAACCTTCTTTCTTGGTGCAAGACATTAAATTACGAATTGTAAACGGCTGCAATTTTTTATGCTGGGAAACAAAAATCTGTAGAAACATCAGTTGCCTGTTTCTACTGCAAAACTTTACTAAGAACTGATGATGTGGAGCCTTGGTTTCAGTTCAGATCAGAGCTCTGAGTTTCTGGGTAGATTACAAACATAGATCTGCTGATGTGTTATGCTCCCTCTAAGTTTTGCACTGCTAGACTGCTGCTTTGGAGGTTTATCTGCTAAAAGAGGTAAAAAGAATCAATTGAGTTTATGCAAATGTGTAACTTCAACAAAAAAATGTGAACCAATGTTTTGTGTGGGAAGTCAAATCTTAGCAGAATGTGCTAAACGTAAAAAAAAAATCTTTGAAGACAAAGTGGTAGTTAAAAGTGACCAGTTCTTAGATTAAGAAACCTCTTGAACCCAAGTGTTTCCTTACTGTTTAGAAGCTTAGCATGCATTTTTAAAGCTGCTACCATTTTAATTACGTACAAGTGTCATGAGGAGCAGAGCATTTGTCCTGTTTGTAATACAACACTCCTAACTGCTGACCTGCTTTCCTTTCAAACATTTGAAACCAGAGTGGAATCTGAATGCAGGTCATTCACCTGCCTAACATCTTCATGTTTAAAAGAGCCTTAATTCTTTTCACTGCACAGCTCATAGATACATCAATAATGTGAATAAAACATCAATATTTCAATTCAGTTATTCTGAAATACATTTTTATTCCACAGCAGACAAACTGAAGCCAAAAGACAATTTCAGACTAAGTTCCTTTACTTTGAATTACCATATTTCCTCTGTCTAGATACAACATATAACCATAGAGCAGCTGTCATAGAATGTGAAGGAATTTCACCAATGAAAATAGATAAGGTGCCAGAGGTGAAGCCATGATATTTGATCTCTCAGTCAACATTGATCAATATTTGATAAAACCACATCAACAAGGGATTAGTAAGGGAATCCATTCTACTTGGATACTTCAAAGACCCATGTAAGAATTGACAGTGGCTGCCGGAGGTCAATGAATGACTTTGTAGTCGCATTCTTCCACCATCAGCCACATCGATCACCACCTAGTGTTGAGCTGGATACTCTGGAAGAGGAGGAAGCTCGACATACTCTGCAGTCCAAAGAGAGGAGTGAGGATCTGCTAGGAAAGTCTGTTGGAGCCCTTGGTAAGGGACATACACAACTTGAACCTCTGGGGAGATGCTGGAGACATGGAGAATAAGTGGACTATGTTGTCTGCTGGTATTGCTGATGCAACCGGCCGTAACTGTGGCCATAAGCTCTGTGGTTCCTGTCGAAGCTGCAATCCCGAAACCCAGTGGAAGACACCAGCAGTAAGAGGTGCTTTCAGGCTGAAGAAGGGATCTTATCTAGCCCGGTTGGCTTGTGTAACCCCTGAGGCACCAAGCAGGTATTGTGAGGCCACTGCCCAGGCGGATGCAGTGGCAAAAAATTGAGCCTCGGGGGAGTTTGAAGAGACAATCGAGAAAGACTATTGGTTGCCCTTTAAGCAATTCTGACAAACCATCCGGCCCCTCCAGGTGAGGAAGCAGTGCTTTGCCAACACCGTTCAAGTGGGAGTGGGGAGCGTCTGAACCTAAATGAGGACATCATCGGAGGGTGGATGTTGTTCGGCACCCATGGCTGACGCGCTGTGTGAACATCATGACAGCAGAGACAGTGGCCCTAGATTGGGATACAGGCTTGTGGTTACTCTGCATAAGAGAGGGGACCAGAAAGTGTGTTTCATGCGGCAAGTAATAGGGTAGCCCTCCTGCTAAGACCTAAAGCATGCACTGGACTTGTTTGCACTTGAGTGTGATGCAGCTGGGCTGAGAATCAACTCCTCCAAGTCTGATGCCATGGTTCTGAACTCGAAAAGGGTGGCTTATTGACTCAGGTTGGAGAAGAGTTCCTACCTCAGGTGGAGAAGTTTGAATATCTTGGGTCCTGTTTACAAATGAGGACACAAAAACAAACCGGCTGTTGTAGTGAAGAGAGCTCAGCAGAAAGGCTGGGCACTCAGAGGAGCTTGGTCATTCAGGAGAGGCTCAGACTAGAGCTCCTTCTCCTCCAGTTTCCTGAGCTTGGTCAGACATCTTTATCAGATGCCCCCTGGACATGAAAGGGCCTGGGGAGAGGGAAGTCAGAGAGTCTCTGCTGAGACTGCTGCCCCGGCAACCTGGTCCTGGATAAAGCTGAAGATGAGTATGAGTAATTGCTTTCTTCTCTGAAATAGTAGAACTGACTCATAAAAGTGCATCAGTCTTTTGAATAACAGGCTAAACAGTTTAAATAATTATTTTTCAGGGAATCTCCATCCTATTTTTGACAAGCTAACAAAAAGGATTCCTGACATTTTTGAGCAGTGGTTTAAAAGCAAGGGTCATTAATCAGCAAGAGGGGAGTCTAGAGATAGTTTCAAAGGTTAAAATACAATAAATTGAGATATATAAGATTGTCTAAATATTAAAAAGGGCAGTGGTATGCATTCTCAGTTAATATTGCCTTTTAGTTCATGAGTCAGAGACTACAATTTTCCCAGCTAAAGAAGGTGTTTTTTATGGGACGAAATGGCACCAGAAACCATTAATTCCTTAATGCTAGAACAGATTCTGTAAGTATAAATTACAATAACAGCTTTATAGATCTTTGGATATTCTCACTGGGCTTTTGACAGTGCAGTTAAAATATGCAGTAATCATGCCACTAAACAGAAGAAGAAAAAGAACAAACGCGGAAAGGTTGTCATCTCAGATACTTCTGAAACATCCCATAAACTTTATATTTTCTCTGAAAACATCTCAGATAACTTCACACGTACTCAAACACTCAAACAGAAGCTGTTCCTCCTAAGAGTAACATTTCTAAAAAACAAACTGAGCAGCATGGTGACAGGAGTGACCAGTCCTCCATAGCCGGGGGAAATAAACTATTTCTCCAGAGCAGACAGATGTTTGAGGAAGGAATGAAGGAAGACATTTAGTTCATGATAGAAAAAACAATGCTGAACAGAGGTAGAGAGCTGTAAAAAACACTGCATTCAACATTCAGCCTGTTGACAGGTCATTTGCAATCAGTTAACTTCTTATAAAGTACCAAAACATCTCAAAAAATGCAACGTTCAACAGGGGAGACCAATCTGCATGTTAACTCTGCAGACCAATAGCATTGGACTTCTCCCCCCACAAGATGTTTTTTTAATGTGTTTGTACCTTTGTTGAAGTCCATTCTTACATCATTTATGTTCAGTAACTTCACTTTATATATAGTTCATCTCTGTACTAACCGTCTGTGGTCGGAAAATTTAGATTTCTCTTATTTAATATATTGATTTATGCTATTTATTCACTGAAAAACTCAGTCAGATTCACCTACGGGGCCATGTTTGAGTGAGGGGTGTTTGGAGAAAAGACATACTTATTCCCATAATAGGCCAGATTCTTTCTCAAGGTTTATTCATTTCATGTTACTGTTTAAAACAAAGTATCTGTAATTTGTTTTGACACTGACTACTTTAAGTAAGTGAGGCATATGCCTCACTTACTTAAAGTAAGTATGATGAACTGTTCTCTCTTTGCAAAAATAAAATAAAGTGCAGACTGAGTGAAATCCATCAATCATTGTTCATTTAACTGGGGTGAATAGACACATGGTTAACCAGTCAACCACTGAAGTTGAGTGTAAGAACCATCTTCTACACTGCAAAAACTATCTAGAAATAAGTAAAAATTTGCTTAAATTAAGTGTATTCATACTCCCAATTTGAGTAGGTAAATGATATTATAGTTTGCCAATTAAATAAGTAATTTTTTACTCTTAAAATAAGATAATTAGATAATATGCACTTGAAATAAGACAATGCAGTTGTGTTTTTCTTATTTTTAAGTGTAAGTATCTCTTGTTCTATTGGCAAAATGTCTCTTTTACACCTCCTCAATTCAAGAACACAATGCACTTTATTTTTAAGAAAAATGACTTATCTTGATTTAGATTTTTTTCCAGTGTAGGGGGCTTTTCTCAGGATCAGAAAACAGTAAATCCTGTTAAAAAGGATGTAATTTTAAGATGTCCTTAAGCAGAGCTTTTTTAGTGGTTGAATGTTTCCCAATTATTATGCTTTTTGGTCATATCCATTTAATCTCCATAATCTCATATTGTTTGGTTTGTTAACTTTAACCCACAAATCAGCATTGGCTGCTATTTTTTGCAAACCCAGGGACTCTTGCAGAATGTCAGCTAGAAAAATGACTTAATTTCAGAATCAGTAATGCTATTTTCATATTCTACCTTAAACCTCTGATCGCAGAGGAAGCAAACAGGTAAACATTTACGTGGCAATATTGGCTGAGAATAGTTTCTGGAGTTCAGAGCTTTAGGGCGCATCTAGTTTTAATGCTTCTAAAGTTTGTTTAAAAAAGTGAATCCACTAGCTTTACAAGGTATAGAAGCAAATCATTACCATATTTAAAATGAAAAAGCATTTCAGAAAATGCTTTTTCATTTTAAGAATGTGGCTGCATTGTTTGACTCATATAATGAAATTAGTAATCAATCATCCTGTTTGCATTTTCATTTTCTTCTTTAACACCACTCATCCTTTTACTTAATTAAAATGAAAAAGAAAAAGACATTTGAGATTTATTTTTCACAATGTACCCCAGCAAATAAATACCAATATTCAATTTGAAATGTAGAAATTTGAAAATGAAAAGCATTTCCAGAAATGCTTTTTCATTTTAAGAATGTGGCTGCATTATTTGACTCATAAATAAAATTAGTAATCAATCATCCTATTTGCATTTTCTTCTTTAAGACTGCACATTTTATGCCATAATCAAAGAGAAAACACAGCGGACATTGCTTTTCCGTTTTCGTGGTCTGCCTCCAAAGTACTGTCCATAACCTCGAAAAGCGAAAAAAGCATTCTGGCGGCGGCGCGCTTACAAGAGTGACGTCGGCAGCCACACGCGCCTTCTCCAGGTCCTTGCTGGCCGGGCTACCCATCTTGTTCAGTAGGGGGCACCTGTGCACGTCTGCATTGCAGTACATTGTAAGCATGCCGGGCGTGGAAACTCAAGGAGCAGTCGGCGTTGCCACAGGTCCGTTAGAAGCAGGCGCGCTTTAAAAGCAGCAGCGCCCTCCCCAGTAGCTCTGCCACTGTTTTGGTCATTGTGGTCGTTAAGTATGTCCCGGATAGTCGTGACCCGGCAATTCAACCAGTTTTCTGCGGTGTGCGGTACCAGATTGACTCGGGCTGCCAGCAGATTGACTCGACGGGGGCCTGCGCCTTTTGATGGCGTCACAATACATAATTGTTTTAACGTTTGCAATTATGCGCGGAAAACATTTTTGATTGGTCTGGACAGCTTACTAAAGTAATTATAGCGGGGTGTAGGTTTTATTCGAAAGCGGGATGGCGGTTTGTAAACGGACAATTTTCACGAAGAAATTCTCCATGGTCCCTGCGCTTCTTCCGATGGCGCCACCGAATTACGCCAGCGGAGCCTGCGCGCCTCGCGATGGCGTCACATTATACCTGGGCCACTCAAACCAGCTTACATTAAGCCGCGGTCTGCATTTGTAATCGAGAATAGATTTGTGACAAAATAGAGACGGGCGGGCTAAGAATGTATCGTTGGAGTGGATTGCCATATCAAGTACGAAGTGGCGCTACCTTACCGTTGCCAGAAATATGGCGTCATCAAAAGGGCCGGGCCCCCCAGTCCAATCTGGCAGGCCAGTCAATCTGGTACCTACACGGCTGCGCTTTAATGCAGAATGCAGAGGTGCACAGCGCCCCCTACCAAACAAGATGGAAAGCATTTATGGAAATGCTTTTTCTAAATATTCAAGCGATTTGCTTCCCATAACTAAGGTGTCCACTAAGAGTAAACCAGCTGAGAATTCCTTTTTACAAACACTGAGATGTTTCTTTGCCCACCTACAAAACACTGCAGCTTGCTGTCCCACAGGGGTGCTGCTCTCACACCGTTAGCCACCAGAGCAAAGAAAGCTTTCTTCACCTGAGTGAGAAAGAAAATTAATTAATAGAAAAAAGAAATATGAAGGAATTTATGCCTAACTACTGTCAGAGTTTGCACCTGCAGTGTTGTAATATCAAAAATGACCAGTTTGGAGCTTCTGGGCATGGCATCGTAGCAACTGTGACTTTTCATGAAGTTCATGTAAATGTAGGCGTCAGGGTCTGTTCCTGCAGGAGGCGCCATGGGGTACGTAGCGTATGAAGAGGCACCTACAAAAAAAATAATAACAGCAAGGGAGATAAAACATGTGAGGGAAATAAATGATCATAGGTGAATGTGTAGCTTCAGTGATGCTACAACACATGCCCATGTTAGAGGTCAAACGGTGGGGTAACCCAGGAAGAAATATACCAGAGTGAGTCTTGCATAACATGTTTACAATATAAAAGCTGTAAATTTTTTGGTCGGTTTTTCTTTAAAAATATGCTTTTAAACTGTTCAGCCCAGCAGAGTCAAAAGTGCGGCCCAGGAGCCATTTACAATCCTCACTATGTTTTTCTGAGGCCCTTCACCAGAATTCAAAAGTTTGCAAGCACAGACAGTTGCTAGGCTGCAACATCAGTAACATGGGACCTTGAAAAAGAGGAGGGGCCACACTGTAGTTCATTTAGACCAGTAGTTCCCAGGTTCACAGGAACCTTTTTGTAAATGTGACTGAAAATATTACAAAACACAGTTTGCTGTTGAACTGGTAGAACTGAACTGATAGAATTGAAAATAATTGAAATAATTTTTACAACATTTGTTATAAAAAATAAAAAAAATACATACTCTATGGGCTCTCAGTACTTTAGACTGGACACCATTGGTCTAAGTCCATAGATGGTACACATTTCTGTTTTTGTTTAAAGAAATAAAATCTTCTTTTAGCACCTCACAGATCTATTTCTGCTGATTGACAGTGAAGCAATTCTATGCAGGATTCCAGTTCTGTTGATTTTCCGCTCTTAAATAAAAATATGCAGTCATTTTCTGCACAACAGGAGAACAGGCATGGTGAAGAGGGCCAGGAGAAAACCAAACTCTCTTTGGGTTTCTGTTTAGAGACAATGTAAATGTTGATGGAATCCATATTTTTGAATCTGAGTAGCACCGAGACTCAACACTGACCCATGAGTTCTATTTTTAGTTGCACTGAGGTCTATCAGTCTGCAGGACACCCTTAAAAAATGCTTCCTTTTGAAATTTCGGTGTATTTAAAAATAGTTTGTAAAGTTGCTTTGCATTGAACGGCTAATATATTCAATCATGATTAATACCTTTTCAACAAAACATGACTGAAAGCATTTTGAGCACTAAAATATGCATCGATATTTTCAACAGTTAATCAAGCCAATTCTGAGGAGCAGCCAACACTGTTTGATCTCTTTGAAAAGGATTAACTACCTTTGCTCCTCATGGAGAGGACTTCCTCTTCCTCATACTCATCCATCTCAAACAAGGGGACCTTAAAGATGGAACAAAAGACAATTATGATGGGTGCTTGGACATGGACGCTGCAGGTTTATGTTTATGAAAAACACACCTACAAATCTCCTGAATGGCTTTGCAGTGGCCTATTTGACCTGAATCAAATTAAAAATGCTGATCATGCTCATTTCAAAAAAGTAAAAAAAAAAAAAATAAATCCACTGGACTTTGTTTGAAAACTTTTTGCTTTGCCAATCCAGGAAGCTTTTTAAATTCAAATTTCTGAAATAGTTTTGAGTTTGAGGCTTCATATAGTAGCCCAACAAAGCCTTGATTTTGCTTAGAAAACATGCAAATTGAAACGGACAAACAGGTCCACCCCCTTTAGAATGGGGGTCATTTCATTTGGCTTCTTTTGTTAGCCCCATATCTGTCTATGTCTCTGAAAGGTGGTCGTTAAAGGGAACTGTTGGCCTGGCTGATCAGGCGAGGTCTTCTGTTCCCCTGTAAAGCAGTTGGGTTGCTCCAACATCTTCAAATGTTGCTGAGTTATAGCAAATTTGCAAAAAGAAGTGGATCTTGGTTACTTCACAGAGCTGTAAATGTTGTATGTAAATTGCAGCAAAAAATTGACTGTAGTTATGTTGCTAAGGGGGTCCAACCAGCCATTAGGTCTAGGGAGCTAAATTCATTGCAGTCCTGAAATAAAACTTGTTAAAAGCTGCAGATGATGTATTTGAAACTGATAACCATCCAGAAAGACGATATCTCCAAGGATTATTAATGAAAAAAATGTATTAGTTAAATATGTGTTACTTTGTGTCAGCCATCATATATGTGGAGGTATCAGGACTAAATGTGAAAAAACTCCAAAAAGAGGCCTGTTTTGCACTGCAAAAACAATCTAGAAATGAGCAAAAATGTCTTAAATTAAGTGTATTTACCATTCATTTGAGTAGGTTATTGAGCTGATCTGCCAATGGAAGGAGCATTTTTATTCTTAAAACAAGATATTTAGATAAAATGCACTTGAAATAAGACAATGCTATTGTGTTTTCTTTATTTTAAATGTAAATCGTCTTGTTCTATTGGCAAAGTGTCTCTTTTACCTCCTCAATTTAAGAACAAATGCATTTATTATAAGAAAAAATTTGTGAAATTCAAGTAGCTATCAGCAGGAGAACCTCAGAGCACGCTTAACTTGCAATAACCGTTCACACCTGCTATCAGGGCCCATCTCAGGAGTAATAGTGTGAAGTGTTTTCATCTTCACATGTTGTACTTAAATTGACAAGCTATACTGAGAATTCAAATAGAAGGTAGAGACGTAGCATTCAAGAGTGTAAGAGTAGCCGGCCTGTTTTTACTTTACAGCTTCTCAGTTACAGAGAGGTGTCTAAACACAGATACCAACATGCACAGGAAAGGGGGGGTCTGCAAGGAGACTTACCTCTGCAAAAGCCTCCATGACCAAGAAGACTGGGAGATCTACCTTTGTGGAACCAAGGTGTTCAAAGAATTGATTGGCATCACAGAGCACGGCAGTCTGTGCCGAGGGGCAACGTTGGCATAAAAACCATCTCAGATGAGGAGAAGATGAATATGAAGGAGTACAGGCATGGTGGACAGGGCTAGGAGACACACAGGAAGTGCAAAACAAAGAGTTTGGTGATGAAATCCTGTACTGCGGACAGCTGGGTCCATGTGCCTGGGAGAGACTGAGGTCTAAATCTGGAGCGAGGGGTGGGAGGCCTGTGGCATTTACAGAGGGAGAGAGAGGGAGGGGGAATGGGTGGGTGAAAGCAGAGGGCGGACAGAGACCCTACATGCTCATGCAAGAGCAAATATGAGATGGGACGTCTTCATCTGCCAGAGTTAAACCAGGGAAATGTCTCTAAATAAACATCTTTGGACTTTAAACATCCAGACTATGACGGATTGTGCAGTGGTTCCACGGTGCTACTGAGGAACAGTGGTGGTGCTCAGATGAAACATTCAGGCTTTTATCAGAGGACTTTACTTTTAGTTTCTTTATAAACAAAGGCGAGACCTTTGAGCTTACAGTATCTGCCTTGAAGGGTTGAAAGTACGCAGCTGTCCTCATGAGAGACCGAGATATTATGAAAAAAATAATAATTATTATTATTTATGGAACATCTCATGGCCAGTATTTTTTTTTTTCTGTATGTTATTTCTAGCAAGTATTGAAATATTTTTACATATTTGGAGAAAATGCATCCAGCTTATTATTATTTACAGTGTAAATCCTGTCAACCTCTGTAATCCACACGAAGCATCAAACCCGGATTGGTTCTGTCACATTTGTTCTTGAATTTTCAGGAAATTCTTTAAATGAAGGAATGTTCTTATCAGGGTCTAAGATTTGAACGCTAAACTTTGAGCTTCTTCTTTATCATGTTGTGGTCCACTATACTGAATAATCCACAAATCCTCTCTTTAAAATCTCTGGCTGGTTTGGATAGAGTTGGTCTTGTAGGATGTTTAACCCCGCCTCCTAATTCAAAGCATTGTTCTTGGTTGAACATGTTAGAGTCGGTATAGCAGGACTAACTGTAGCATTCAATCCTTTCATCCCTGGAAGGAATGAAGTTTAAGTGTAAATTCAATCTGGAAGATTCATCAGCTTCACCTGCAATGTCCTTGTTCAGCTCCAGCCAATCAATGCAGGGGCTGCACCTTCTGCAAAGCTAATCATCTTTCACGATCCCCTTCATTTAGCTCTGGCCTAGCTTCCCTCTCCCGCACACCATCTCATCCCTCTTTCTCAGACTATGCTCAGTCCTATTCATCCTCTGGCCATGGTTGAAGACTTCTCTAATCCTTTTCTACTCTAGGTTACTCATCCAAGCAAATGTTGATTCATAGCATCAACGTTTTCTGCCGGCTGCAAAAGAGCTTATTTCATTTATGTCTTTATCTACTTCTGTCTCCTTGAACCCCATTCGGCCTCAGCAGATGGCCGCTCACACTGAACCTGGTTCTGCTGGAGGTTTCTTCCTGTTATAAGAAAGTTTTCCTCTCCACTGTCTCTACATGCATGCCCAGTGAGAGGAATTGTGGAGAGTCAATGAGTCCTTGCAATCAGTTGGTTTCCCTCAGAAATATGTTGAAGAATATGATTGTGTTACCTGCATAAATAAACTGAATATTTTTCTAATTGCAGCTTTTCTCTGTGTGAGTCTCTCCAGGTTGAAATGAGAATGAGGACAAATCGCTGACTTATCATCTTAATCCTGCAGAAATTCAGCCGATCATTCATGTTTCCTTCAGAGATAAGTTTTGTAATTGCTGCTTTGGTTTCCGCCAGTGGTAATCTAGCCTTGCACCCGTGCTAATATCCTGTTGCCACTTCTATGGGCGGATGGCCCTGACTCTTGATAGAAACCTGAAAACCTTCATTTCAGCACAACATCTTAGATTGAATAGTTGATCAATTAAATAAAAAATGTTTTAGCTGCCATGTTCTCAGAGCATTTAGATGCAACATTATAATGGCTCAGTTCTTCTCTCTGGATTAATTATTAAAAAGTAGAAGACAATGACTTAAAGTGAAGTATGCCTCTGCATAAATTAGAGTGAACTCAGCTGGATTACATAAATATATTGAAATAAACAGCTTAGAATTTTATTCCAATGAACACATACGGTACATCGATGAATAGTTTTAGCTGCAAAGATAACATTTTAAACGAGCAAAGCTTGCTGGACCACAAATGTTTCTGGTCAGAACCCAAAACAGGCCATTAGCTGCTGGACTGAAAAATGATTGATGCTAATAATAATTAAAAAATATATATAGATACAAAAGAAGAGAATTATGGGCTGTACAATCCAACGATTGAATGCTGAAGCAGCAAACTCCTGCATGGAAGCTAAGAATGAAAGCAGAAAACATCGGCCTGGACCATGACCAGGTGTTTGGTTTGATTCGCTTTAAAAATGGAGGAATGCATCATAGCTTGACGGTCAGTTTACTGATGACTCATCAAGGTACGGTTACTGAACTTATTCAGCTATTTTTAAAAAAGAATAACGGTTGCAGTGCAGCTTTAAGGCTTCTGTGGACCTGAGTGAGACGTTCAGGTTACATCGAGCATTAACTATTTATAGCTCCACTGAGCCACTCCAAGACTTACTCCTGCTTTGCACAGCTAGCAGTTTATACATTTAACCTCAAACTCCAGTTGAAATGTTTGCAAATCTATGAAAATAGGATATTCCATTGATTCTGCTGAGCAACTATTTTCTTAAAGCACATCATCTGCTGTGCAGAAGTAATAATGACTCACTTTGCTGAAGCTGCATCCACTAATCTGCTGAGTTCAGCTAAACTATAATGATGAATCCTGCCGTGTTTATTCACCACACTGATGCTTCCTGGGAAGATTAGGCCCAAAAAATATCTGACCAGAAAGTCCATTAAAGCCTGTCTCAAAGATCTCTGTGACAAGTTCTAAAGTTATTACTTCAGAGCACTTCGAAGGCAACTTACCTGGCCTCACACACACAGCAACCCGCATAAAAACCCCTTTATTTGCCCTCATTGCTCATGGATTTAATGGTTTGAATTTTGGCAGCATGGTTTCTGTGTCTTTAAACAGTGAAGATAAATATCTGGTTTTAACTTTTTAAATTGCACTAATGAAAAAGATTCATGCCTATTTTATTTTTCTTAGAAATAACATATGACTTATTTTAGCTGCAGATATCTCCATTTTGCACTTAAGTGTCAATATGCCTAACTTACATCTAAAACAATTATTCATCCCTCCTCACATTTAGTTTTAAACTACTAAAGCAACTAAAATGTTTTTTCTAACTTCCATTTACAGTGTATTATCATTTCTGAGCAGTTCAGCCCAGAGTCTTGACTCTGACGGGATATTTGAAGGGAGTTAAAGTTTAGAAAGATGCTACTGGACCTTTGCAACATTAAATACTCAGGGCCTGATCTAATAAAGGTATGAGTGTATAAAAACGAATGGAAATCCTGACAATATTGCATCTTTAAAGTAAGCAGAGAGCAGGTGCAGTCAGTGTTTACATCGTAATGCAGAACGTGCGGATCATAAAAACATGCAAAATAATGGGAGGATATGCAAAAGCAATTATCTTATCTTGGCTACGTTTGACGAATCTGCAATTAGTTGATTTGCTTTGTAGTTAAACATTACACATCTGACAGAGCAAATATGTTTATCTGCTGAAAACTGGCTTTGCATCAAATAGCACATCAGTCTAAGATAGGGTGTCGTTTTATTAAGAGGCAATTATTTGCATCGTCATCGTAGCTCTTATTCACAACTATGAAAATACCTCAAATAAACTGTTTTATTCATTTAAAAACTGTCATCTGTCCTGCAACTGTGGAAAGTGAGCCTTTCTTATACAGCTGGCTTCAAACATTTTTGGCAGTTTTTGGTTTTGGCAGAATGTGTGATGAGGTCAGTGTGATAACTAGGCAGTAGCTACAGCCTAAACCAATAATATGCTAACTGGGATAATATCCCTTAATCATTAAAATCACATACAACACTGTACAATTTTTGCTTATGTTGGACCGAAAAGCTTTTATGACTAAATGGGTTGGAGATGAACCTCCTTAAAAACATCTGTGGAAGTCTCTGATGTTAGATTTTATTCCTCTTGAAAGATTTCTTATCAACAGTCAGAAAGACATATTTTAAGCAACATTTGATAAAGTGCTTAACCTGGGACCATATACAGAGTTTGATTTCAGGGGCTGCGTCCTCCAGATTCGTTGAACAATTACATCACAGCGTGGCATCAAGGTCCGTTCAGATTGGAATTCTTTTTGCTCGTTTTGAAGGAAGGGACAGTTGTGTCCTTTGTAGCCTTGGATATCCCATGATTCATTGAGAGTCCAAGCAAGCCATATTCTATCAGACCAGCACACCCATAGTCAATACCAGTTTATTCCTTTAGTTTTGTATGAAAAATACACTTTAATAAACTACTGCAACGGGCGTGTATCCTTTTAGTCATGTACAAAAAAAATATTTAATTACCTTTTTGAAGCGTGTGGCGATATGACCGTACAGTTTTTTTTTGTACAATACTAAAGGGATACATGACAGTTGAGGTAGATTAAAGTGTATTTTTTGTACAAAACTAAAGGGATAAATGGGACTAGCATACGTTTATGCAAATCTGACGTCTTGCACATGCGTATTGACTATGGGTGTGCTGGTCTGACAAAACACCAGCTGTTCTGTTCTCAGAGGAAAAAGGTGCTTTGTGCTGAGCAGTGGTGAATATTGTAAGTGCAGTTTCTACTAATAAAAGTATGTGAATGTGAGCAATTTATGATTTACTGAAAGGTTTTAATCTGTTACTGTGTAAATTGGTTTGGCTATTGTTTAATTGTCAATACTGTCACAGGTACAGTGCAATGAGATTAACACTCTGCATTTAACCCTTCCCCTTGGGTAGCAGTAGGCTGCCGTTGTGTGGCGCTCGGGAGCAGTTTTGGGGTTAAGGGTCATGCTCAGGGAGCCAGAGTGGCAGTCTGTAGTCCACTGCCGGAATATGTCAGGAGTGCGGTGTTACTATATTTGGGCAAAAATGGAAGGTCCCGGACTCAGTGATCGCAACGAGAATTATTACTTTTATTTTTTTACTGATTTACCCTAAAATCATTAAATTACAGCAAATGTATTAGTTATAGATTATGATCCATTGATTATTCATTGCTGACCACACTTTTCCTTTAAATCATTTAGCTCACCATTTATTAACATATTACTAAGTAATAAATTAGATCTTTCCAATAAACCAAACTGCATTTAGAAACATCGACTTGAATGCTTTAAGAATGAGCCGCAAATTTTTACTCGTAAGACAAATAACTTTTATTTTCTCTTTATAATCCTGAGCATTTACAACAGCCTTGATCAAGAAAACAAGGTTTGTTGAAAACGGATCCAGAGGAGATCCATCATCAGTAATACAGAGGTGAGAGCGTCACAGCTCCCGTCACACAGCGGTGGCCAATCTATACAGCAAATCTATTTTTTTTCAATCAACAGCAGCTCGACACACACTGGGGTGGTAGATTTAAAGCCCATTCACGCTTTTCTGTGCAAACATCTGTAGCTGTTATTAGAAAAAAACGGAATAAGTGGGAGTTTAGAAAGAACCTGCTGGCAGCGTGGAGGTAGAGATGCAGAGATGATCACTGCACCAACTAACCAGATGACTCAAACCTCTAAATTTCCCACCACATAACAGACTCATGACCCTCACCGCCCAAGTCAATAAACATTTAAGATATTATCTTTATCTCCCATGCAGGAAGTTAGTACCATTTTTATTGAAATGCTATATTTTGTGTTTTTCATGACTAAAGGTCTTAAGACTCCACACTTGTCAGTTCGAAAGTAGTTTAGACCCCAAACTGGGGAAATTGCTGACTCTAAGCAACCACTTCAAATAGTTTATCAAGCAAGAAACTCCCTGATGTTAGACACCCCTTATCTGTGAGTCACTGAAACAAAACACAAGGCACAACTTTAAGGCAGGTGATGGTTAAAATTCTCTAATAATGTGCAGCAGCGCCTCCAGTGACCGTCACGTGTAACTACATGGCAGCGCCACGTCACTCCAGTCCGACGTCTAATCAGTGAAAACTGGTTTTGGTTCTGCGATGATATTAAACATTGTCCTCAGAGTTCTGCTGAGGAGGAGCAGCTTTCACAAAACCAGAAACCAGTCGTGTGCAAAGAGGGTTAAAAACAAAACAAAATGTGACAAAAAAAAAAAAAACTTTTAAAAATGTTTAATTGTAGTAAACACTGTTGCAGACATTAATCAACACTAGTTCAGCTTTTTGCCTCCTTAGTTTGGGGGCCTCAGAACGGCTGGTTTCCCGCCGTTTTCCTGCTTCCCTTCACCAAGACGGAGGTAGGAAGTTCGCACGTCCATCTGAAACCCAAATAGAAGAACCACAATGGGCTCAAATAAACGGCCGTCTTCAAACATGTCAGATTCAAAGCAGAACAGGTGGAGCTCCTAAAAGGCTTCGGTTATAGAGGAGCCCAGCATTTCCTGTCCTCAGCTTGCAGAGGCATCAGCTTGAAGGCAGAGGAGGAAAATGGCACCTTGTGAGGAGCTAAGCAGCTCAGGAGAGTTAATCACAGTGATTTCTCCTTCTGAAAACACGTCTACAGAGCAGGATACACAGCAGCGCAGACTCTACCAGGCAGAATCTGAACTCTGTCTGCATCCTCTCACTTCCCGTTACCATGGCGACCACTTGAGATCTTTAAGCTTGCTTCCTACGTTTGACAGTCAGTAAAATAAATCTACCATGAGTTCATGTTTCTCCACTGATGGGACACGGAACGGATCAGAGCAGGAAAGTTCTGATCCAAGGAGACCACATGTTCTGAAGCTCTGATTGCGTCCACTGCAGCTGGGTCATCAAGTCATTTTCCCTTAAAGTAGGATGACCCACATTTTGAGGCACCATGAAAACACTAAATACCAGAAAGAAAAACTTTTTTTTTTTTGCTTTTTCTCCAAAGGCCAAATCAGCTGGCAGTCTGCTTAAAATAAACAGACAACACCCCCAGCTCTTGGATTAGGGCGGTTTGCGCAGGAGCTCCATGGACCCAGGGTTCTGTCAGTTCTAGGACAGCCGGTTCTGGGTGAGGCTGTGCTGAGGGCTGGCAAAGGCACTGCTGGTCACACTTGATCCGGGACTTTGGGAGCCGGACTGACAGGAGACCGACGCTGATTCGGGGTCTGAGCGATCCTCATCAGAGGCGTTGGTCTGATGACTGACCACCACCCTGCAGATCGACAGAAAGAATGAGGGTCCGGTACTTCTGCAGGTAAAAAGTCTCTTCTGTGGCGGTTCTGTGAGGCTAAACCCTCCTTTTTCCTCTGGATTCGTTGTAAATACTCTATGCTTCCTTCCAAAATTGAAATAATACAAATAAAGTTCAGGGCATGCCAGCGTTTTAGAAGATTCTGGGAAGTCAGGAATACGCTGGCTAAATCGTCAAGGAGCGAAAGGGGCTTTAACACTGATCAAAGATGATATTTTCTATGTAGGTTTGTTTTTTCCCCTCTGATGAAACTTTAAAACTTCCAAACACTATTTTCATTCATGTCACCTGTGAACCGTCTGTCATGTTCTTCTAAAATGTTTAAATGACAGAACACAAAAAAAACGACCAACAGGGGTCCGCTTTGCTAAAATCTGCTCTACTCTCTTTCTGATTGGCTAAAGTAATGGCTCTGTTCCATTGGTTGATTAAAAAAAACAAAATATATATATAAAAAAAAAAAAAAAATCAGGTGGCTCTATCAACATGGCTGCCGTCTCCTGAACTTTCCAGAAACACAAAGTGATGAAAACCATGAAGAGCTGGTTTACCTGGATCTGGATGGACTCGGTAGCCTCCGGGGGGCAGTCCTGGGGGGGATTCCTGGGCTCTTGGACCACTGCAGAGACAACCAGAGAGAAACACGTTTTTTAAAACGTCTCACCACAGTTTGTGTCTCTAGAAAAGTCAAAAAACATTTCACTGGACTTTGTTTCCAAGTTTGAAGACGTTTCGCTTCCCATGCAGGAAGCTTTTTCAATTCTCTCTTTAATCTGTACTTTTTTTTTTTTTGAATTTTGCTGCTGCTGAACCGTCTGGAGTTGATATCAAGCTAATTTGCTAAAAGGATAAAGAGATTATCAAACCAGTCCGAACTAGATCAGCATGTTTTAACACCTTTAAAATGTTTCCCATGTAGGGGTAAGGGAAAAAATGGATTTGGCAATATATTGTGATATTTATAATATATATAACATATATTATATAAATATAATATCGATCCTTAAGTTTCTAAAATCTTTTTCCCATAAAAAAAATGGGTGAATATGCATTACTTCCACACCCCCGCTGCGGTAGATGGGGCCTTGAAGCTCTTTTGCTTAGAGGCAATCACAGTAGAAGATGCGGAGTGACTCAAACCCCAAACAACATGGCTACCAAAATAACATAATAACTGGATGATGAATAACTTCTACTGAATATACAGAACCTGCTTTTTGATCTCTACATTTAATTTTAATATTAGCTGGTAAGTATAACGATATATATCTTTATATTGCAATTTGTGATATCGTAACGTGAGCCAAGTATCGCGATGCATATCGCATCACTTCACCCTTGCCAATACTCACCCCTATTCCCATGTGATAAAAAGTGTTTGGTATTAGTGTAAGAGCAACAGCCCAGACCTGAATCTGAGCTACAGATTAGGGAGATGGCTTTCCAACCTCAAAGCTCATCACCAAATAGAAAACTTTTAGAAAACTGTATAAATACCTTTTTAGAGCTTATTTTTCAGTAAAAATAAATCAACACATTTACTATTAGAAATAAAATTGAAATAACTTCAGCTTCTTGTGATTTAGTGAAGCTTCACTTTTAAAAGGTAGCAGCTTCAACAAACAGCTGCCTGAAAGAAACTGACTCTCTGTCACACCTTGACGATTTAGACAGCTAATGACTGAAATACGAAAAATCTGGCAAAACGCTGGCATACGTTGGATAAGTTATGGGTACGTTTGTATACGTTATGAGCACGCTGAGCTTATGCTATACGTGGGGCATAAGTTCCAGGCAAGTTATCTGATCGTTGACATATGTTAAGTGCTTATCCAAAACCTATGAGTAACTTGTGCATAACTTATCACGAACTTATCTCCAATGCATATCAATGTATTTGACGTGTTCTAGACGACCATTGAACGTGTTCCTCACTTACAGCAACTATTTAATGGCATATTGGCAGCATT
Source organism: Cyprinodon brontotheroides (assembly GCA_018398635.1). Lineage (NCBI taxonomy): Eukaryota > Metazoa > Chordata > Actinopteri > Cyprinodontiformes > Cyprinodontidae > Cyprinodon > Cyprinodon brontotheroides. The sequence goes on from JAGKQL010000049.1 coordinate 3,114,831, forward strand.
TAAGCATGAAAGGGAGTTCACAGGAGGAAAGCATCAGTTCTCCTCCAGAGTTCATCCCCATCATAAGGTGAGCAAGAAGGTGAGTGTAATGGAATCTCCCGCTGGTTGAATCTGCTGTGACTGCAAACCTTCTTTTTTTTCTTGTAATTGATTTTTTTTTTCTCAGCTAGGTTAATACCATGATTAAAGACATCTTTTTATGCAGACCAGGCGCCTCACTGCTCCCCTCCGGAGCAGCGATGCACCTAGGGGAGCAGCTTTAACTGATGCTTTGTAATGCCCATTAAATGATGCTTGTGCATCATTTAATGGGCATTAGGCTGCTGTGCATGATGCACAAGTTAGGCAGTCATTGCACATAAGTTCTGGAATCGTTATGAATATGCTATGTATACACCCAAAATTTAAAAAAATGCATAGAAAGTTCAGCGTATGCCAGCCTTTTAAGAGATTCTGGGACATTGGGCAAACGCTGGCAAGGTGTGACGGGTCCCTCAGGCAGTAAACCAACTTCTATATAAAGACCTTTGCTGTCAGTGACGGGTTTATTTTCACTGATCGAAAGAAAATGTGTTCTGATTTTCAATTTCCTGATCAGTCTGGAAATCTTACAAATGCCAGATGTCTCTGTGTGTCTCTAATTGTTTGATTTAATGAAAATGATAAGCAAATCAAATGAGTGACTGAAAAGATGAAGGACATTTCACATATTTCCCTTTGACTGAGTCTTTTGTTTGCTGCGTTCCATTTCCATTTCCTTCATGGAAACGGAATAAAATAGCTTCTTTGACTAAATAACTCAGATCTGATGAGACGATCATTGAGCGGGATTTACCCGGGGCTGCTCACCATGTGGGCAGGATCACTGGTTCCAAGATGGATTCCCTTCTGACAGAGGCCTCTCAGGAGGCTGATACCTGCACACAAAAGACATAAAAAATGGGTATTTCAGAGCTTTTAAGGACTGTATCCATTCAACTACCTTAGTCGTTTCAGTGAGACTCTCTCTGACTTGCTTATAAGGATTTCACTCTTCTAAATTAAACTTCAGGTTTTCCCCTGAAGCACAATAGATGCAGCTTCGACTATTTGTCATCATACCAATATATCTCCAGCAATTGGCACTCAGTATTCAACTGCTAAACCTAAACAAACAGCAGAGCGAACATATTTTTTTGGACACGCACATTTTGACCGGTCTCCCCAGAACTTCTGCTCCCACTCGTCCAGCAGGATGTTGAGGTATCGGGGACACTCGAAGAAGCGGAGGTAGCGTGACGATGACTGGGAAGGGAAAAGTCGCTGGAATTGTCCTCGTCGAGTCAGTTCGTCTTCGCTCTCTGCCAGCACGCGGACGTCCTCCGGGGTCAAAATGTCCAACACTGATGACAGAGAGTCCTAAATAAGGCAGGAGGAGAAGAGTCAGTGACGCCGCTTTTTCTCGAAATTGTTCAACTCAGGAGTAATGAAGCAAAAAACTGAATCTCTGCTCATCTTCGGGATTGAAAATGAATTAAAATTATTATTAAAGGGAACAGGTAAAACTGATTAGCCTTCATTTTTACTCACGTTTTTGAACAACACTCTGGAGTACTTTTTTTTGCTATTTGGAGATAGGCTTCTGCTGTCTGCTGACAGCATAATGGAGGTCTATGGTGCTGATAGGCAGCCAGCAGCATTCGAGAAAAGTTCGGAGTGAGATATCGCGTATTTCACTGCTCAGGCTCACCGTAGTGTTGAATTTACTGGCCCGAACGGGTCAATCGGCTTAGAACGCTTTTAGCATAAACAGTCAGTATAGAGGATTTCCTGAAAGCGCTCACGCACGCCACGAAAACCGCTAAAGCAGACCAAACCAGATGAAAGTGCAAAGATTCAGCTCGCAAAGAACCTCATGCTCTTCCTCAACAATGAAGTCCTCAGACATTTTTTCTTTTTCGTTTCTTTCTTTGCACAGGTAAACAGCACATTTCTTCTTCTACGCTTTTGCATTATCGGCAGAGCAGACGCTGAATGCGCGCACTTTCGCCTGGTTTGGTCTCGCCGCTGTTTCCGTGAGACTCGCGTGAACGCGCTTTCAGGAAATCCTATACACTACTGTTTATGCTCTAAACACATTCTAAATGACTTAGTTTCGAGTAAATTCTGGATGCTACCCACTCAGGACACTCGGGGAATACATTGGACCCAGCAGTATGGAGGAATATTGACATGCTTTTTGTGGACTTTTATGGACCTTTCTGTCTCGGCAGCCATAGACTTTTCCATTATTTGAATGTCAGCAGACAGCAAGAAGCCTCCCAGATCTCCAGATGCATTTGAGATATCAAAAAGTACTCCAGAGTGTTGTTCAGCATGGGGGTGAGTAAGTAGAAAATGAAGGCTAATCATGTTTTGGGTGTACTATTCCTTTAAATGATGATTGGTCAATAGACTCTCCCTGGTTACAGCAGTGTTTGTTTACCTGGTTGGCATAACGTTGGAGGTAAAAGGCACGTTTTACTTTCTCATCAGAAGATGTTTTGGGTTTCCTCCTCTCTTTGTTTCCTCCATTCAAACTAGAAACAGAAACATGGATTTTTATCAAAGCTAGTAGAAGAGTTGCATTAAAAGAAATAGGAACTGTAATAGAAAACAGGAAATGTAGAACCACATCCTCACCTGCTGGTGGAGCTAGAGGCACTGCTGCAGGACGACCCCACCTCTTCCTTTGGAGGAATCCTGAAGCCGGCCAGGTTCAGAAGGTCTCTGATCATCTGCCCTTTAACAGAGACGTCCAGCGCCGAGTTGGAGTGGAGGCTGAACAGAAGGAGGTAGAGTTAAAGATGAGCTCAGGAAGCCACGCGTCTGGCAGCGTGGATCCGTGTGTCACCTGGGCGATATGTTGACCTCCAGGATCCAGGGTTTAAGGTTCTCGTCCAGCATGATGTCAAAGCCAAACAGCTCGTGGCAGCTGTAGGGCGTTTTCACGTGCATCTTCATCAGGCTGTTCACGTACGGCTCAGAACTGAGGAGCAAACACATGTGGAAAGTTGTTGAGTTCTGAGCATCTGTTTAGCTTCCAAAGCCACGACCTTTGCAGCCTTTCTACCAGGTGTCTAACCCTAACCCTTTTCATGAGCTAAGCTAATATCTTATCTCACTAAGCTCCCTCTTTTATTTCAATCTATTCTCCATGTTAGAAGCAAGGTTCAGATTTCCCTTAATATGCAAACTACAGTAGTAGCCATTAAAAATTTCCCCACTTTCCTTGAAGGGGCCTTGGCTGGTCCCCTACAATTCATTTTAAAACATCTAAAATATTTTTTCTGTCTTGATTTGTGGACATTAAGATCTAAAGTACAGTGAACCCTCGCTTATAATGCGGTTCACTTTTCACGGTCTCGCTGCTTCACGGATTTGCATCATCCATTGTTAAACTTTATTATCAAACATAATCAATGGTGGCATGTCGGTTTATAATGATCTTTTGGCCCGAAGAAGAAAAAAAGAGCGCGACAACAACTACCGATAACTATGTTCTTCTCTCCAAAAACACACCTGCACCGCAGGCTTTAGAAGAAAAAAACGCCACAGAGCAGAGTCAGGATGCAGCGGCTCCGTCAGAACAGCAGTGAAATACTGTACTGTACACATCAGTCACTATTAGTCCTAATGTACTTTCTGTTTTTCTCCCGTTCTAATCAGTCACGGCAGGGCGGTGCTGATCCCCGCAATATTAACTCTTCAGTTCGTATTGATGATTAAAAATATTACCTATTTATTAATAACTATAACTATAACTATATTATTTTACAGTACAGTACAATAGTTATTTGTAAGACAACAACAACAACGTCTATACCGTACTTTTATTTGTTTAACAAATGCTTTGGCCTGTAAAAAGTTTTTGTTCCTTGATTTCAATGTTGTATGGAGTATTTCATTGTATGATAACTGGTAAAAAATAAAGGTTTCTACTTCAAGGATTTCACCTATCGCGGGTTCTTTTAGGAACATAACCCCCGCGATAAACGAGGGTTTACTGTAATCGATTAATCATTAACTGGACTATAGAGACTCTAAAAAACGCTTTTAGCTGACGGAGCAACTCAGAGCAGTAAAACCGAAATTGGAAAAACATTTGTAAACATTTTCGTTTTTTTTTTTGCATCTGTCAATATGCTCTATACAGAACTCCTCAAGTGGAAAGGTTTTAGATTCAACTGGTTAAATTTAGTAAAAAGTCTTCTTTAATGAAGCTTTGGATATCCAATTAATAATTGATTAAATCAAAAGAATAATCGACAGATTAATCAAGATGCAAAATAATCGTTAAATGCAGCCCAAGATTAAACTTTGCAGCAGTGAGTCTGATCCCCATAATGTTTATGAATTCAATAACAAAACATATTAAGGGCAGGTCAGACTGCAGCCAGAAGAAAAACGGTTGTTAAAAAGCCACCGCCAGCAAGAAACCTGCTGACAGCACATTAGGGCCGATGCGCTTCAAAGGCATCATTATTTCTCAACCTGAAGGCTGTAACTAGCATCGCACCACAGAGCGGTCACTGAAGCCCTGGTAGCCGTGGAGACGCTCCGTAACTGGAAACTTACGCTATGATTGTTTTGATCACAATGTCCTTAATCTTCTCCCATATCAGGTTGGTGTCGATTCCTTTAGAGTCGAGGTAGTGCCACAAAGCCTTCAGGGCCCTGAGAAGATAAACAACCAGCATGTTCGTCTTTAACATTTCTAACGGGGAAAAACTGCTTTCTGCTGAACAGTAAGGCCACAATAGGTCAGGAAAACATGAAACAGGAAAAATATTGCAGAATATTGTGGACAGAATATAGCCAACATCATTTTCACTATTCTCCATGATAATATCTGTGCTTTAACATCTTTACTACTGAAAAACAGGTCCAATGTGGGAATCGACGGCATAGAAAATCATTTCACAACTCAGATTATTGGGATCTAGTATTTGCTCTATAACAGCCAGCCTTAGGCTGACATATTGGGAAGCTCTTATCAACAGCAAACATGCATTACAGTTTTCCACAGAGCCTAGGGATGGATGAATAAATATAATTAATTAATCAGTTTTTCGTTCATGGAGGATTTAATTTAAAGAAAATCTGGATTTTTTTTCACCAATCCACTCCTTATACAGCTCACAGTATCTTAGGCTACATTTACACTGAAGGCATTAACACTGAATTCTGATTCCAAATAAATGCGACTTGTACGTGATCTCGTGTTGTTTGGGGAGAGAGGTTACAGCTATGGACTAGAAATCCATTGGGGTCTCCCCATATAGGTTCCAATTCTACCAGCAACACATGTTCCTTGGCCTGATGGCTGTGTTTGTTTACCCACTGAAAACAGCATTCATCACAAGCTGCTTATTATTTAAGAAAAAAAAAAATCGTAGCTTTGGGGCATCCGAGCGTTAAACACAGAGGAGTTTTGAACTTTTAAGCAGCTGACTAGCTCAAGTAGTAAGTGACCCACCCTGCAAACAGGAAGCATTGGCCGTTTCTCAATTCACGAGAACGCGAGTACGTACTCGCGTTCTCGCCAAGTCCGCTCTTGGCGAGAACGCAGGAAGATCGGACTTGACAAGAACGCGAGCACGCAAGCACGTATGTGTATTGGAACAGAAGCTTACTCGTGACGTCATCACAGGCAACGTTGTTTAGCATTTTTAACAGTCAAAACTATTTATTCCCTACACAAAACATTTTGAAAACAATATTTTTAATTTCTAAAGCTTAAAACCATTAAAAAAAATTACCGAACCGCAAAAAACCGCCATCAGAACGAAGCGGTAGTTCACACATAACTAGACCGAGAGAAGTGCACTACAGACGGGGTAAATTTAGCCCCCTGGCTGCGGTTACCCTCGGAGGTCTGCTGGTCACTCTGGTCCGCTCAACGTGCCTTTTTTTTTTTATTTCAAGACTAACTCTGTAAACAGGCCACTGGGGAGGCTTAAATGTATAATATTATCAGCCTCAAGCGATTTCAAAACGCACTTTTTGAAGAACAACAGCAGCAGAAAAAGGGAATGTTTAACTTAACACTGTGAGCGCTGTCTGGAATCAAGCTGCGGCCGCGGGGCATTCTGGGGAAGCTCGTCAGTCTGAAGAAATCCAAGTCTGCTCTGATGCATCCGGGGATTTGATGCTCTCAATCTGGCGTTCTGGAGAATTGGAACGGTACCGGGCTGAGGCTGATGACGATCACGAAAGTACACGCAGAACGCCAAGAACGCATATTGAGAAACGCCTTGTATCCCAGCTCAGGGGAAAGGATTCTGTGTTTTCGTCTAAAAGGAAGAAAAAGAATACTTGTTTGTGCACTGAGCAATTTGCCCACGCACCACCTTATGACGCCCGACTGAATGTTTGATTTTCTCCCGACCTTATGATTCCTGATGATGAGGTGGTTGTTAGAGGCTGATCGCCCCTCGTTACCCCCTGTACACTACACCACGCACCATCAGGCTGAAAGTCAGCCTTATCGAAAAATTCTTGCACGACTGGAGAATCAGCCCAAAAAAGGGCAAAAAAAAATAAAAAATTTACCATGTAGATTCAGATTTTCATTGTGAAACATGTTTTAAAAGCATTTTGTTGTCCTTTAAATAAAGGTTACCTCCCAGAGAGGATGATTGGAATCAAAAGTTGGTATTTTAACAAGAATATGTTTTAGTCATTGTTATTGTGAAACTTGGTTGAAAAAAACAAAAAAAAAAACTCCTAGTTTAGCCATAGACTAACCATTTGTGTCCTTGGCAGGCTTTGTCGTCACTGTTGGTCTGGTACTCAGAGTTTTTCTTGTTCACGCTGTAGTTGGTCAGATGCATGAACTTGTTGTTCAGAGTCTTCATGGAAGACGAATACCTGCAGTAAAAACAGAGCATCACATCAGTGTGCAACAGTCCCAGCCCCCGTTAAGCCACTGCATGTCCATCATTCTTACTTGCAGCTGGCAAAGCGGACGAGTCCATCGGAAAACACGTAAACGCGGAGCGGGTCGTAGCACGTCACATAGACGTAGATCCGTAAGTCGAACTTGTTTCCGCCAATGAGGTAGGGCTTGTGAAGGTATCTGCAGGAGAGAAGAGTTTCCTTATACAACTGTTGTGTTTTACAGAGGAAATCGGACCCGTCGGCTCTGTGATGCTTACTTCTGCACAAGCAGCGGCCTCTTGCGAGGCAGCTGACTCCATTTGTGGATGACCTGGATCCCTGTTCCTCTGGCTGATGCAGGCTGGAAGACAGAAGGAGTCTTTTAAACGGCAGTTGATGCACAATTTCCTCACCAACAGAAAGTCAGCAAACTCCCAGTCTGGTTGATTTTTAGCCACAGCTTATCTTGTAGCTAAAAAAAACAACAAAACAAACAAACAAACAAAAAACTACAAAACACGACCGCAGAAAAGAGAAATTCTATCTCTCCTCTGTAGATGAGAGATCTACACAACAAAAAAGAAAGGGATGAAGAGCTATAAATGTCTGAATGTGTCAATCTTGGTGTTTAAAGGGCCAGAGGTATTAACGATAGCCCCATTTATACTATCAGATGCAATTATGAAAGCAGTTTAGATCCAGGGGTTTAGTTCAAGTGTCTGAGCTCATTTCCAGTCATTGGAGATTTAGAATCACATCCAACATCTTATGCTCCTAATAAAATTCTATCAGGTAAGAAATGTGAACATTTACACTCATGATGCAGTTTAATTAAGCAAAGGGTCCATTTAATTATCAGCGACATCTAAGAAAGTCAAATAATGTATATCATTACTGATTAGGGCTGCAACTAACGATTATTTTGCTATTTGATTAATCTTCTTGTAATCCGTCGAATTAATCAATTCATAATCTGATAGAAAAAAGAAGATTTTAACAGATTAAACCAGGTGAAACTAAAACTTTGCCACTTGAGGAGTTCTGGAGCAAAACTCATATTGAGAGATGAAAAAGATTTTTTATCTTAAATGCAAAATTTTTATATATTTTTGTAACGTTGGTATAATTACTTTTGTAAGTGCTTCCATCTGTCAGCTTGTCAGATTGATTAATAATGATTAATTGTTTCAGCCCTGGTATTGGTGTTTAGAAAGTTTTAGATGTTCTGGTATCAAACCTACAGCCAAGTGAATCCAGTTGCTGCCAAATGGGCTCTATGCACAGCTCCACTACTTCCTGAATTTAATGCAGCTCCTTTGTTTCCTGTCTTTCATGATTGGATGCACTGATTAATCCAGGTGTGTATGACCTAAGTAACTGGCCAGACACACCTGGATTAATCAGTTCGCCCAGTAATGAAAGACAGGAAACAAAGGAGCTGCCTTAAATTCAGGAAGTAGTGGAGCTGTGCATAGAGCCTATTAGCTCCCTCATTTAAAATAAAAGAAATAAATTACAGATTCACCAAAATAAAGGCATCCCAAATAATATCAAACACAACAGGACTGACTGTTAACAGCTACCACCTTTCTGTAGCTCCTTCATCTTTAGTCTGATCATCCCTCCTTTGCATGAAATTCTGACTAATTCATAAAAAAGTTAGAGAAGTGCACAACGTACGGGTTTGACGATCCACTTCTGCTTGGAGCCTCCTTCTTCCCAGGCCTTCCGGAGCAGCTTGATGTCCTGAGGAAGGATGAAGGTCCGTGGGAAAAAGCTGAACTCCTGTTTGCCGAAGCAAAGCTGCATCTTGGACAGATTCCTCCAGAGCCGGTCCTTCCTGCCGATTTGAAAGGTTCCTGGGAAGTGGTTCAACTGCAAAAACAAACCGATAAAAAGAAGCAACAGTGAGTGCGAATCCTGGAGTCCCGGCTGGAGGGTGCCTCTGCAGGGACTCACCTTCTGGTGCTCTGCGATGGCCTTAAAGCCAGGAGACCTCATGTGGTGCCCCCAGCAGCCCAGCCAGTCATAGCTTTCTGCATGAACAACAGACTTCAGTCACACAGCGTCACCAACTACACCCCCCTCTAGGTTCTGCTTGAACCCGACCAGGCCTGCAGGTAGAATCTAACCTAGAAGCTGCTGTTCTACAGCTACATTCAGACCGCATGCTGCAGAAGCAGCTAGTTTACATGCAAAGTCAATGGTTGACACGCATCAAGGCAAAGCAAAAGGTCCTGCAGCGCGTCTGAGCAGCTTAAGCAGCGCCTCATGAGCTTCTGAGCATCTGAGGCGCGGGACGCCTAAATTAACTTAAGATGTCGAAACCTGCCGGCAAAATATGCTAGATTTTTTTTATTCTGGTGTCTGCAGTTTGGATTACGTACGCGAAAAACGCCTTCCAGGCGCCGCAAACATTAGCTGAAAACCTCGTAGAGGCAACCCGGCCAGAGGCTGCCGTTGAGCGGGATTCCCAGCGACAGAGCACCACCGCTGTACGGGGGTCTGAGCGGCTCCGACAGCCAAATAATATTTGATGGCAGGATCATAATCTGGATGAAATGACTGCACAAATGAAGTTTTCAGGTGGACTTTCTCACTTAAAAACATATTAAAACTACTTTTTACCCACTGACCAAAGCAAATATAGCAAAGCCGCTCCCTGCCATTGAACACAGGAGCAGCAGAAGCATCAGAAGCATCTGGACACACTTTACTGGACCTTTGACCTTAATGTGGACAAGCATCAAATATGAAACAGTGCTTAAGGTCTGAATGTAGCATTATTCATTAAAAAAAGCCAAGCTACTCTCGATTTAATCTGCCACTTTTCAACCACGCAGCGAGAGCAGCAAAGATGCTTCAGCTGAACCAAACTTGTACCAGCATCAAAAATGAAGCAGCACGTGTTTCTTTGCTGCTTCTGCTGCGTGCGTTCTGAACGTAGCTTAAGAGTTAAAGATCAGAGAATTGACATTGACAGTAATGGATCCGAGCTAATGACCCTTAACTTGTGAAGGGAGGAGGGAAGGTGTGCCAACAGGCACTTCTAATGGTCCATATGTTGGTGGGATAACTCACCCCTGGTGACCTTGAAGTGTGACCTGGTGATGGTGTGCTTCACAATGTTGGGCGTAACGGTGCTCATCTTCCATTTGAGAAGCCGTCTTTGTTCAGCAGGCAGCAGCTCCACTGCAGAGCACAGCACAAAGGGTCAGCCGGGAAAAGAACAACTGTAGTGGTTTCACTTAGCAGAGGAGACGCTCCTGACCTTTCTCATTGGCTGTCCCAAAGTACAGCGTGGGCGGAATGAGAGGAAACAAACTAGGGACGAGCGCCGGCCGCTCCTCCCGATCATCCTCTGCTTCCAAAACCATCGGCTCCTCAACGCTGAACAGATGGAGAGAAGAAGAGAAAGGAAAACTTATCAGGTGAGAACATCCACGTTTGGTCCGACTGTTCTGATATGTGTCGAGGAAAAAATAAAAACCCTGTCTGACACTGAGGCTGGATGAAGGTACACTTCCTTAACGTTTTCTAAGCGCATTTTGTAATTGAATAAGAAAAGGTTGCTGAAAGTGGCAATATTTAAATCATCTTACTAAAATCTTTTAAAGGTTTTTAGACTTGCTTGAAGTGGCTTTGGAAAAAAAAGGAGATGGGAACATTTGTTGAATAAGTTCTACCGCAGTCAATATTCACCAGCTACAGTCACCACAACCTGCCTGGTTGCAACAGATTCATAAACCTTCGCACCATCAGGTCTGAGGTCAGCGCTGGCGTCTTACCTTTACTTCTGTTTATTACAGCCACGCATATCTCACATCCCCTGGATCATTAGCTTCAAACAGATAGAAACTCGTCTAAAGCCCAACCCGCGTGGGATTAGGTTCAGCTAGCGGTAGGAGGCGATTAATAACTTTGTAGAGATTGTTTTTAATCCTGTGCAAATCTTCCATGCCAGTCATTTATAAAGTAAAAACCCCACTAATAACGACCTCCTATCTTTGCTGAACTCTTAAGTCGGTTAACTGGTGCTAATCCAATGCTAAGAGAAATTTCTACCCAATCGATGGTGAGCTGGTCTTTATTTCCTGAGCATCCCTTGACTGGACTGCTGTTAGACTCACTTCAAAATGTTAAAGCTACCAGTAACAGCTGACTGTGGAACATTTGACAGCAAAGACGTTTGACGGGCTGTCCTCTGTCCAATTGTAAAAGAACCATTCTTTCACAAATGATAAATGGCCTGTATTTATATAGCGCTTTTTTAAGCCAGGAGACTTAACCAAAGCGCTTTACACTCCATTCATTCACGGACACACTGATGGTGGCGAGCTACATGTAGCTACAGCTGTCTTGGGACTCGCTAACAGAAGCAAGGCTGCCGTACACAGACCCTCTGACCACCATCAGACCCAAGGACCAGCGGTGAAAGAAGTACTCCACAGCAGTACTTGAGTGGAAGCATTGATACTTATGGTCAAATCTTCCTAAACTACAAGTAAATGTTACCCAGTCAAACATCAGCTAAAGTTAAAATATTGAAGGGGAAGATTCTCAGTCATCCAGGCCATAGTCATTCCAAAAAAAGTAAAAACAATCCACTGGACTTTGCTTCCAAGTTTGAAGACGCTTCGCTTCCCATCCAGGAAGCTTTTTCAATTCAATTCAGAAATAGTGTTGAGTAAGATGCTTTATATAGTAGCCGAAACGTGTTTTGGCTCAGAAAACATGCTAATTGAACCAGAAAAACGGGTCCGCCCCTTAGGAATGGGGAGTCGTTTTGGGTCCTTTGTTAGCCTGCAATGCCCGATACTCAAAGCATATAAATCTTTTAACTCCACACCAATTCTGATATTTTGAACTGAAAAAGCTTCCTGGATGGGAAGCGAAACGTCTTCAGTGTAGATTAACTGTAATGAACCTGTAACTTTCAGAAACCACCTGATTTATTAATGTGTAGAACCACCTGCTACAGATTCTACACCACCTGGAAAGAACTTCAGCTTAAAAATTACGAAAAATGACAGCTATTTTATTATTTCATATATAAAAACAAAGTAAAAATAAAACAGGAACATCTTGATTCTCCTACTTTCACTATGGAAAAGATTTATGGTTTAATCTACCACAAAAAAACTACAACTCAAATTTAGGAACTCATCCTGTCGAACATATTGTCCACACGGCAACAACTAATGTTTTAATAAAATTCATAAAGTAAAAATAATATCTGTCCTGAGTTTCTCACATTTGTGGAATATCGTGCAAATCTCTAAAACAGTGGAGTCCAGATTCAGTTCTAAGAACTCCCATCCGCCATGTTGGATTTACATTTCAAGAAAGAAAAGCAAATTACAAATCTAAGCTGAGCCAAAAGGAAGAACGAACTAAAAGCTTTCTGGGAAAGGAGTGGATTGAAAGTTATAAGTACTACCCCAAAAAAATTACTCAAATAACGTAAAGATACTCAAAAATAGTACTTAAGTAAAGTAATCAAGTAAATGGACTTTGTTAGTTTCCACCATTGGCTGCTAGGCTCAGTTCTGGATATTTTACCCCCGTGACTATGGACGCCTAACCTGACTCCGCCAGATGGATTTGCTCCGCATATCCATCACGCTTCGTTGCGTCACACCTCAACCCGCCTCAAAGCCAACGCTGATTGGACGTTCGCTTGGTGAACGGCTCCAAATTTTCTTTAACGGAGAGTCTCCAGACTGATTTGCGAGTGAAACCTTGAAAGCTCGCAAGATCAGGATGGTCTCACAAGGCTAATGGACGCCATGGGAACGCCTAGATCCCACTGCACAGAACTTCTTAAAAAAAAATAATTGAAGTCTTCTGAGCTATTTCAAACATTTGGCACCTTTATCTCCCAACGTGAGAGAATCATTGTTGCCTGGATATGCTTCAGACTCAGAGAGGTCGAGCTTGGAGGAAAAAATGTGACAAAATCCACAAAATAAAAAAAAAATAAAAAAAAACAGTGAATCTGAGCTTTTCCTGCAAATCGTTCTGTCATAGAAAAACACCCTTTAGATTAATGTTCTGTAAACATGAGTGACAGCGATGAAACTCAGACCTTTACAACAACCACTAATTGCAAACCTGCCAGGAAACCTCTGATAGGAGTCGGTCCTTTTAGAAAGGAAAGGGAACAGATTTTGCAAACCGTGGGGGGAAAAAAAACATGACAAGACATGTTTGTTCATTAACAGTCAGATAATTAAGGAGCCACGCTTGACTCCTGCTAGTAAGGCGCGCAAAACCTCGCTTTGGGGCAGCTCTGCCTGAATAAAATTAGTCAGAATTTAATTGATTTATTGGCTAGTTTTAATTGAAAAAATGTACGTATTGAGCCGGTAAAAAGAAATTCAGCCAAATCGGCTGATATTTTATCGGTCCAATAAATATAGTGCATCCCTATTTTTTTACCAAATCAATCCAAGTGAAACAAAAACGTTTCCCCTTGAGTTTTGGATTGAGCCTATTGACACATTTTTTTATCTTAAATGCAAAATGTTTACATATTTTTTTTACAATCATGATATAATCACTGCTCTAAGTGGGTTGCTAATCAGTCAAAGGCATCTTTTACAGTCTCTATATTGCAGTTAACGATTAATCCATTACTGATTATTTGACGATTATTTTAATAATCGATTAACCGTTTCAGCCCCACTATGTAAACAAAAATAAACCAGTATAATTTAAATAGATTAAAACCACTGGTTTGTTTACAACAGCAACCTGCCTGCCTGACCAAATCCAAAGAAACCCAGTGAATCGGAGCTTTTCCTCTAAATTGTTCTGTCATAGAAATACAATCTTTAGATAGATTTTCTGTAAACATGAGCGACAGCGATGAAACTCAGAGCTTTACAACAACCGCTGATTGGACATCTGCCAGAAAACCTCTGATAGGAGTCGTCCTTTTATAAAGGAGGAGGGATTATGTCACTCAGTGATGGACTGTTAGGTGTTAAATAAAACAGTGTAGAATACAGTTTATTTTTAAGTGGCTAATGTTAAAGTGCGGATTTATCAACAAGGTCCAAGAGAAGTTATTTTACAAAGTGAACCACAAAGCCACAGGTGCACTCTGTGACCTTTAACTACCGCTATCAGGCATCAGGTCACTGGTCCACTTTGTAACACAAGGTGAACTACATGTCTGAAACACGATGCTGGGAAGGATTAAATGTCAGCGGACGGACTGATGGAACAGCAGGTCTAATCTGACTCTTCAAACAGCCACTTAGTGGCAGATCCACAACAACAAAAGCTCCTTTCCTTTAAAACCGCAGTCCTTAACATCTTCAGAACATGAAGAAGCTCAAAGATACTCACATGACCGTCATAGAGACAGGATAACAAAACGATTTCCAGACTTCAGTTAAAACCTCTTCCACCACCGACAGCGTCACCTCAGAATCAAAGACCTCCAACTACATGGAGTAAAGGCAGGTGGAGGAGTCAGCGTATGGAAATGAAGTCGGGAACAAAGCAGTTAGGGGTAAAAGGCAACAACAACGCTCCCAATCTGGGCTGTTTTAGAAGAGACTCAACACACAACAGTATGCAGAGACAATAGAGCAGAGCTTTCCACCATGATCTGCCACTTTCAGCCTCTCCTAACAATGAGCTGACAGAGAACAGCTGAGAGACCAGGAGAGTCAACGCCATCAGCTGGCCAGATGTTCAAACAGGTGTCAGAGGAGCAAACAGGAAGTGATGCTGGGTAGAACACCGCCTGAATAAAGGCAGATCTTCCATCCAACGGACATCAAAACGTCCCACGTTTTACGACGCTCACGTAAAACGCAGAAGGCTTCCAGAACACAGAGCGGATAGGTTGCTTTTAGATTCATCATCAGGGATCAAAGCCTCTAAGAATTAATTTGTTTTTGATCACTTACATAGCCCTTACAAATGGAGTCCCCCCACCCCCAATCAGATCTAGAAGCACAAGATCTATATCCAGTCATTCAGCAAAGATCCTGCTACATGGTATGTACATCTTATTTTGGCATTTGGCCGAAATAATAATTACCGGAATTTGAATGAAGTTGAGCCTTTCAATGATATATTACCTACTACTGTAAAAAAAGCGAATAGAATACAGTGAACCCTCGTTTATCGCGGGGGTTACGTTCCAAAAAGAACCCTCGATAGGCGAAATCCTTGAAGTAGAAACCTTTATTTTAAAAAGTTATTATACAATGAAATACTCCATAAAACATTGAAATCAATGAACAAAAACTTTTTTACAGGCCCAAGCATTTGTTAAAACAAATAAAAGTACTGTATAGATGTTGTTATTGTCTGTTCTTTTTTGTTTTTTTTTTTTACAAATAACTACTGTACTGTACTGTAAAATAATATAGTTATAAATAAATAATAATTTTAATCATCAATACGAACTGAAGGGTTAATATTGCGGGGATCAGCACCGCCCCGCTGTGACGGATTGGAACGGGAGAAAATGAAAAATTATTATGGAAAAAAATACAAAGTACAGTAGGACAAATAGTGACTGATGTGTACAGTACAGTATTTCACTGCTGTTCTGACGGAGCCGCTGCCTCCTAATTGCTCTGTGGCGTTTTTCTCTTCTAAACCTGTCTTGATGCGGTGCAGGTGTTTTTTGGAGAAGAACATAGTTATCGGTAGTTGTTGTCGCTCTTTTTCTTCTGGGCCAAAAGATCCATATAAACCGACATGCCACCATTTGATTATGTTTGATAATAAAGTTTAACAATGCATGAAGCAGCGAGACCGTGAAAAGTGAACCGCTAAGTATAGCGATGGTTCACTGTAGTTAAAGGAATAGTACACCCAAAACATGATTAGCCTTCTTCATTTTCTACTCACCCCCATGCTGAACAACACTCTGGAGTACTTTTTTGATATCTCAAATGCATCCTGAGATCTGGGGAGGCTTCTTGCTGTCTGCTGACATTCAAATAATGGAGGTCTATAGGCGCCCGAGGCAGAAAGGTCCATAAAGTCCACAAAAAGCGATGTCAATATTCCTCCATACTGCTTGCGTCCAATGTATTCCAAGTGTCCTGAGTGGGTAGGGTCCATAATTTCGCCTGAAGCAGTAATTTAGAATGTTTTTAGAGCATAAACAGTAGTGTATAGGATTTGCAAAAGTTTGTGTTCACACGAGTCTCACGGAAACCGCTGCAGACCAAAACCAGATGAAAGTGCTGATTCAGTGTCTGCTCTGTCGATAATGCAAGCGTAGAAGAAGAATGTGCTGTATTTTACCTGTGCAAAAGAAAAGAAACAACGAAAAGAAAAAATGTCTGAGGACTTCAGTGTTGAGGAAGAGCATGAGTTTCTTTGCCGAGCTGAATGCGCACTTTCATCTGGTTTTGGTCTGCGGCGTTTCCGTAGAGTCGCGTGAACTTCGCAGGCGCTTTTAGGAAATCCTATTCACTACTGTTTATGCTCTAAAACATTCTAAATGACTTTGTTTCGAAAAGTAAATTATGGACGCTACCCACTCAGGACACTTGGAATACATTGGACGAGCAGTGTATGGAGTGAATATTGACATCGCTTTTTGTGGACTTTTATGGACCTTTCTGTCTCGGGGCACCATAGACCTCCATTATTTGAATGTCAGCAGACAGCAAGAAAGCCTCCCAGATCTTCTTATAGAAGCACTTTTGTTATTTTTCTTTATATATTCGGGCAAGTTGGCGTTTCTTGTTATTACGATGACATTAATTTTTGCCATCATAATATCTTTGGAATGTTACAAAGGTAATAAGGTTTGGTCCTGGAATCCAATAACACTATTGGCTTGAAATTTTCTTTTTCAAAGTATTTCACTGAGGGCCCTATAAAGGGTTAATTCCCTTAAAACTTGTTCGAGTTTTTAGTTCATCACAAGCAAAAAAAGGCATTCAAGTTGAAAATCTTTTTTAATTCAGGATTTCTTCTGTTCAACTCTAACCAGCTTTCCTGTCTGTGCAAAAGAAAAACCTCCCAACAAGATGATGCTGCTCCAACTTGGCACGTAAACCATCAAAAACAAAGAGACTAATACACTGAACAACTTCTATTCACCAATCATCTGGTGACATTTTATACTAAAAGATGGGGGGGAAAACTGGTCCTTTGTGCTCATCCTGAGGCTTTAGTGGAATAAAACTGTTTTTTATGGGAGGTGTTTTCACCACGGACTAAAAGCTTTAAAAGGATTCCTGGATTAACCAAACGGTGTGTGTCTCTTACCTGGAGAGGTGAGGGATCGATGCTGCGGACGAATGGATGGAATAACATTCAGAAACATCTGGAAACAGAAGAATAAAGTCTTAGACACAGGCTGGTTATGCCTCATGCTCATATTGTATGGAGCTGCAGACAGGAATGAAATCTGGATTTATTCAGGGCCAAATTAGAGGAACCTAAACGAACAATTTAGATTATCTGAGACTAGAATTTAAGGAACAGAAAGTAGCTGAATCCAGTGATGGTTTTTGTTCCATCTCACAATATTCATTCTGACAGGATTTGTGGATGCATGGAAATATAATAGAGCAGTGATTGAAGCTCAACTAGTGAGCAACATTTCCATGGAAACCTTTTCCCGCTTCTGTCTCCTTGAACCCCAGTCGGCTTCAGCAGATGGCCGCTTACTCCGGTGCCTGGTTCTACTGGAGTGTTTCTTCCTGTTCAAAGCGAGTTTTTTTTCCCTCTCTACTGTCGCTACAAGCATGCTTATTGTGAGGTATTGCTCAAGTAGTCATCGAGTCGATGCAATCAACTGGTTTTCCTTAGATAGAAAACTTTAAATCAATCTGGACTGGGATGATCTGGCTTTGAACCTGTAAAGTGCCTTGAGATGATGTGTTGTGAATTGGCGCTTATAGAAATAAACTGAACTGAATTGGTCTCACCATCATCACTGCAGGCATTTTCCAGTTCATCTGGAAGCTCCTCCTCCACTCCATCCACCTGCATCATACAGTCTGAGCTGGAAACACATGCCAAGAGTGAAATACTCCAACTTAAAGAATCCCCCAACCCAAAAAATAAAAAAAATGGTGGACTTACCCCATCAGCTGCTCCTCTGTCATCGAGGAGGACGAGGACTGAGTGGAAGCGGGGGAAGGTCGTCCTTCCCTGGTGAGGTGGATGGCTGAAATCTGATTTGTCACTGAGCCGACTAAACCTCCTGCAGGACACGAAGCCACATCTGTCCCAGGATCAGAGTCAAGTAGAGACGTCAATTAGAGGACAGCGAGGCTGGTTGTTTTCATGTTTTTAATCACATAAATATCATGTTTAAATGACCAGTAAACGGAATATTTACTTTATAAATGCAGTTTTTTTAAATGGTTACAGCTATAAGCTTGGATCTGTAATCCTTGGTTCAGGTATATAGGTTTTTAAACATCAACTCAAACCGATTACCTTCATCAGCATGAAGCTCTGTGGGCTGCAGCTGCAGGTCGTCACAGAGCACAGCTGGGCGGACGATGCAGGAAGAGGAGTCCTGCTGTGGCGGTGATGCAGCCTCCTGGGGTTTGTTGTTGGTAGCTGCTGCCAGGACAGCTGGAGGACCACCTCTCACTAGCAGCTGATTGTTTAAAGAGGTCTGTGACAGATGAGGTGCTGGTGTCTGGCTGCGCCTCACTGCCAGTTTAGCCAAATGGCTCCTCCGTGGAGAAATCACCTGCCTCTTTGTGCTTCTTGTTTCATTTTTTGTGCCGTTGTGGCTGGAGGTTTTCTTCCGCAACTTTGATCCCTGATGTCTCGAAGGTTTTAGGCAAAGATGAGGCACTGATGGTGAAGAGAAACAGGCTGTAGCCGTAGGCTGAGGAGACAGAACACAGAAATACCCTTTAAGCTTTTTTATATTCCACTGGGATTTGAACTTAAATATCTTAAATATGTGAAAGCCATATTCAAAAAAAAAAAAAATCATAATAAATACAGTCCAGGTGTGTGTAATTTAATCTCTTTATAAATCCTACTGATCAGCTTCTGGCCTTTAAGGTTTTGTTAAGAACAAACAGCATCAGAATAATGAAGTTATTATTTTTTTTACTTCTGGAATCTGATCCTGATGGACAGAGGAAAGTCATGAGAAGCTCTTTTTAAATTTGCCATAAGTCATGTCTGCTCAGATCACGCCACCGTTGAACTTTCTGGCTTCGATGCAAGACAACATCTATGGCAGAAATCCAGCTGTTCTAGTGGCAGGAAATGACTCGGAGTGGACGACAGGAGCCAAATTCAGGTCTTTATTTGGGCTGCAAATAACTTATTATTTAAAAAAAAAATCAATCATTCAATTATCTTTTTTGATTAATAATTAGATAGCCAAAAAATCCTTAAAGGAAAAGCCAGCTCACTATTTAGATTTCCTCAAACTTCGGGAAGTACTTTTAAATATTAAATTATTCCATACCGTTCAATAAAATGATAAGTGTTTTTTAATTAAGAGTAATTTTCATTTGAATGTGCTGTACGGGAGGCATCCATGTTTGTCGAAGAACACTACTGCTGGCAACAGTCTACTGATTAACGCTAAATTCAATAAATCACTTTGTACGTATCAGTTTTAGGTATAAATAATGACCCATTGACTATTCCTTGCTGACCGGACTTTTCCTTTAAAGATGGCCTTCCTTTGTTAGTTCTTACCAAAAATAATGCAGCCGTTTCACAACGAAATGCAGAGCAATTAATTTTTTTTTAATTAATTCTCTGGATTTTAAAGCTGTATAATCAGTGGCTGGAAGTCTGCATCGATTTCTGCGTGAAAAGTGGATTTGATCTCGTGTTTCCAACATATAGAAAGTGCTCTAGATTAATAATGGAGATCAGAAGACTGCGTAGTCAAGCTTTCAGCTATGAAAGAAGTAACAGTAGAGCAGTGTTTTTCAACCCTGGTCCTCAAGGCATGCTGCCCTGCATGTTTTAGATGTTTCCCAGCTTTCACACATTTCTTATCAATGCTGATCTGCAGATTATCAGTTTTTTAGACTGAACTGCAATCACCTGAATCAGGTGTGCTGAAGCTCAGAAACATCCAAAACATGCAGAGCAGTGTGCCTTGAGGA
>JAGKQL010000049.1:3157309-3196195 GCA_018398635.1 Cyprinodon brontotheroides
TTAAAGGTTGTGGTTATAGGGCTTGGTTATATGTTGTGGTTATAGTGTTTGGTTATAGGGCTTGGTTATAGGTTGCTTGGTTATAGTGGTTTGAGTTATAGGGCTTGGTTATAGGTTGTGGTTATAGGGTTTGAGTATAGGGCTTGGTTATAGGGCGTGGTTATAGGGCTCTGTTATAGGTGGTGGTTAAAGGTTGTGGTTATAGGGCTTGGTTATAGGTTGTGGTTATAGGGTTTGAGTATAGGGCTTGGTTATAGGCTGTGGTTATAGGACTTACATCATGCTCTTGTTTCTCCCTATATATTACTGGTCCTGACTAATTCCTTTTTGTTATTATGCAATTATTTAATTTCAAGCTATTTATCTGTATAGTGCAATTTCACAACACTTGTCATTTTAAGGCACTTTACAATACAGCTCAATAGCAACATTCTGCTCTCCATCTTTCTAGGTCCCTTCAACAAAGTCCAGGCCATCCTGCCTGACTTTTCCAGTGGGATGCTAAGTTCCAAGCTAAGAGGAAGTTTCAACGTCGGACGAATGCTGAACAGAGCTGATGGTTCACATAGACTCCACCAGCCCCTCTATAGTTCCTCTGCCCATGATGTTGTGATGGTGTTGGATCCAAGCCCAGGAGAGAACTTTGGACACCCCGTCTTCCTCTTTTATTTGGACATGAATGTGACCAAGAAGAGATGTTCCCACCTCGATGGTATTTACCTGGGTGAGTGTTGGAACCTATGCCCCTCATCCCTGTTAATTAACTGTCATTATACTGGTGAAGAATATTAGTCATGCAGGTCATAGACACCGTTGACAGGACACCTATTTGTTGAGCTTTCAGAAGCCTTATCTTTAAAGAAGAAGGCCAGAATAAAGTATAACATAGGAGGGCTGGTTTTCACTTCTTTAGCCATGTAGGGGCACAATAAATGTGCAAGAAGATGAGCTCAAAATGCTATATATGTTTTGAAAATGCTATTTGTGATGGAAAACTGGGCAGAACACACCTGCATCACGAGATACTATGGTAGGTTCCTTCCTTCTCCTTCACCAAGGAGAAGGAAGCAGGTCAGAGTTTTGGGGAAGTTAGATGAAGCTAAGTACCTGACAATTCTCAAAGCAGAACCTGCTAGAGGCTGCAAAGGGAGGGGTTATTTGCAATATATTATGTAGATCTTGACGAAAGTGTTTCCAGGTGCATTAGGTGAGAACCTCCTTCTCATTCAATTGTAAACAATACTTAATGGGAATCAAAATGAAGAAATAAAAAAACATTCACTGCACTTAGTAGAAACAATCTAACATAATGTTTGTTTCCCCTTTCCGCATGTATTATATGGGCATATATTAAAGTTAGCCATGGAGAAGCTGGGAATGTCAAATGGAAATCACTTCCTAGTTTTTAACCTGAAAACAGGTATTGAGATCCACGTGTTTGAACTTTCTTAATAAATCAACTATTTTATCTCTCACTCTTTTCAGGTGGTTTCTTACACATTAAACCTAGAGGTGAGCCTTTAGTACCCAGCTGCCATAAAACCTCTCTTATAAGACTGGACTGTATGACAAGTAGGACACCTAGGACACGCTAGTGTGGACACACAAAGCATCTAAATGGCTTCAGGTGTACTTGTGACTGTTTCAGCTTCAGTTGTTGCTGATTATGAATACAAAATCTGCATATAGGATGACAAAATCACTACTTAGAATGTAAAGCCCTGCTTTAGTCACATAGAAAAGAAAATATAAAAACTTGTAGAGGATCAGGTTGCTTTGATTAAAGTTAACCTGATACGTTTGACTATTTTTCTTTCACTTAGAGCAGTTGGAAGTGTGAAAGTTTCTAAGCTCCTGCTGTGTGCGAACCTAGAGCCAGATGTTAAGGTGACCCCCTTCCAGAGTCACAAGAACACACCTCTGTCAATTATTCATACAGATCTGCTCACATAGCAAAGTGCCTCCTGCTGGGCTCCATGCAGTAGATGGTTTAGCACAACTTTCAAGAAACCAAATAATTTACTTGAAAAGTGAAAAAAAAAGTCACAAGGATACAATACTCATAATAAAAAAGATTTATTGCAACTTTATGTGCTTTAAAAATACAAATGTAGAAAATCTGCCAAGCATTCGCTTGTCTCCTTGGCTCAATGCTTTGTATAAACCGATTAGTATTGATTCCATCGGCAAATCTCTTGGGATATACAGTAAATCTACCAGCTTTTTACATTTAGAAACCCTAATTTTCCAATAGCCAGATTTTCTTTTAAAATAACACAAGCTCAGTCAGACAGGAGGAGCTCTTGCTGCATGATGAGGGTGTTTGTTCTGCCGTAAGGTTAGCCTCCGCTCTAGTCTCTCTGGTTAAGTAAAAAAAGTAAAATATCTCTCAGGTAAAAAAAAAAAAGCTGTCACATGTGGACGCACTGTATATACTGTAGATATCCCATGCACCTTTTTCTTCCTTTGTTGCCTTCTACTTCTCCTTTAACTATTTGAGCTGATGTAACAAGTTATTTTCTCCATTGTGACATCAATAAAGGCGATCAATCAATCAAGTCTCATTCTCCTTGCAATCTTTAACAGTTTTTCCATTGTAATTGCTTTGCATTAAGTCTAAATCTGCCTTCCAATTCTAAATAGCTTCAATGTTCCTTTGTTTTTTTACGTGACAAGATCAGCTTCACCTACATGTTTGCAAACCCCAGCCAGGTCCTGTCAGCTATGGAGGATAAAAAGTGCCAAAATTAAATAAATAAATACAGCATTACATTAATAATTAAATGTGTCAATAATTAATTAAATGTGGAATTAAATAAATAAATGTGTCATTCATTAATTAAAACCACGTCACCTAATATAAAGTGCCACCTCTTTAAATAAATAAATACAGCTTATAAACAATTAATTAAATGTGCAATTCATTAAATAAATAAGAGAACCTTAAATATATAAGTCATGTGTCAAAGTTAGGGGGCGGTTATCTAACACCTGATTGGTCACCCTGCACATTAAGGCGAAGCACCGTCGATTACAGAGATTTCGATTAACGTTAACCCCGCCCCATAACTTTGATGGGTGAGTTTGACAGATTCTTTTAATGGTTTAGATGCACTGCGACACATGACCATGAAATAATTAAATGCACACTGGAAATAATTATATATTTATTTTTTAATAAAATTAAAGACGTATTTTATTAAATTAATGACACATTTATATATCTAATTCCTTATTTATTTAATGAATTATACAATTAATTAATTGTTTATCGCTGTATTTATTTATTTAATTGTGGCACTTTATATTAGTGATGTGGTTTTAATGAATGAAGATGACATTTATTTATTTAATTCCACATTTAATTAATTATTGACACATTTAATTATTTATTTAATGCTGTATTTATTTATTTTTTTTGGCACTTTTTTGGCAATTTTTATCCTCAGCCTCTTCCCTGCTTTTCTATAAAAAGCAGCCTAACATTATAGCTTTTATTTAGAGATTTACCAAAATAAGCAAAAAAATGTACAACATACTTTTCATTTGTAAAACTATTGATAACATGCATCATCTCTCATTTCACTTACAATAATTCTTTAATATATTCTCGATAGAATACATTGAAGTTACGTTGTGCTTGCTGCGTGATTAAATGTGGAAAATGTTCAATGGGTATGAAATCATCACTAAGCTCTTTAAAATTACTTTGAAACCTACATTTATGTCTAAAACAGCAAGCAGCAGTTTACATAATTCAAACCATTCACAATAGGCACATTTCCAGATTTATATTCACAATGAGCAGAATAAAAATCATGAATCAATAAAGTATTTTCTTGATCAGAGGAAATCATCTTCATAGGAAGACAAGATATAACAAACTTCATCTTTGGAGGTTTTCGATCACAATTTCTCACTGCAGGAAACAGTCAGAGTGTAACAGGTGCGTCTGTGTTCCCATCTTAAGGTGAAGAGTGTTTGACGCTGGCTTTGAAGGGTCGCTGCCAGAACCAGCTGAAGCGTCGGCAGACAGGTCCACAGAGGCTGTTTGGTCCCAGACGGATGGCAGCTGGGACGCTGCGTGGTGGCACCGCTGGGAGCCGCCTGTTAGAACAAGCCATTGGAGGTTTCTGTGAGGTCCACTTTCTGCCCCTGGTGGTTGCCATCGGAGACAGCAGCATGTCACAGAGACTCAAATGTGTTGGTATGTATGCAGTCCTCCATCACCAACAAAGCATTTAAAAAAGTATTTTCTTAGTTTCTCTTATATCATTTGCTTGAGGATGTGATAAAGTAAGCATTTGCTTTTTTTTCTCTTTCCTTCACCTTAGCCTGAAATCACGAAGTCTAATTTTTTAGTAATGTCAAATCTTGCATTTTTACATGAAATTCCACAGACTCTAAATAAGGGGCACTACATTACAAATTGCATTTTCTTTCAGGACGTGCACTTTTAGGGTGTTGCGAGTGATCTGCGTGAATGTGAAGACATGCAAACCAAATTTGTTCCATCCATTAAAATGAGAAAATTGTGTGTTCAATAGGCAGTTTAAGAATGATGTAAAAGAAAGATGAGATTCAAAGCCATGTATTTGAAGGTAATAAGGATTAAAAAAAAGAAATTCTAACAATTCTTATTGTATAGATGACTCTACCAAAGTGCAAAAAAAAAGTAGAAAAAAATAAAACATAACTGTGCTTTGCGTACAGCAATGTCAAATCCAGGGAGAAAAAAAATCCCTGCCATTAGGAGATAGGCACTTTCACCCTGCCTTCAAGTCTTTTTTCAAGCTCTTTTGTTAATTTTTTGTTTTTTTTTATAAATTCAATTCCATTCAATTCAGTTTATTTCTATAGCGTCAATTCACAACACATGTCATCACAAGGCACTTTCCAGTTCACCAGATCATCCAGTCAGAGTGATTTAAAATTTTCTATCTAAGGAAAACCAGCTGATTGCATCGACTCATTGACTCCAAATACAATCCCTCACACTAAGCATGCTTTGTAGCGACAGTGGAGAGGAAAAACTTTCCTTTTATCAGGAAGGAAACCTCCAGCAGAACCAGACTCAGTGTGAGCGGCCATCTGCTTCTGTTCAAGCACACATAGAAAGAGAAGAGAGAGAAAAAGGCAACTGTCAACCAGCCTCGTAACAGGCAGCCCAGTCCAGGAAACACACGAGCCAGGCAGAAGAGCTCCGAGCCAGCTCCCATGTCCCGAGAGGACAAAAGAGAGCACATCCAGCCAGTCACAGTCAGGATAACAGGACTGCACTAAAAAAAACAGGCCGAGCTGAAAAACATCTATAAACAAAGGTGCTGATGGCTGCAGCACAGCTGATATTTCTCTGCAGGGGAAGAAGTCACAACCTAACAGGAACCAGACCAGATAAGGCTACTATAAACATGCCACAATATTTAAGTTCAGTATTTACTTTTTGTTTTCGATTTGGTTTAATTATATAATGACTGTCTGCCGTAAATCTGCATTAACTTTTCATCTAAGCATTCTTGAAAATCCGAAAATGTTTACCTGGGCACAGAATATCTCTGATTTGTCTGAGGATGTACCAATGTCCTCTTTGTGGCAACAATGACCAAAGATATTTTTGCATTTGAATTTTCAAGACATTCAGAAGTACTAAAAAAAGATGAAAAATTGCAGCAGAAGTGTACCAGTTAGGGAAATGACGGATCTCCGCAAAGTGCTCTGACGCTTGTCTCTTGGTGCATTTTGCTGGTAATTTCATGTTCAGTCGAATAATAATAATAAAAATAGAAGTTCAGAATAAACCCAACACTTTTAGCTTTTAAAAAACATAGTGAGAAGCAGTTTAAAAAAATTAAATACTATTTACATTCCATAGCACCAGTTTATTCAAAATTCATTACAGGAAATTTTAATTCAAGTCTAATTATTTATGTGATATCCTTTAAAATACACCTGAATTCAGACTGAGTACAGTCAGTTAGATGTGGCCACATTTAGTCATTCGTATAGTTTTACCTTAGTTTTTGACTTTTAGCTTATGGTAGTTGCATTTATTTTAATGTCTGGTACAAGAAAATATGGAGACAACATGCAGACAACCGATGCCAAAAAAGAGGACATTAAAAACTACACTGCATAAAAAAGGAGACTTTAAAGGAAATGGTCAGCAGCAAACGTTTAACTCAGATTGGATTTCATGTGATGAAGACTGACATCATAATTGGCAGTGTAAACAGACCAGGACCTATCTAGGTTACTTAATGCAGCTTGTGGGTACTCTACCGGTGGGTATACCAGTAAAGTACATTACAATGTAAATCACAGAAACCTAAGAACCAGAAGAGCAGGTCTGTTTTGCTACAAATATCAGGAATTTTAGGTGGTGGAAAGCATAGAAATGGGCACACTAAGACTGATCCTACCTGATATCAGGACGTAGTGAAGCCATGTGATGGCTTCCTGTTCCCAACGTCTCCTCCTTCTCCAACAGACAACCCAGAGTTTGCACGGTGTCCTCAGCAGCTGCCCATGAGCTCTCCCAGTCTGCCCGTCTCAAGCTGTGAGCTGAATAAGAACACCAGGCGCTGCCACCAGCAGCCTTTGGCCACACACCTGTCCTGTCGCCTTTATCAGACGTGTGACCATGCTGTGCTCATCTCAGGTTGGACCTTTTATTTGTTTCTTCCGTACAAGTGATGACTATTTTCTGTGTTTGCAGAACTTCTCTACTGCACCAGTTTCTCTGGTTGCAGTAAATTTTCTATTTGCAGCACTTATGCATCCGAACATCAAAGATGATGTGCAAAGGCATCTGTGTGTTTGCACATCAGCATAGAAATTAGATTAAAAAGACAGCAATTCTCATTTATATCTGGCATTAGCTAAGACCAAACATTTAGTGTGTCGGGTCAGTAAAGCCAGACATACACTGTACGATTTTTTGCCCTTTTTGGGCTGATTTTCCAGTCGTGCGAGAATTTTGTACAGAGGGTAATGAGGTGCAATCAAGCTCTGACGACCACTTCCTAATCAGGAATCATAAGGTCAGGAGAAAATCAAAGATGTTTGAAATTCATTCGGCCGTCGTAAGGTGGTTGTGGGCAAATCGCAGAGTTTGCATGCAAGGATTCTACTTCTGCCTCTCAGATGAAAACACAGTAGCATGGCGGGAGGGGTGAGTGAAATTAAGTTCTTTTTTGTAAAATTGACAGACCGTAGTAGCCACGTTTGCTCAGCCATGTCTTTGTCCAAATACGCCATCACCTTTTCTTTTTAGGGCTTTCAGCACAAAAAATTGCAAAATATTGCCAAGGCAGCGCGTTTAACTCTAGTGAGCTTCATATTTACCACAGGGGCACCAACACTTCCGTCTTTTCCTCTCTTCTACTTATTTTGCTTCTGGATAGACGAATCCGAGTAGCGCTATCTCTCCGCGGAGCTGATTCCAGCGTAGTTTTTAGACGTACAGTGTGAGCAGGTAAATAGCTTCAGAGTCGCGTCGCACAGTGTGAGAACATACATTGTGAGCTGTGAACTTTTAAAACCTGCAGATTCGTTGTACAGTGTGAGCTATAGCTGCGTGCAACGATTGAAAATATCGTACAGTGTATGAATCTAACTGTGTCTGTTGGTGTCTGTGTATGCAGGTGGATGGCAGCCTCAGATGACATTTCAGCATCACCTTCAGAATCTTCAAAGGTTCTACAGAGTGCTCCGAAATAACGGCTTCCATAAAGACCACATCAAGACTTTCTTCGCCAGCAGTGGACAGCTTCTTGGTAGAAAGTTACAGTCACTCAGAATTGTAGAAAATGATACTTTAAGGTGCAGTGCAGGTTGGGATAAAAAGCAGGGTCTACGAGTGGACAGATCTTTTAAGTTGAAAGGGTGCGTAATTACCCCTTTGAACACCAGAGGTTGAGGGGGGCTTTGTGGATCCTAGTGGGTTGGAGCCGAACTGCAACAGATCACACTCTATAACGCAGTTATACAAAATATGCAGCATCTTGTTGCAAAAACTAAAGGACCATAGGTACCTTAAGAAGTATAGTCTGTAGAGAGCTGTTGCATCTCCAGTTGAGTTTGTTGTGTAGGTCCTCAAAGTATTTATACTCTTCTGCTACCTCTACTGCGTCTCCCATGATGTCAAGAGTTTTTTACTTGTTCCTGTTTCTCCTGAAATATGCGCTAATCTCCCCTGTTTTGTCCATATTCAGGATTAGATTATCCTTTCTATACCATGCAACAGTTGGGTTCACTAACTGAACTCAGCTTCTTGTCCATCTCTGATGCACCAAATGACTGTGGAGCCACCGAGTATTTCTGCAGATGACAGAACTCTGTCTTGTACTTAAAGTAAGAGGTGTAAAGAGTAAAAAGGAATATTGAGTGTACTGTCCCCTGTGGTGCTTCTGTGCTGCTGACTACGTGATTAGACGGTCTACCCTTCAGTCTAACAAACTGCAGTCTGTTTGTCAGCTAGTCTTCAGGTTTGTCAGGTAATTGCTGATGGCTCTACCTGAGTCTCCTGGAGTGTCTTACAAAGTATGTCAGGCTGAATCCTGTTATATACATAAGAGATACCAAAGAATGTGATCTGCATGGTGCTTATCTAAATGACAGTGGGCTTGTTAAAGCAGGTGGTTGATGGCATCATCAACTCTAATTAAACAGTGATATGCAAACTGTAGGGGGTTGATAGCTGTTTTTTTTACTTGTTGAGGTGAACAAACAGAACTCTCTCTGGGATTTCATGTTGTGGAAACAGGTCTATATTCACTGAGAACTGTTGGCGTAGTCTTTTTTGGCACTGGAACAAGGCAGGAGGTCTTCTACATCACTGAAACTGTCTCCTGTGTCCGGCTAAGATTGAAGAGGTGCGTTAGAACCCCACAGGGCTGATTTGCACAGACCTTCAGGACTCAGGGGCTGAAACCATCAAGACCTGGTTGCTCCTCCACCTTTTTAATTAGAAAACTATTTTTGCTCCTCAATAATTGAATGAATAATTATATAAGCACAAAACACATTTTTTATTGTTTACAATCCAACAGTTTAGGTGACTCAACCATCATATTTTTTGAGTTATATTTCAGCTTTTTCTTTTTTAGAAACCCCTGATAGTTCCTGAAATTTCTTTAAAACACTACTTCTATAGAAGTGTGAGCAGTACTGTATGTGAACTTAGCTATAGCGCAACTTATTCCTATTCCTAAATATGGTACACACATATATATAGCAACAATCCATACAACATTGCCTGTAAACAGAAAATAAAGTTTCATTTGTAATTCTGACACAACTATGACAGTTGAAAAAATAAGCCACATGACGCGTTTATTGTAAATAAACTGCATACTTGTTTATTTTATCCTTTTAAGGTGGTGCACAGTAATAGGAGACTGTGAACAGCACTGTCTGTTATTTTATATTAGGTGTGTTAATAATCTCATCATCAGACTGTTAATTGCAGGACTAGATATTTTTGGCAGAAATAGAGGGCCCCAAAATCAAATTTTGCTTAGGGCCTCATGAAGGCTTGGGCCACTTCTGGTTGAGGATAAGGTCCCGCAGCCATGTTTCAGTAAAACATTAAAGACTGCTTTGCTGATATTCTGGCTGGGTCTAAGCTAGGCTTTGCAGTTCTCCTAACTTGTTTCCTAAATATTGTAAATTGCCTATAATAATTAATGAAAGAGATGGCTTGAATTTCCTGCTCCTCTCTCTTCTCCATTTTCTTGTTCTGTGTGCTCACCACCTTCCTTTCAATTCAGCTGGTTCTTACAAAAGTATTTGAAGTATTATTTTAGCTTTAGAGACCTTAATGAGTTGCTCCTTGGTGTAAAAAACAATTCGCTATGGTTGTATATCATCACAAATTACTAAAAATGAAAAATATAAAATAAAATTCTGGTGAAATCCTTCTAGTTGCACAACATCAAACATCAGAGAAGAAAAATCATTGGAAAAATGAAACTTTGATCCAACAATAGTTCTGTTAAAAATGAATATCAGAATCAAGCTACCTTAGCTATTCCAATATGCAGCCAGCAAAGCAGTGCAATTCTAGAATATAATAAAAGTATGTTTCCTAATAAACATTAAATGTAAAACAACATCCATGTTCCTGGAATCTCACAGAATTTATTTCTGTAACAAAATTTTTTTTCGGTTCATTAATATTAAAAATCCTTTGTTTTTTGTAAATATTTTGTCCTTTTGAAATGTTGGCTTCATTTTGGCTTGAACCATGTTTGATATATTATGTCATCGGGGAAATGTGTGGCAATGGATTTTTACTAATATAGTTAAAATTAGATAACTCTAAAACCTTATAAAGTCCACGTTTGATATGTTAAACTTCAAGATTACATTAAATATAATAATTAGATAGTCTAGGAAACATCTCTAAAAAACATTAATTAAGATATACAATTTAAAGCTTTCTACTCCCATGTTTTTTAAATAAAAAGCTGCACTGGTATATAAGTCATCTCAGTCGAATAATACATCATAAAGCTGAAAAAAAAAACATATACACTGCAAAAACGATCTAAAAATAAGTACAAAAAATCTTAAATTAAGGGAATTTACTCTTAATTTGAGCTGGTAAATAAGATTGTTTGCCAATGGAATGAGTATTTTTACTCTTAGAACAAGATAATTAGATAATATGCATTTGAAATAAGACAATGCAGTTATTTTTTCTTATTTTAAAAGTAGATTTTCTTGTTCCATTGGCAAAGTGTCTCACTTACCTCCTCAATTCAAGAAAAAAAATACTTATTTAGATTTACATTTTTTGCAGTGTAAGGTCCCAATTGAAAATCGTGATTTATTTAGAAATGTAACTTTCAATCTGAGAGCAATTTATTCAACTTATTAAAAAAGTTTTCAATTCTATTAACATGTACTGTTAGTTAACTAATGTGTAGTAACAGCTTTTAGCTACATATCAACATGTAGAATGTACCTGGAGAAGTTGAAAAAAAAGCTAAATGAAAATAAAATCCATGATTCTAACAAGTAAGTCAACAGTCAGGCACCACCAAGCATTTAACCTATTCCAATATCTCTACATCTACTAAATTTTTCATCCTCACTGTTGCTGTCCATCTAGCTTTTAGTCTGTGGTTCAATTCAGTTTGTTTATTTAGTGTCAATTCATAACAGATGTGATCTTGAAGCCCTTACAGAGAAAGTTCTATCGAGTCTCAGAGTCCTTTGGTTAAAAGTTTTTTTATTTAAGGAGAGATTTTAAGTTTTTCAATGAAAAATATCTTAAAATGTATCCTTTTTATAAGACCCTTTATGACTAAAGCATGATTTAAGGAGCAGAATGACAACAGCCGGAATCAGACATAAATTTGAATTTGCATTCACTTGAATAGCTATGAAAGTCAGAAATTTACAAAAGGAATAGGCTGTGGTTGCCCTTGTATGTCCGTAGTATTGATTTATATTGAATGAAACAGTGAGCCAGTGGAGTTAATGTACAGGTGTGAAGTAAATGTAATGATGTAAGTTGCTGTCTTTTGTATTACTTGCCGTTTATGGAGTTTTTGATTATTTTCTCAGTGAAATTAATAATTTTTGCTTTAACCACTGCTTTAAGGTAGCCTTGTGAGACCATCCTGATCTCGCAAGCTTTCAAGGTTTCACTCGCAGATCAGTCTGGAGACTCTCCGTTAAAGAAAATTTGGAGCCGTTCACCAAACGAACGTCCAATCAGCGTCGGCTTTGACGCGGGTTGAGATGTGACGCAACGAGAAGCGCGACAGTTCAGTCTAAAGAACATGGCAGCTTCAGCTGATGAAACTAGCGCTAGCTTGGCTATCGAAAGCAAGTTTTATCAGAATTGCAGAGAGTAGCTTACTGAAAGAAGAGCAAAACACTGCTCTATATAGGCTTTTCTCAGAGTGAAAGATGTTTTTTTTTGCTCTTCTCCCCAACTGGTTTCGCAAGAGTAGCCTGGTTTTGTGGTAGTGTTTCGCTGTCGCCTGTAAGCACGCTATGTGCTTTGTTGATCTGATTGGTTTACTTGGCCCGTCTATCATCTATCACTAACATAGGCCAATTAGCTAACCAGTATTTTCCCTTCCCAAAATTTACTAATGGAAGGTTTCCAGATGGATATGAACAACCATTCATGGAGTCAGGTTAGCTTTTTATGAGACCTGGCTGACTGTATCGCAGTCATTTGCAGGGTTCACCTCCTGATGGGTATTACGTAGCAAATAGTAGATATTCAATTGCAGCAATACCTTTCACAGGGCAGCAACAGTGGAGAGGAAATAAATCCCTTATAACAGGAAGAAAGCTCCTGTAGAACCAGACCCGGTTTGAGTGGCCCCCTCGGATTAGCTTTTTTCATTTTCTTCTTTGTAGCAAGCGTTACCCTTGTTTTTTGTTAGTCCCTCATAAGTTTCTCCCAGCCTCCAAAGCTTTTTTTCTGTTCAATTACCATTTTTTGCTGCATATTACTTACTGCTACTACTTGCAGTTTGTAAGGAGCAGAACCGCAATATATAACTTTTAAAGTGACCTCTTGCAGAGGGATATGGATAGGAATGTTTGTTCCCTGCAAAGGTCTGTCACTGTAAATTAACTTAAAAACATGTTATACATTTGACGTGTATAAGATGTTGCTGCTGATCACAGCAACTCTAGTCATCTACAGCAGTACCAGTGGGTACTTCCATGTGCATTTCTGAAGCATCCAAGAAGCACGGCCCTCTTCTATAAGATAATTGGTTGTTATATTTTTACTACTTGCTGCACCAATTTCACTGAATCGAGAGCCGAGCAGATCATTCAGTCAGTAAGTTAGCTGATGGAAATCAAAGTGGATCCAGTTTACAAGTGAAAGGGTGCAGATTGAATTTTCTGGACTTCTTTGTAATGAAAAAACAAAACCAAACTGTTCATGCATTTAAAATGTATGACCATAATAGATATTAGCACTAAACTAAAAAAAAACACACAAAAAACAGAAAAACTATACATTTGAACCCACTTAACCACCACATTTGTGTGAGATTTTTTTCTAAAATCTTTTTGCTGCTGTAAACACCAGTATTTCCCCATTGTGGGACAATAAAGGTATTTTCTATTCTACCACCAAAGCCAAACCACCAGATGACTAAGACCTGATTTACCACCTCTTTTTCTGTTCTTCTATGTGTGCAGAAGATTTAGAGGGTGTGTACTCGGCAACAGAGAAAGCGGTGATCCGTAACCATGTGTCATACATTTGCCGGAAGCAGCACTGTGCCGACACTCTGGTTCTGTACCTGAACTCACCAACGCGCACCGATGGAACCATGCTGTTGTGGGACGCCAACCTGAATGGCATCGTAAGAGGAACACACAAACAAAAACACAGTTACACTAATTTATCACCATTGTAAAGGATGACTATGAGATGCCCAAGCAGGTTATTTACTATAAGAAAGCAGATATCATTAAAAAATAAGGATTTAGAATTCAATAGAGCTTCACAGGTGGCCTATGGAATCCTCTTTCATGTTTGCATCAAAAGCTGCTGGACGTTAGACACCTTCTACTCACTCATACGAGTTTATGTCTGGAGACATGCTTGGCCATAATAGCACCTTTGCCATTAGATCCTTTAGGTAGGCAGTAGTTGTCTTACAGGTGAGCTTGGGGTTGTTATCTTGTTGGAATGCTGGCCTGCTGCCTAGGAAGTAATGACGCTCAGCTTTAGTACATAAGTTAATATTGGGATTGATGGTTTCTGCACATCCCTGCAAATGCTGCATTAAATTTGGCAGCACTAATATCATTTAGAACCTAATAGAACCACTAGCACATGTAAGCAGCTTATTTGGTTGATGAGGGTGAGGCCAGTACTGCGTGGAACCTTTTCTGTTAAAGGAAAAGTCTGGTCAGATAATGGTTCGTTATCTATACCTAAAACTAATATGTTCACGGTGATTTATTGAATTTGCTTTAATCATTAAAAAAATAAAAATAATAAATTTCGTCATGATCACTGAGTCTGGGAGTGGATTTTTCACGTTTCCGATTCATGATCCTCCAAAGACGGGTTCGTCATTGGATTTCCAACTTAAAGTGAGGATTTGCCATCGAACTTCTGGCCAGAGAAAAAACACGTAATATGAGCCAGCCAACATTTGGAAGAAGAATGTTTTCAAAGATGACTTGGATAATAGCGGCGTTGTGAGCAAACACCAGATACAGCACTGGGACTTGATCATTAGTTTCAGGTTTAAGGCAATCATCTCATAGCTTAGACCATCTTTATCTAGAGCAACCAATTTTTCCTCAACATTATCAGAGAGTTCTTGGCCATGTTAAACTTCCAGTAACTTGTATGAGAGAAAATTAGAAAGATGACACCTAATCTACCTTGAAAGATAAATAAGGGGAAATGCCTACTTGAGCACAATTGAGACATTTTCACTTAGAGCTGTACTTTATTTGATAATGCATGCATTTAGATATTCCAAAAAAGTAGAAAAAAACAATCCACTGGACTTTATTTACAAGTTTGAAGACGTTTCGCTTCCCATCCAGGGAGCTTTTTCTATTCAAAATGTCAGAAATAGCGTTGAGTTCAAGGTTTTATAGAGTTGACCAAAAACAAAGCCTTGTTTTTGGCTAAGAAAACATGCAAATTGAAATGGACCAAACAACCCCCTTTGAAATGGGGGTTGTTTGGTTATTTTGAAAGGACAGAAAAATACACTTAAATTACACACGATGCACACAGATTCATTCACATTGCGCCATAGTTTAACATTTTCAGTGTTGTACCTTTGAAAAGAGATAAACATATAACAAGATAATTAGGAGTTTGCTCACTTTTGTCAGGTATTATAAATGACTAATGATGAGACTAACAGAGGGGGCACTACAGAGGAGGAGTTGATTAAATCTATGCTGTGGAATTACTTTATAGAGAATGCCCCTCTTGTTGTCTTCAAGCATTTTTCCTAACCCTCTGCCGATAATGTCATGGGTTTTGAAAGGAAATATCTTTTTGCATCTATAGTGATTACATTCTTTAGGACTCTAAAAAAAAATAATTTTACACAATGAGAGTTCTGATTGAGATGCCAACGTCTCCTCTTATGGTAGACTCTAACCATTTTGTCTTCTTGGTGTTTTTATTAACCTTTGTTGAGGTTTCAATTCTGGTTGTTTTTCCAAAATCCATTTTCTCTCTGCGCAGGCTGACCTAAAGGAACGCTACTCAGTGAGTGAGCTGCTGGCAGATCTGGCCGGCTGCAGGGCAGTTCGTGTCCTCCTGTTTGTAGATCAGAGCTATAGTGGAGTCCTGTCCAAGAGGCTAAGGAGTTCCCAGAAGCACCACAATGTGGTCCTGATCCAGCATCAGTCCAGACAGATCCAGACTTATCAGAACCACAGACTATTCCCTGGCTGGGATGATAGCAGCTGGTCCTCTATAAGTGCTTCTACATGCCTTTTAGACCACTTGGAGAAGGTAAGTTTTCATTTACCAGCATTTTGTTTTGGATTTTTCTTGGTCTTTTGATGCTTCATCAGATCTCTTCTCTTACACCATTTTTCTGCTTTTTCTAGATTGATGGAATGTCTCACCTCTTGGAGCCATGGGCTGGCCTTTTAAATGTGACGTTGGCAGGAGCGCCATGCAATGCCACCCCTCCTCTTACAGACAGTGAAATGCGGCGGGAGTATCAGGGTTGCCAGAACCTGCCAACTGCTCTGTGGTACCAGAAACATGGGAGGACCAACTGAGTGAGACCAAGAAAGACTTATCCAGAAAGGACAGGCGCAGATGTATTAACTCCAGTCGTGAATTTCTTCCACTGCTTGTGACTGGGGGTGGGTTTGAGGGTGGGGCTCTAGTGTGTTGCAACTTCAGTTTACTGTGTTAGACACTGCTGTGTGTTTATTTTATGAATTAAGTCTACTGTGAATGCACACCGTCTCAGTGGGATGTCCTGAACACCATGTGACTTCTATGTGTGTGTATGTGTTTAAGTGTGTGTCCATGAGTTCAGCAAAAGGACAGTCTATCTCAAGGGCCAGCACTGGGTTTACTTTATGGTCAAAGTATTTGTTTGTGAGTGTACAACACATCTCCTGAGCACTTTAAGATCCTGTCGTAAGCCTATTTTCCTCCCTTTCACCATTTTCTAAATTTAAGGATCTGTATTTTTAATCTTATTTTCCTTTTTTTCTGTCAATGCAATCCACATTGTTTGAATTCTTCTACTTGCCACCATGCCTTCATTCTGATTTCTCATATTTTTTCTTATGTCTTTTGCAAAACACAACACAATTTTTTTGTGACCTTGGCTAATTGATCTTACAAAAACAATCTTTAAAATGTTCTAAACATTTTAGATTCTTAGCAGGAGTTTTAAAGCATTCACCTTATTTCTCTTCACTATATAAACGTCTGTACACAAAAAACAGCAAAAGAACAAAGCACAACCTTTACACAATAATATATACCATGAAGTACTCAATTGTTGATTGTAAGTTTAGTAACATGAGTGTGTAGATTCTACAGGTTGTATTGGTTCAGATAACATTGTTAATCATCCAGTAGTATACACAACCTAATCATTAACAATGGTGGTCTGTTTTAGGCTGTAAACTGGGAGCGCACAGCTTTTCTGCTGTTTAATAAGTGTAACAATTACAGACAGGAATATATCACTGGACACTTATGGCCCTTTCAGGATGTGACACATACTTTGCTGCACTCTAAACCTCCTTATTTTTAATGGTTCACGTAATGCCAGGGGGGATTCATCGCTGTGGCAAGCAAAGACAAGTGCAGTGCACCCCTTTGGAATATCGTATGCTCAACACAGCTAAAGTTAACTTCGACCATAATGAGCAGTGGTGATTGCATGTATTTCCAATAAAATCTGGACCATTTGGAAATGAAGAAAAAGCTAGTACTA
Source organism: Cyprinodon brontotheroides (assembly GCA_018398635.1). NCBI lineage: Eukaryota > Metazoa > Chordata > Actinopteri > Cyprinodontiformes > Cyprinodontidae > Cyprinodon > Cyprinodon brontotheroides. The sequence continues at coordinate 3,174,253 of JAGKQL010000049.1, forward strand.
TTTTTGTTTAAACTGAGCTCTGAACCAGTTTTCTTGCCCAAATGGATGAAAGAATACACATACAGTTAGTCACAGTAAAAGCAGAGCCAAAAGCCACTGAAAAAACAGGTTCAGCTCTATCATCAATAATTCTAGGTGTTGGTGGCAGCAACCCAGCTAATAGTCTCCTCAAGGACGGAGTTACAGCCAAACAGGACCAGACCAGATAAGGTTACAAGGACGAGATAAAGCAGAGAGTACATAAAGCAAGTGGTTGACTTAACAAATACAACAGAATTGGAGAACAGAGACAGAATGAAGCAGAATGATGAAAAGTTGTCCCCATGTCCTCCAGCAGCCTAACCCCAAAATTTCCCATCCTCTGGTTTTTCTCCGATTACATATGTCAGACAGAGCAACTGCATAGTTGCGTCCACCGCCGTGCTCTCCATACTTCATCGTCAAAATACTGAGCTACTCAGATTTTCTGTTCTCTCCAGTCTGCTTGACTCTGCCTGGTCCTCTCACAAATGCCATCTTCTGAACTCAAATAACTTGTAGTGAAGTTAAGCTGCGTTACAGCAGATACAGTTTACATTGCTTTCGCACAGAGGCGGTCTGCAACTGACCTGACACGGATAGGTGCGGAGAATAAGGAATCTGGGCATAAGGCTATAGCAGCATAGTTATAGAGAAAGCTCCTCAATCTGCTCTCTGGACCTAAGGGTTTCAAACGCCCACAGCCTCTTCTTCCTTGTTGTTCTTTTTCTTCTGTTTAGAATGGGATAGCACTTTGTGGCTGATGACAAACAAACACCCCATGGGTGGCCTGCTGTACTGAAGAGCCAGACAGAATTTAGTGTTACACACACGAGGATCTACAATAAAGGAGTGTTTAGATATGAAATGGAAAAGACAACACAAGGTTTGATGAGGTACATTTTGCAGCATGTAAGTTGAATTTTCACTTAAATGTGTACATCTGCATCAACTGCAGTTAATGACTGCTCTTTTCCAGGCTGGGCCTTACTTATGACATTAGAGATATATCGCACCAGTTTCTACTGTTTTTTGTTTGCAGTGTCCTGAGTCTGATATTTTCCTCTTCGTGGCCAAGAACCAATTTTCACAACAATTCCTAGCAGAGGGTGTCTCATTTCCTCTTCAAAGTTACCAAAGTTGACAGTAATTGTAGGATGAATTTTAATCTTTGCTCCACCTCTTTAAACCAGTTTGCTTCTATCATACTTTGAAACAATAAGTCTTAAATTCCCTCTGAAGCTGCTTTAATCTCCACATGACTACGTATATTTAAATGTTGTTGTGCAAAAGCATGTGAATCATGCTTAGAAGTCTAAATCCTTTACACTTTTTTAATGTCTTTTTTCTACTACTGCTGTTCCCTGAGGAAAAATAGAATTAAATCAAGGATAATTCAGGATAAAAATACTTCAGGATTACATTAACAAAGTTCTCACACATAGCTTGTGTTTTTTTAAGCTCACAATAGACACTTATTTTTCTTGCGCTCCAACAGAAGCTATGCTTACAAGCAAAAAAATGTTACAACTGATTTAAAATATAATGTATCTGATTATACAGTTGATCGGACTAAAAAGGTGTAATGTAAACACGCTTATCAGGACATTGTGATAACAGTGAGCCAGAGCGACTACCCACTGATGGCGGCAATACATCCCACTGGTGTGCGACACACATTTGTACCCAGCTTTATTTAGAAGGACTTAATCATGTCAAGAGTTTATATGCATGTCAATCAGCATAAACCACCCCTCTCAGTTGCATTATGATTTAATTCCAATATTGCCAAGTCTAATCATTAAATATTTTAACTGGACGTGTTCACATGAGACATTTTTATTCTGATCGATCGCTGATTCTGATTATTTATGTCCATATAATCGAGCTAATGTCAGAAATTTCCCTTATTCGCTCTCATAGTTCTCTGCCTGACACTTCGCTGTTAGCACAGCTATCATACCTACAGATCCTGAGCGGCTCGTTCTTTAGCTACCAGTGGTTGCAAGATGGTACACCTTGATCAGGTGACCTATCACAAGGCAACACAGAGACACACAGTAGAAATAACAATGCCCTGTCTCCGACTGAAGAACATGCAGTGGTATGTCAATCTACAGTAGTAGCCATTCAATATTTTCCCACTTTCCTTGGCTGGTCCCCTACAACTCCTTTTTAAATAGCAATATTTGCAGTAAAATATTCTTTCTGTCATGATTTGTGGACATTAAGATCTAAAGAGAAGCGTTATCTTCTGGTCAGACCCTGTAATTCAGTGAAAGGTTGGAGTCAGAGTAAAAAAATATGGAAGAGGGGCTCAATCCAGTGGCTGAAAGTTGGAGGGATTTCGTTGGAAGTTGGAGGGAAGTGGGCTGCCATTCGGCTGGCGTTTGACTGGGAACGGCCATTTTGAATGGCTGCTACTGTAACCATTATGTGTTTGGATTGTCGGACATGTTCTCTCTGTTCTCACTGGGAAAACATAGAAGCTCCATTGACCAAGACCCAGGCAGTGATTTAAACCCAGGATCTTCTTGTTGATGAGCAGCTTGGGTTTCTTTAATTATGCTGTAGTTTTGCAAGAGTTTGTCGGTATTAATTCTAACAGGGTTATATTCACTCCACTAACAGCCAATTGATCAACCTACAGTAGAAGCATATAATAAAAAAACATCTTAGATAAATTCCCTTGATAACTATGAAGTGAGTTCCTGATAATTTATCATAAAAAAATTATTTTACTGTTGACTGTAGCTCAGCATCAATTGCTGTTTTCCATAAAGGTTCGGAAGATATTATTTATATCTTTATTTTACCAACTAATAACTGTTCATCATTGTGACATCTGTTAGAAACCTTACTTTCCAGCTGCAAAACAATAAACTACCGCATGTCAGATTTTCGGGTTTGGGCATGCAGAAATGTTTTTTGAGCATTAGTTTAATTTATTTGGAAAGATCTAATTTATAAATAATAAAATGCAGGTTTACAACAAAGCTGAAATGGGAGGAGCTATTTCCATGTTGGGCCCAACCTCTTATGTCAAATCAGCCAGAAATATTTTGCTGTAAATGCTGTAAAACATGCAGAGAATATGTTTGGTGTCAAGTTTTTTCTTTTAGTTGAGATTTTTTTTTTTTTGCTGGAAGCCAACTTTTCTGTCAGTATGAAAGGTGAATTCATCAGATCATGGACTGCCTTAATAGCAACCCGTGGTTTCATTTTACAACAGGGCATGATGGAAGCTGTTTAGTACGCATGGCACCAAATCTCTTCGACCTTTTTAAGTTTCTGTTATAATCTGAACAAAGAAATGATCTAACTTTTATTGATCTGGAAATGTTTTAATCCAACACAACTCAAAAAACAAGCAAAAGTTTCAAACCACATGGAGTTAGGAGGGTCCAGTTGGACATAATAATGGAGAATGACAAACTATTGCTGCAATTATAACAGCTGAACAATAGACCCTCCTGTAGAACAGTAGGTTTGACATTTAATCAGATTATTTCAAAAACACATTATGCTGTTCTTCACACTAATAATATGCATCATGTTTTGTCCAGTGACATTGTCTAAGTGTAAAACGTTAGCCCATTGAGCACATCCTGTTGTCTTTTCTCCTTGCTATGTTGCACAGATGTGTTGTAGAAATGTAACACTGGATGTTTTGTTCAATGAAAAAATAGAGAATGATGAAAGGAAGAAAAACTTCTAAAAGCAGAACAAAGACAATGAGGTCCAGATTTCCGTTTCCGTGATCATCAGTGCAGAGTGTGTGACTTGTAAATTAGATGAAATGTTTCCAGCTGCATGCAATAAATAACCAAGTAAAAATCAATAAAGTGATTAAACTGGAGACTTCTTGTCTGCTTTGTACCCTTAAACAACAGTCTAAATGAACACAGATCCAAAGCATTCATGACCATTTCAGTGTCTTGCTCCAGGGCAACTTTGCACATGCAGAGGTAGTGGATTAAACCTCCAGACCTTCCACTGGCTGACCACCTCAGCAACGGCTTACCCAATACCAGGACTGGTTAACCTTAGGATGTAGTCTGGTTCCGTAACTTGCTCAATTATTTTAGAAGTACAATAGTGAGGTTTATATACATTTCGTCAAAATAAAAATAGTTTTTATTAGTTAAAGTTTAAATAATGACAGCGTAAAATACTTCTGAATGAAACCTAAAGATTCTAACATCATAGTAGGGTACACACTATATTGCTAATACTGCTGGGTTTACATCTCAAATGATTGTTGTTGTAGGAAACATATCCATAACTGCAGGTGTATAAAATCCAGCATTTAGGCCTTCAGAATGGCTCTACAAACATGGGTCGCTGACAGGATCTATGCAAATTTTAGAGTAGCACAATGACAGGATAGCAACAATAGAATAGAAAATCCATTTATTGTCCAACATTGGGGAATTTCTGGTGTTTACAGCAGCAAAAAGATTATAGAAAAAATGGTCACACAGTTGTGGACCTTAGAAAAATGTATAAGAATAACATAATAGTGAAGAGTTAAAAAAAGATAAACAGTGAAAAACTGTAAAGTTTTTTTAACAATATAAAACTGTGCACCTGGAGAATAAATAACAAATATACAGCTATGGACATTTTTACATTAATGGCTATTTAGCAGCAACATCAGAGATGTGCAAAATGACAGCATGTTATTTTACTGATTAAGATAGAAAACTGCAAAATCAGCATGAATGTAGCAACTTATTTGGGAACAATGATGGTTATAAAGTCTTACAGATGCTGGGAGGAAGGATCTGTGATAACGCTCCCTGGTGCATTTAGGGTGCAGCAGTCTGCCACTGAAGGAGCTCTCCAGTTACTCCAGTGCAACAGCTTCGTGCATGGGGTGGGAAACATCCAACAGAGATATTAATTTAGTTAGGGTCCTTTTGTTTCCCACCTCCTACACTGAGTCCAGAGGGCATCCAATCACAGAGCTGGCCTTCCTGATGAGCTTATATAACCGCTTTCTCTCAGCAACAGATAAGCCACTGCTCCAACAGGCAGCTCCATAGAAGATGGCTGATGGCACAACAGAGTCATAGAAGGTCTTTAGGAGCGCCCCCCGCACCTCAAAAGACCTCAGTCTCCTCGGCTGGAAGAGGTTCATTTGCAATGAAACGTTTGGAGTTTCTGCAGAAACAACAGCGACATCCAGACCTGAGATAAACTCAGGAGCCATGGGTAGACATATTCATGGAAGGGTTTCCACTGCTAAGCAGCTGCATCTGAGTCATACACCTCAAATTGCAATGCAAAGTGTTGGATAGGCATGAGAAGCAAGAGAGGATTCAGATAAATGAGTCTGGGTTCTATAGTTGGAAGGACAGCTGGTGTCAAGTTTAAAGTTTGTGACAGAGAATATTAGGTGTTGGGTGTTTTATAGGTGATCTATGTGGTGAATATTCTCAGTCATCCAGGTCACAGTCATTCCAAAAAAAGAAAATTAAAAATATTCCACTGGACTTTGTTCCCAAGTTTGAAGACATTTGCCTTCCCATCCAGGAAGCTTTTTCAAATGAAAATGTCAGGAATAGCGTTGAGTTTCAGGTTTTATACAGTAGCCCAACAAAGCCTTGCTGTTTTTTTAGAAAACATGCAAATTGGAACAGACAAACGGGTCCACCTATTTGGAATGGGTGTTGTTTGGTTTCTTATGTTAGACTGCAATGCCCCATACCCATCTAAGTTTCTGAAAAGTCGGTAGTTAAAGGTGATTTTTGGCCTGGCTGAATAAACGAGGTCTTCCGCTCTCCTGAAAATTGGGTGGGTCTGCGATGATAACAGGACGGGATTCACTCAATTGCTGCATTGTAGGTTTTTGAAAGCCACCCCCTCTGTTTAAGGTCTGTTTTTCTTTCTTAACATAGATGGCTTCCTTCACACCCCTATCCAACAACCTAAACCAAGATGAGTTTTTTTGCACATGTTGAATGTTTACATATGCATATCCTCAATCCTTGAATTTGTGCAGGTTGATCATTAGACCATGATCTGCATATTGATGAACGGTGCCTGCTGACTTGCAAACAAAATCATTTTACAGCTTCCTTGAATATCTGCTTTGCACATACGAACATGTTTGCACCCGTTTCAAGACCAGCAAATATTTAAGGCACTTAGTGTTGAAGTTGACTGGCTTCCAGAATCTTAAATTAACTTGACAGAATATCTTTGAGATTAACTTTAGCAGAAATTGTAATCTTGGTCTTTTTGTCCATCAGGTTCTGACCCTTTAATGAACTTCAGGAAGAAGAGTAAATCATTACCATTTTCTAATCCATGAAGAGAGCCCCATGTTGCAAGATAAAACTGTTAGACCTGCAAAGGGAGGGGCTAGTTCACAGTAAACAGCATGTATTTAGTAAGTGCATTGATGAGCGACAACTTTTGGCAATATGCTGTAAAAGGTTTCTGTGATGAGAAGAAAATGTAAATTTGTTGCCCATTCAAGTAACAAACCTAAATTTATCACTGACCACTCTTATCCAATAATTTGATTAAAAAATCTAAAAAACAAAAGAAAACAAATTCCAACTATTTTGTTATAGAAATGTATTTTATTTTCATAAAAAAAAAAAAAACTTTACCCACAGAGAAGGTCTTGACTGCTAATTTGACAAAGCTCAGATCAAACAATTGCTTCATCCGTCATTGCTTCACCCTCGGGCATATAGATTTACTTACAACAATGACCTTTGACCCCAGCCCATTTAGTTCATCCAGATTGTTTTTACCCAAAACAACATACTTTATCAGCTTGGTCTATTGTGATGAAGGAGGAGATGTTCAGAGAGTTAGATTTTTTTTTTAACAGTGTGAACAATTAAAAATGTATAAAAATCAGCAGTTGGTATATTTTTAACTAAATTGTAATTTATTGATTTATACACCAATTCACAACTGCTTTCAAGGTCCTCAAGAGAAACAGTTCTTCTTTAAGGCCAATCAAATAGTTACCTGCTATAGTAAATTCAATCCTATATATTTAATCCAATAGTATCGATTTAAATTCAGTTCTATACATTTGAAATCCAACCTAAGGTTCCAGTTTGGTTCAAAGGTATCTAGAAAGTCCAACTCTTGGTCTGAAATCTGTGACTTTACAGAAATCTTTCATTCCAAAAAACTATGTGGGGAAACCGTAAAAATAAAATCTCCTGTTTAACAGGAGTGGATGTCTAAAATAAATAAAACACAGATTTAGTGCACGAGAATGACCTTCTGTGGAAAATATACTGTAGTGGGTCGATCGTCACACGAACCATCACTGATGTAAGAATCAGAGTCTGAATCAAAGGCTACGTTCACACTGCAGGCATTAAAGCTCAATTCCGATTTTTTTTTTTGTGGAATCCGATTATTTTGGGTTGTTATTAACATTTCCAAATACATGTAACTTGTATGTGATCTTCTGTGTGCATTAATAAAACTTAAGTTCCCCGCATGCGCAGTAGAGAATGCACAACTTCACAAGCGAACATGTTCTGTGTTTACGGAAGTAAACATGGATGGTAGTGCTGGAGAGCATCCTGCGATCTTACCTTTCTTTCCAAACCTCAGCCAGTGCATTCAGACACAGGTCGCATTTGAAAAGATCAGATTAATATCGGATTCAGGATCACAGCACCAAATAGGCTGAGTCACATTGGAAAAAATCAGACCTTTGTATTGAGATTGTGATGGAAAGATCAGATACAGGTCGCATATGGGCAAAAAAAACAAATCGGATGTGGGTCACTTCAGGCTATGGCCGTTGGAAGTTGGGGTGCTGCAGCATCCCCAGTGGCGAGATGGAGATTTATTCAAAATGTATTAAAAATACTTTGCACAACTTATACATTTCTTATGAATATTTTGGGAAATGATTTTGACTGTTTTTATTTTACTCTTACATCTATTTGGATTTTAATTTAATTATTTTGAGGCCTAATGAACACAAGTGCAGAAGTTATATTGTCATAGCAACACCAAGCAAGCTGGTGGACACTGAGTAAAGAGGTATCCCGCTCGTGGCAGAAGACTAGTAGATTTACATAGTATAATGTATGTATATAAGGAGGAAATACGGCACAGAAATGCAGTTCAGATTTTTTTTTTTTGGAAACCTGCAACAGTTAAGAGGAAAACTAGTACTGCAACCATGACAATGGAGAGCAGCCGAAGTGAGCAGACTGACCGCCTGCCTCTGATGGCATTTGCACCAACCCAACATCCAGTTTTAAATTTCCTGCACAGTGTTAAATTTTTATCTATTGCATTTTAAATAGGCCTTTAGGCTCTCAGGTCTTTTGTCCAGAAAAAAAACAAAATTACTTCCAGTGGCCCTGCTTCAGGCTGCTGTGTGGACGTAGCTAAACTGACTTAGATTGCCATGTGTATTTCTTTTAGGTCAAAAATACCCAAACCATTGAAAGTGGGGAGATAATGCCTTCATGTGCACTTAAAAAGTCATAGCTGCATTTTAAACATTTACTCTCATGTTGATCCTGACAGGATTGAAAGCGTTACATATGATGTTCAGTTCCTACATCATCCTGAGAGCAGTTGTTGTTCTGTGTCTCTATTTGCAGGGCAGAACCTTTCTGCTGTTTCCTCCACATGGCTGCATACAGACCTTCCTGTCTTAACAGCTCCTCATGTCTGCAAAGAACACAGAAAGAAAACAAACAAATCAAAACTAGATAAACTGTTGTCACAAGCATGACTAAGTATGGTATGACTCATTGTTTAAAAATCCTGCACTCTAGATGATGTCTGAGTAGAGCTTTAAATGTGTTTCATATTAACCAAACAATCTGATACCAAGGTAAAGCTTGATTAAAAAGAGGGTAAGTGGGAGAGTCGATAGGTCATTTATAATATTTTATGACACCAGTGCAGCTTTAAGAACGAAGTTGAGCTGTATAAAATTCTGCCTGAAGACTTGAACCAACTTTACTATGAATTAATAAAAGCACAAGCGTGTTACTGTCTGGAGTGCCAGACAGAAGGAGCCAGAGAGGGTCAGAAATAGAGGCTACAGAGAGAGAGGGCATTTGGTAGAACAGGTTAGTGCAAAAGAGACAGATGGAGGAAAACAGAGACCGTGGGGAGCGAGAGGTAAGAGTGCACTGGAGCCAGTGAAGATGGGAAATAAAGAGGGGCCAAGAGGTGAAGTGCAGAGAAGTTATCCAAGAGGTTCTCTAAATTATGTGTGATCACTTAATGTCTATAAATACTTCTATGGAAATGTAAGCATATGTGATTTTCTTTTTCTCGCCTTTCCTTTTAGAGGGCCATTATCAAATGAATTACATTTATTATTATCATTACTTTTTATTCCTGTTGAAATAGTAACACTGACAAACTTTTGAAGTTGTAGCTTTTTTGTGACAGAGATAGTCAGACTCTTATTCCCTCGATTTAAAAAAAATAAAATCTTTAACCAATCAAAAGTGTACACAATGTTAAAATAATATCTTGATTAAGCTCAATTTTACTTCAGCATTCAGTTTTTTTGGTAAGCAGTCTGTCAACATCCCTCTTCTTGACTTCCCATGCGACAATATTTCCCCAACTCATCTTTGAAATTTACCAGACGTCATAGAATATGTCTTCTCCAGCACCTTCACCAGGTGACCACATAGCCTCTGGAAAGGCTATTCATTTGTGAGATGCTTTGCCCTTTTACACACAGCTGGAGATTTTCGGTCGGAGTTAACCAGTTACTTGCAATCTTTATGTTTTTTTTCACCCACTTTAACCAAATCTACCACATGCTTTGTTTTGGTTATGTCATTTTTTAGGGGGGATGTTCTATGAAGTCAGAATTTTGCTATAAAGGCACAAGCACAGTTTATACTAATACGAGCATTTTCTGAAATCATAATTGATACTGCTACAAACTTGACATTTTCATTGTCCATGTTGTGTGCATAACATTTTGATGATTTCTACTGTACCGCTTCCCTGAATGAAGCTATTTGAAGAGATTCATATTAATCTATAAGGTTTTTACAAAATGTGAATATAACTAAAGGGTACAAGTAAGTAAGTGTCAGGAAAATCCCCATATCTAGAGGCTACGTTGACCTTCTTTATGCACCTTCAAATATTCAACAATGAAGGTATTAAAGGCTAGCCTTGCCAAGCAGACAAATGTACGCATGCATACAAGCAAATTAGTCCGGGAAGGAGCAGGCAGAGCAAGATTTCAAAAATGGGACCAATAGAATCAAAGGAAATCACAGAATCACATCAGATAACTATAGATGTGACACAAAACAAGGCTCTTATGACATCCAGTTGTTAAAATCCTAACAATACAACTGTCACAGCCTTGGTTCTGTTAAGCTTTCTTTGAGTTTTCAGTTTCAGATTGATTAATGTTTTTTTCTAGTTTTATTGGTTTAATTCCTATTTTGTTGTGTTTTCTGTGTTCTTAGGTTTTCTACTAACTCTGCTGTCATTCCCCTCCGACCCTGTTCCTCCACAATCTCCAGCTTTTGGTCCTCCCCTGCCATCTGCTTCCTCCAGGTGCAAGCGCCGCCGCCGGGGGAAGAAGGCCACTTCCTCTCCAGTGGCGCTGCCTGACGCAGCTACTCCCTCTCTGGCATGTTAGCCTGACACCTCCACTTCCTCTTCAGCGGGTTAGCCTGACGCCTCCACTTCCTCTCCAGCGGGTTAGCCTGACACCTCCACTTCCTCTCCAGTGGGTCAGTCTCTGAGCCAAAGCCCTTTAGTGGGCCAGTTTCCAAGCCAGAAGACTCTAGCATGCCAGTCCAAGAACTAGAGCCTATTAGCTGGCCAGAACCCATTAGTGAACCAGTCCTCCCTTTCCTCTGTCAGATTTCCCCTGTATCCTAGCCACTCAGCCAGCTCCACCCATTTTCCTAGCTTTACCATGAGCACAGATGAACGTATTTGGCTAATTGGTGGCACAACAGCAACGCATGAGATGAATCAATTTGGACTGATTGCAAAGACTGGATAACCATAAGAGAACAAGAGCAACGCTGTCATCTCAAGGGCCTTTATAGAGAAAATTCAACCGGATGATCATTGGTTCAAAGTTTTCTAGAAAAGAAAACTAAAGAAAAATCAGCCGAGTGCATCGACTCACTGGCTCTTCAGCAATCCTTCAAACCAAACATGGATGTAGCGACAGTGGAGAGGAACACTCCCTTTTTACAAGAAGCCTTCAGCAGAACCATCCATAGTGTCATGAAAGAGATGAAAGAAACCAAACTAAGATACAGAAAAAAGTGCAGAGAATAAAATAGAGATCAAGAGAACACCCCTCACTAATGTAAACAAGAAAAAATTAGGTATGGCAAGACCCAAACTAATAACAGGTTTGAGGTTTTACACAGTAAACAAAGTGAAACATAGTACCTGAAATAAAAAGGAAACTAAACCAATACCTAAAGTTCACAATAAGAAAAAGAGAAAGGGAATAGTATACAAAGTAAATCAAAGACCTAGATCAATGTGATTCCTGTCCCCCAAAACACAGAGCTGAGCTGGGAGGCCTTAACTCTTTATACGTATAAGCCAAAATAAAACAGTTTGACTGCTTTTTTATTAATCTGCTTTCCCAAAAGAACCCACTTTCACCACAAATGGATGTGTTGTTAAACCTAAAACCATTACACCTATTTTTTCCATCTCCCCTGGAAATAGTGTGCTGTGTGTGACAAACTTGTCCAGTAAGACACAAGCAGTCCATGATGGGTGAGATATAGGTAACATTTTGAAAGTAATTCAAATTAGCTTGTAAAAAAAAAAAAAAGAGAGAAAAGAAAATACCAAAAATGTGTGTATTAAGTGATTGAATGGGTTTTGAAGTCTGTTGCATCTTTATTAAACAAATTGCATGCTGAAATACTTAAACACGTGTGTGTGTATGTGTTTGTTTATTTATTTAACATTTCTCCTGATGTCAGAAACATCTAAGAGCTGGAGGTTTGAAAGTTTATTAATTTTAGACTAAGGCAACTAAGCAGAAAGCCTGGGGATTGGATGTAACCTCATGCTGTCTCTGCTCTGTTATATTTTCCAAGACCCTGTGTTAGAACCAGTGTATTCTGACACCGGAGGTTAAATGTCTTGGGTTTATGTTTACATCACAGTGTCAATCAGAAGATGAATGGCTTTTGGTCAGTCTTCACTGCACATGCCTGCAGGGCCATGTGGGACGGAGTGACAGCAGCACCTCTGAGTGATCAAATCACCACTCATGTCTGCTCTTATCAATTCAATGATCTTATCCTTTGTTAGAATGCATGTGTGGGAAAGAGGAAGTTTTCATATCCAGCTCCTGTATCAAAGGACTGTATGCCCCAATAATCAATTAGATACTCACAATGTGGATGTTGTTATCTTATGTGTGTGGGGCTGTTCTTGTTTTTAATACATTGTGGGGCCCATTCTCTTGAAAAGTAGCAGGTTGTGGGGACTGGCTGCTCCTTGTGGGGACCTGATGCCTCGACCTACTGCAGGGGAATTGCTGTTTTTGGGTCAGGGGTCACATTTAGGACTAAGGTGTGAATTAAGTTTAGGTTGGAATTAGGTATGAAGCAGAATTTGTTAGATTTAGGTTATGGTTAGGCTGTAGAAATGAATGGAAGTCAATGAAAAGGCCCTGCAAAGATAGGGAGACATGTTTGTGTTTTTACTGGAAAAATCCAAATCTAGAAAAGTCAATTTTTCTTAAAATAAGTGCATTTGTTCTTGAATTAAGGCGATAAAAGAGACATTTTGCCAATGGAACAAGACAATTTACATTTAAAATAAGAAAATGCAATTGCATTTTCTTATTCACGTGCATTTTATCTAAATATCTTATTTTAAGAGTAAAAATACTCATTCCATTGGCAAACTACCTTATTTACCTACTCAAAATAAGGGTAAATACAGTTAATGTTGTCATGTTGTGGAGAATCAACCATATTTGGAAATTGTCCCACAAAGTGAGGAGCTTTTATTAAAATGTGATCACATTTTCCTAGTCATCGCTTTTTTTTAGGGTTGGGATTAGGTTGAGAACTAAGGTGTGAACTGAGTGCAGGTTAGGTAAGTACTGAAAATGGTTAGATTCAGGGTTAGGTTATAAAAGGTGTTGAAAAAGAAAGGAAGTCAAAGAAAATAGCTACAAATCCTCACAGAGACTGTTTGCATGTGCGCTGGGGAAATATGTGTATAAAGACCTCTGGCTTCGAGAAGGAAATCAGAGGGACCAAAAACCACCCTGTGGGTTTCTGATCCAAAGATAACCAATTTGGAAGCACTTAGGATACACACATTCATTCAAGTGTAACACAAACACACGCCTCACCTCCCTCTCTCTACGATCAGTCCACTGTGAAGCACCAGGATTTGGTCTGCAGCAACAATGGTGGACAACCTGCAGTATCACAAGAACATTTCACCTGTTGAATTTCTCATTCAACATGAGACACTTACCCAGACAAACATTGAGAGGCTAATGACATTCAGCAGCCAGTTCTTTCTGGAAAACTGTCATGAGATAAAGAGACTTTGCTTTTTGTTTTTGACATTTTGCTATGCTTTTCTTTAAGTAAAATGTTATCTGGTGTTTTCTTTTTCTCTTCTTTTCATGTCTCCCTTTTTTCTCTACTTGTTCCCTGTCCTTTCCATTGCATGTGAAGTAAATGGAAAAACTTCTGTGAACAACTTAATTCATAATGTTTTCCAACCTCTTCTTGAGCCTCAAAGCTTTTGCAACCCCTCTTTTAGTTTTATATAAACGCACGTGTAAAATCTTACTTCTGGCCAGGTGGGTTTCCTATTTTAAATATACACTAAGCGTTATGTTTACTTGGAAACAGAGCAAAAGCAAATTGTAAAAGAATGCACCAGGTAGCAATGATTCAATCGGATGATATTTCTATGTAAACAAGGTGAGTTATTGGTGGAAAAATCCATAAAGCCATAAATATGTTTGCAATTCAAGGCTTTTTCTCCAAAGGGATGAGTTTCATTTTTCTTTCTTTTTTTTTTTTTAATCGATCTACCCCTCTTACTCTGGGTTTTATAATCCTGCCTGGTACCATTCAGCTGAGACATTTCTGATGACTTTTTCCTAGGATGCATGCAGTGATTCAAATAATAACCATAGAATATTCTCAATTTCAGGACCAAATAGTTTTTAAACAGACATCATGTAAGAGTTTGGTTGAGGTTAGAGGACCCAGATGCAGAAGCAGAGAGGCTGAGGTGATTTCTTGCAGTTCTAATAGTTAACATAAACAATTGAGGCAAAATCCAACTGAAAATGTTACACAGGCCAGAATCATGGAGACACCAGGGGATAACAAGCACAACAGGAGCCAGGGAGAGACGAGGTGAGAAGTCAACAGCGAAGACAGAACCAGCAAGGAGTGACAGCAGAGGGACAGTATAAATAGCTGACTGAGACAAAGGCAGGGCTAACGAGCTGATAAGGAGCAGGTGTGAGTGGAGACAACGAGGAAGCCAAGGGGAAAGGAACACACACAAGAGGGCAACAGAGGACAACAACAGAAAAAACCGAGATCTAAAATAAATCTAGAAACACAAAGTAGGAAATAAACAACAAAAAAAACACACGGATCAAAGTAAAACAGAAAGTAAGATCGTGACACATTAATTCAGACTGAAATGCAGAAATTGTCTTTGATAGCATTTTAATTTAGCCTTATTCATTGCTCATTTATAAATATTCAGCTCCTGTATTTGTTTCTACCAATTTGCAACCTCTAAGAAATGATGGTGGATCATCTGGTATTAACATTTGTTTCTGAAGTCTATTCTATACAGTTTGACAACCGACAAGGGATGAACTGATGCCAGATAGCAGGGTTGAACACTGGTAAAAAGTCGAGATGCTGAGATAATGGTAAACTTTGTCATCTGTTATGTTGGTGGACAGGGCTAGATGTTAACCATCGCCTGATCGCCCGGGGCAAGTAGTTTTTATTGTTGGGAGAGTACAAATTTCATTGCATTTACCCAAAATTACTATAAAATCACACCGACATTCGATGAAAACAACCCAGAAGCGTTGCCGGCGCCATTTTTGTTGTTTTGTACACACATTCTCGCGTGATTTGAAAAAGCGGGTGATTTTCCCGCCAGATGGCCTGATTTTTGTCCACCTAGTGGTCATTTTGATGTAGTTACCAAGAAAAGCGACAAACAAGCTAGAAAGCGCTATTATATGGCAGTCTTCTGTACAGTGATGCAGATCATACATTAAAAAATGTTCATTCAATTTTTTCTCTCAGACATTGGAGAGGGTGCATTTAAATGTTATAGAGCTAAACATGTTAAATCGGGTGACCTGTTATGTTATTATTATTTCCTTGTTGCTGCATTTATTTTGTCAGGAAAACTAATCCTGAGTCAATTAAAAGTCAGGGAATTCTGAAATTATGTCAGACTGTGGAAACCCTGTAATAACTATGTATAATGATTCTATAGAAAAGTCACATTATAATAATAGTATTATCTTGTATAAACATACCGTGACTCTAAAATAAGAGTAAGTTATTCATTTGTGACATTGACTTCTGTCTTGTGATTTATCTTAAGTTTTTTAACCTGTCAAGATTTTTTTTTTAATTTTTAAACATTACAATTTATATTTTTCCAAACACACAACATTGTGCTTTAAAAGCAAAGTTTAGTTTGAAAAGAATGTGCAGGAAGGATTGAAAAGCGTGTTAACACGTGTAATGTAGGCTTGAGTTCATCATCTGACGCATGCATATACACACCAGGAACCTGGAAACTTAAAAAAATACTGAATTACAAAAAACATTAAAAAAAAAACATGTTTCATTGATATATATACAAAAATGAATATTAGGAACTATATTTATCAAACATTATACTGGGCAAGTAAAAATTGTTTCCCTCGGGCAAGTGGTAAAAATCCTTAACGTCAACCCCTGGTGGATGATAAGAAAATGATTGCAGTAATAAATCAATGCAATTAAAATAAGGCACTGCAGCTTATATTTCCTCTTCTCACAAAAAAAATATATATATTCTGGGAAATCAGCAATGGAAATTACAACAGCATACCTGCTGCTCAGTCAGCTCACAGTTTTGTCACTCATGAAAAAAAACATGTGTTCAGAAAACAGCTTTACCTTTATTATTCTCTTAAACATGGAGCCAGTTTTTCAAATACAAGTTATTATTTTTATTCAGATCAAAAATAAAATCATTGCAAGAGATGCACATATAGCAGAGGTGGGACATTAATTCCCCCAAGTCACATAAAGACTTAAGATAAGGTCCAACTCAAAAGGGGTCTTCAACGTTTTCCAGGCTAAGGACCCCAAACTGATGGCGAGATGGAGCGGGGACCCCTAATTTTATATATTGTATGAAATTACATATTAAACTGGTTCTATAGTCACTCTATTACAGACGGAGTCATGTAATGGAACTAATTTTGCCCTGGGATAATTAAAGTATTTCTGATTCTGATTCCTTGTTGATGGGACAGGTGTTGTGAATGAAACGGTGTCCAGCTTGAAAGAGTTCCCTCAGGTGTCGCTGAATGTGTGCATTGATGACTGAAAAGACATCCTCTGCCTCCATTTATTTGTTTACTACTGTGTGTTGAATTCATGTTAATGTGTATTTGAAGATATTTCAATTAGTGGAAAAATTGCAGGGGGAATATAAAAAAAAAAGGTTTAGGTTACAGCTATCCTATACCTGTTTCACCTCTTTTCTCTGGTTCATTTGTCATTTATGTTGAAGACTATCTAAAAAATATAAGTCATGTTTTTAGATATTTTATGCGTCAAATCTTGATATTCTTTCTCTGAATTTTTGAAGAACTAAAAAAATCTAGAGTCTATGTTTCTGTTCTTACTATTAAACTTATTGCAACAACAATAACAAAACAGTTTTTATATAATCTTCTAATTTCCACTCTTTTGTCAGATATTTGACTTATTTTTACTCAGAAAGGCAGATCTGCATTGATGACTGAAAGACATCTTCTGCCTTCATTTATCTGTTTACTACAGTGTGTTGAATTCATGTTAATGTGGATTTAAAGACATTTCAATTAGTGGAAAATATTGCAGGGGGAAATATAAAGTCTAATTAACCAATACTTCGCGACCCCCATGCAGTACCTCTGCGGACCCCCTAGGGGTCATGGACCCCTGTTGAAGACCTCTGGTCTAAGTCACAGGTGAAGACTAACAAGTCCCAAGTTTGCTCTTAGTTTTGTGGTAAAGATTTCGAGTCATTGATCAGTAATCAAAACTGTGACTTAACTTTGACTTGAGTTACCAAGTCAAAAATCTTCCTCCTGATGCATAGAGGTGAGATAAGTTCCTTAAAAAGGTGTGCAAAGTGTGCGTCAGAATACAGACCTGAAGAACATAACAGGCAACAGAATAGAAAACAGAATCATAAAGATAGTTTTTAAAGAAGTAGGAAACAGACAAGTAAAAAATGGAAAAGATGTCAGATAGAACGTGTCCCTTATAGTTACTAAAAAAAAGCCCACCTGGCATATCACAGTAAAATACAGAGAATTTCCTTATGCTTTAGAGTTGGCACAGAGAGTTGCGTACAGTACGTTGTTTCAGGTTGGAGAACTCTGAATGAACTTGTCTGTAAATTATTGAGGCTCATTTTTATGACCACTCTCTGATGAACTCTTGATTGCAGGCATACTCTGTGATCTCAATAGCTCTGAATAATAGCAGCATTTTGACTAAAAAAATAAATATTTTAAAAAAAGCTGCACAGCTGTATAATTTTAGATATGTTTTATGAAGTCCGAGTCTTTCTCAATGTAATGCTCACTGAGGCGATGAATGTTGCATTCTGACCATAGATCTGAAATATAGAGGGTCATCTCACCCTTATTCCCACTAGATCTCATGTCATAATATTCAAACCCTGAGAAAAAAGAAGAAGACAGATCTGCGGTTCCTCTCTGAACTGATGAGCATCACTTTACGTTTTGGCTGAACGACCACAGTGCTTTAATATCATACAAGGCTATCTTTGGACAGCCTGCATCAATATTTGATAGAAACCCTCGGTCACAGCAAGAATTATCTCTCACCAGAGACAGCAGATGTCCAGAGGGGATTTTCCTTTGCTTATTCTAGCTTTTCAACAAGAAAAAAACATCAGTTTTGTTTTTGCAGGACATGTAAAACATGTGTGCCCTGAATGTCTGGGTCAGAAATGTTTAATATTTAAGACCACAGAAACTTAATACCATATTTGAAGAGTAAAAAAAAAAAAGATGAAACAACATCTCTCTTATATTCTGGAGTTTACCATATTTGAAGCTATTGAGGCTATTGAGGCTAGGATGCGCTTAAAATTTCACAAAAAATATCATCTCTGATTTTTATCTTATTTTAAATAATTTATGCATAAAAATATAGCAAAAACATATGGAGCATTTAAGGAGAACAGAACAAAGGATGGACTAATGAGCTGAATAAGGAGCAGGTGTGAGTGGAACAGGCAAGAGGGAATCCAAGGGGAAAGAAAACAAACACAAGGGGGCAACAGAGAGAGACTAAAGAATGCTTGAATATGATGGAAAATAAATCAACAAACAAAACAACTGATAACAGAAAACTGAAAACTCAGAGTCCCAACAAATGGGAAGAACCATAACACAAGTAGTGTGTCCAAATACAGTAAAAGCACATTGAATTAAACCCAAAATATAATTGATCATAGAAATATCCTATATTACATACTGTATAGAACTAAATCACGGAGTACATCAGTTTAATCTAATATGAAAGTAGAATACTACTAATGAGTTATTAAAAAAATATTCTAATGTAAAACACATAAAGAAGCTTCTTCTGGGTTTGTGCTGCAACTCACGAAATAATTAGTAATGCCACTGATGTTTATATGGATGGTGGGTGAGAGTTCAGAATGAAGGATATAAAAGACAAGATGTCTGGACCAAAAAAAAGAAAAAAAAACACAGAACAAAAGTAGTAGCCAAATGTGAGCTGGTAAAACCAAGTGAGACAGGAGTTGGAACCAACAGGAAAGCCTTAACAGGCTAAAGGCCATCAAACACATATTCCCTATTTCACATTTAAACCTGGAAACAACCTGCTTTAAGTGGCAGTGGGAACAGCTCACTGACCCATGTCTACCGGGGTCAAACAACTTGCCAAGCGACCCGTGTTAAAATCCCCTCGCCTCTATAACCCGCTAATTTATGTGATACCATTTAACCCAAAGTACTCTGCATCTCTGCCTCATTTTCTAAGTCTGCTTCTGTCTCCTTGAACCTGAGTTGGCCTCGGTAGATGGCCGCTCACTGAGACTGGTTCTGCTGGAGGTTCTGTGCTGTTAAAAGGGTGTTTTCCTGTCCACTGTCGCTGTAAGCATGCTTGTGTGAGGGATTGCTGAAGAGTCAGTGAGTCCTGTTAAAAAAAAACAATGTTAACCCTCTAACTTCACTGGGAAAGACGCTTTAGAGAAGCTTAGGTGGTCGGCTCAGCGACCGGATCAATAGAGGATACATTCTAGGCTGGTGGCCGTCCTGAAAATAACCAAGTAGAATGATATCAAGGCTTCAAAGACTGGTAGGAAAAACAAGAAGACTAGCAGAGAAAGCTGATTGGCTCTGGAGAGCAGCAAGACCAGAAAGTTTCAGTCCAACTGAAATTTGAATTTTGAGCAAACCTTTAAAAGTTCAAAACAAGTAAAAGGGAATTTGGGTAGTTTTCATTTGGTTTGAAGAGAATTAACTAAGCTTAATGTTGCCATACATTGCCGTTTACGTTACGTCATCATGCATGGTTGTAATAAACAGCAGGTAGAGGCTGCAGTCTAATACTGACCACAGTACGGCTGCAGTCTAATGGAAGAAAGTTGTTCTTATGTAAAAGTCAGCTAGTAATAGCGATGTTTAGCACAGCTGATTCTGTTGATTGCACATCAGCAAAAGCCTGTTAATCTGCTAGCAATGAAAATCAGCTGTGCTTGAGCAGAGAAACCTCTAAAACCTGCAGGACAGCAATCCCCACGGACTGATAGCAGAACTATCTCATAAGTTTATCTTTTTTTAGCGATAGGAGAATTTAACCCAATGTTTCCCATGAGCATTAACTTTTATGGTTCAAAACTTCAAAGAGGAAACTGAACCACATCAAGCCTCACACAGTAGTTTCATTCCTAAAGGTGACTATCAGGTCTAACAGATGATTGGCTATGAGTGGCCCTGTGTCAGATAAATATCTGCTTCTCATTGGTTAAAAGGCTAAACAAGGATCAGACTGCTGAAGTTATACATTGACAGAAAGTTAGCATCATACCAAAAACGCAAAACCTCTTCTAACTTTGAATTGACAAAAGAGCTTGAATTTATAACGCAAAGAAGTCGACACTTATTCTATGGCTCCTGCACACTTTGTCGATGCGATGTGGACGTAAACAGTCGAGGGAAAGATGCGATTGTACAGCATGCGAGTACGAATTAACGTAAAAGCAATAAACGTTTTGCAGGGAAGTCTTTAAAGAGGGCTTTTTTTCATGAAATTTTGTCGCCCCTGGATGCTAAAATAACTTCTGCAGAGCTAAGCAAGGAGGACCATACTGTAAAACACCACCAGTCCTTCAGAAGTGTATATTGTGGCCGGAAAGTGGACCAGGAGATTTTTAGTGACTCACCCACAGCTAAAGGGATGACCATAAAAACAGGTCTGCTGCACAGACAAGTCCCCAAAAGACTGAAGCTCTTAAAAAAAGCTATAATTTTTGAGCAGTTGAATGTTTTTTGTTTTTTTTACAATCTCTTTTGTTGTTTAATAAAAATAGTATTTTTTTTTATTATGAATGTTACTTGTTAAAAGATTTTTTTAACCTTAAAGTCCACACATGTTATGCTTTGTGGCATTTTGCACTCTAAAGATTTATCTCAGTGATCACTTTTAAAACACCATAATGTATTGAGTAAATACAAATACTGTGAACCAATTCTTTTTCAATTTTTATATTTTTTCCTATTCAGCTTAGACTTAGACAGACTTCATTGTAATTTTTACTCACAGAGAGTATACAAAAAGACATTTCATTCAGTACAGCTCTGAAGACATCTTCATTTTTTAAAGGGCAGCTGTGATAAAGGTAAGCAGCAGAGATAATGTAAAGATCTGACTGCAACTATATTGGTAGGAGTTTTAACTTTTATGTTTTTTTGGAAATCAATTTTTATACAAAATTCAGCAGTCTAACTGCAGTGGGATCTGCTGGACCTGTATCGGATGCTTCAAAGTCTCTTTTCAGAGGGGCAGCACGAAGCATCTTCTTTAAAACCCTCAAAATTGTACTATAAATGAGACTTTAACACATTCTTATGTACACCTTAGTAGTTTATTGATACACAGCATAATGTCCTCCTTTTTGGTGCTATAGAAAAGGCCACCCTAAGGCATGCGACTACATGGGATCGTCCTCAGGTAAGTCTATTTAATCTTTACACAAGGGAAAACAAACCCAGACATGACAAAAAAAGACTTAAAGTATAATTGAATGACAGGTCCTTTCATTTTGTAGACATTGTAATTTCATTAATGCAGGGTAGGTTTATGGCATAAACTGATCTGAAGAACCAATTTCCCCTATTGGCTCTGCTAAGATTAATAACATAAAGGTTATAAAGAACTGAAATAATCTACCTGGATATAGATCTTTCAAATATCTTCAAGTAGTGAGGAAGTTTAAATAGCTATATTTATTTGTTGGGATTTTTATTTCTAAAAAACCTTCTTTTTTTTAAAGAAAGGTTGATAGACAATGGAAAGGAAATCAATTTACCAGAAAGTTAACAAGAAAAACATATCTTTAGTCTCATCTCTGCCTTCTTGCTGAATATATA
>JAGKQL010000049.1:3200791-3398001 GCA_018398635.1 Cyprinodon brontotheroides
TACCAACAAAAAAGGGAAAAAAAATATGCATGCTGTTTGATCACAGTCAACAGATGTGATTTTTTTTGCCAATATATATGAATATATATAGTATTCAACGCTCTTTTGTTTTACTAAACTCATCCAGTCACACTTTCTATGTACTACTTATTATCCATCTATGTATGCCAAGATTAGGCAGAGATGATTTCTTGCTAAACTTAATGAAGCAGTAAAAATACAGAAGCCTCTTTCACATTAGGTCATACACTAAAAATCACTTTACCTTTCTTTGTATTTTTTTCCCATGAGTAAGATTTCCTGGTAATCTTTAATGCAGTTTTTATTGGGAAGGCATCAAAACATTTTACTACTTATCCAGACCATGTTTTTGTCATGATGGGTTCTCAAATGGAGACCAGTATGCAGAACACCACTGTGAGACACAAGGATGATGAAAAGTTTAACAAGCTTATTATGCACCACACACAGAATGTACTGCATGATGACTGGTTTGGAGGCCTGGGTTCTGGTTTCACAGTCTCTGCGTGAGACAAGCTGCGGTTATGGACTGCTGAGCAAGTTTGATTTCAAGTGAGCTCTGATTGTACCTTGAGGGGTTCTTGAGGTTCTCTTTGGGAGAGTCACTGTTGTGGTTCTGGAGAAGAAGAGGGCTCGAGGAAGGAGGCTTGATCTGGGAAGCAACATGGAAAGTAGGATGGAAGAGGAGGGACTGGGGAGGTTGAAAGTTGAGCCAGGACGGCAGAAGGATTGATGATCGCGAGAGATCTTGAAGGGGTCCCATGAATCTCGGGAGAGTTTTGAACATCCCCCACCCCAACAATGGTTGAGTATATGGTGGACATACCTGGGGAGACAGGAGGCCGGTGACAAAATCCAGTAGCTATATGGGACCATGGACGCTGGACAGGGAACAGGAAGTGGTTGAAGCAGGGCACTGAAGGAGGTTGGTGTGAGGCTTTGTTGCGGGCACAAGCGAGGGGCAAGCCAACACATACTCCGTTACATCTCTGTGGAGTGTGGGCCACCAGAAGCGCCTGGAGATGAGAGCTACTGTCCTACTCACTCCTGGATGGCGGTGAGAATTTGGCGGCATGCATCCACTGGATAGAGGCGGGACCTGACAGAAGATGGGACATATATGCGGTTAAGGCGGACTGGTACCTGGATCTGGTTGGGGTGGCTAGGGCAGAATTGAGTAGAGGTCAGATTTATCTCCCAGTTGACCACTCCTATGGTACATGAAGCAGGGAGGACAGGTTCAGGTGTCGTGGATGATCGGCGGAGCAGAGACGAGAGAGAGGTCGGGGCTTCACGTTCTTGGATCCGGTCTGTAGGAAATGATAAGGTTAAATCGTGAGGAAGAAGATTGACCACCTGGATTGCGAGGATTTGCCTGCTTTGTTGACTGGATGTAAGCCAGGTTTTTGTGGTCTGTCCACACAAGAACGGATGCTCAGCTCCCTCCAGTCAATTCCTCCATTCTTCCAGCGCGCCAGCAGCCAATAGCCAGGAGCTCACCGGTCCACCGCGTCATAGTTCTGTTCAGCTGAAGAAAGCCTACAGGAGAAGAAAGCACATGGGTGTAACTTTTGATCAGAGTGAGCCTTTGGGAGAGAACTGCTCCAACCCCGGAATCTGAAGCATCCACCTCTAGGATGAACTGTTTAGCTGGATCTGGTTGAATTAGAACAGGTGCTCTGGAAAACAAGGATTTTAGTTTTTCAAATGCTGCTTGAGCCTCGGGAGTCCACTGAAAAGTTCGTTTGATGGAAGTCAGTAGAGGTTAATGAGAGGAGAAGCCCGGTTTGACTGTAGTTCACTTATGAATCGACTGATAAGAAGTTAGCGAACCCTAAAAACCTCTGTAGCTGTTTTCGGTTCTCAGGAACTGGCCAGTCTAAGACTGCTTTGATGCCTTGCTTGTCCTCTGAAGGTTTTACCTGGCTGCCCTCGAGCACAAACCCCAAAAAGGTGACTGAAGGTTGATGGAATTCGCACTTCTCGGCTTTCACGGAACAAGCTTATTCTCCAGTAGTCTCTGTAAGAGCCAAAGGCAGAACATGTCTACTTGTGTTCATGGAGGTCCTTGCCCAGAATAAATGAGAATGTCACATCTGAAAAAATGTACACAAGACACAAACACGTTGAGGAAATCTCTATAGAAACATCATTAACTAGGGCCTAGGAAGCAGGCAGGAAGCGTTTGTTAAACAGAAGAGGCATCACCCAGGTATTCGAATTGACCCAAAGGTGTCTTAAAGGCAGTCTTCCATTCATCGCCCTCTACGTCCCTAGAGGAGGATGATAGGCGTTTCTACTGAAGTCCAGCTTGGAAAACACTGTTGCACCCTGTGCACTGGTTTCAAAAGCAGAGGCGAGAAAGAGGC
The DNA here is from genome assembly GCA_018398635.1 of Cyprinodon brontotheroides. Taxonomy (NCBI): domain Eukaryota; kingdom Metazoa; phylum Chordata; class Actinopteri; order Cyprinodontiformes; family Cyprinodontidae; genus Cyprinodon; species Cyprinodon brontotheroides. The sequence goes on from JAGKQL010000049.1 coordinate 3,203,182, forward strand.
AGTGGGTATTTATTTTTAATAGTGATCTGGTTTCAGAACCACCGATGAAATCAATACAAGGTCTCAGAGGAACCATCCTTTACTTGCCCACGAAGAAGAAACCAGCGCCCAATACGAGATGATGAAGGCCCGAATGATACCAGCAACTAATGATTCGATTGAATGCTTATCTTTCCATAGTTTCTCTTTAGGGCTTGGAAATGTTGCCACAATCGGCTGCTAGGAAAGAGGAGCACCAGGTAAAAGTTCAATGGCAATGTCATATGGTCTGTGTGTGAGGTAGGGAATTCGCAAATTGACCTTACTACCAGGCTGGTGCCAAAATCATGGTACTCAGGGGAACTGAAGAAAGGTCAGAAGAGTCCTTCTCCCCACCTCTGGGAGGCCCCACCCATAAGAACCTTGAGCGAGCGAGAGGCATGTTTGCGTGGTGCAGCGAGAAGACCAAAAGATTCAGGGAGGCGTTTGGGTCCCGGTTAATGTGAGGGTTATGCTTCTCCAGCCACTTTCGAACCGAGGACCAGCGAGGGGAACATGCAGAAGGAAAACAAAGAAAGGTTATTGTCTCGGTGGTTACCTGACAGAAGCAGCTCGAGGGGGCTGGGTTTGGTGGGTAACAACACGGTGGAGTCTTTTTTCCTCGCCTATGGCCGGACACACAAGAGAGGCTGGAGAGAGAGCGAAACGTTTAATCTGGAGTTGCTGGGCGAGGTTAGAGTCGACATTAGGTTACGCCACAGCCTGAGTCGATGAAAGCGGAAAAGAGAGACTTTGGTTATCACAGAAGCGTGGTAGGGCGAAGCAACAATCGAGGAGATTTTATAGTGTTTGTTTGGCCCGCCAGACTCCTCAGATCCTTTCGGGCCCCGGCTTTTGATTTTGCCTGGCAGGAGGCGATGAAGTGTCCACTTTCGCCACAGTAGATACATAGTTTACTTAGGAAGCGCCTCTGTCTCTCCTCAGGAGAGTGAGCCTAGTGTGTCCCACCTGCATTGGTTCGGGAAATCCCTTTTGTCCGACGAATGGGAGGCCTGAACAGGCAATGGTAGAGATTGGGGCTTAGACCTCTGAGTGGGAATCTGCTCTGTAGAGGGAGGAACAAACAGTCACGTTATGAGAGGCAGGTGAAAAATTACTCTGCTTCTTAGAACTGTTTCTGGCTCGGATTCTATTATCTAATCTGATGGAGAGAGGCGAATTAAGTCCTCGAGGGAGGCAGGTTTCGTCACGAGGGTTGCAAGTTCATCTTTAATCTGTTCATTTAAAGCCATGAAGAAGGCTCCCTTCAAGGCGCTTTGGTTCCATCCGGAAGCTGCCGCCTTAACCCGGAAGTTAATTGAAAAATCTGCCACTGAAGAATTTCCTTGTTTAAGGCTGAAAAGAGCTCTGGAATCAATAGCTTGGTCAGTTTCCTGATTGAATACCTGGTTAAATTCTGAGATGAAGTCTGAGAAATAGCAGTTTAAGCTCTCGTCAGAAGCAAATCTGGCCTGAGCCCATTTCCAAGGCTCTTCCCTAAGCAACTGAGAGAGAATAAATGCTATCTTCTTGTGGTCCGTGGGAAAACAACCTAGGGAGTTCATGAAAATCAAACAACACTGAAATAAAAATCCCTTGCAATCCTTCATCTTGCCAGAGAATTTTTCTGGTGTAGACTAGGGCGGAACTCTGATGACGTCACTGCTGGTGACCTCGGAGGGGGAACTGGACCCGGAAATGGTTGTGGAGATGGGGTAATGTTAGCATTGTTCAATCGACTAGAGAAATTACGGACAAGATGATCTTGGAAATCGATGCGTGAATTTAACTCACTCAGAGTTTGAACTTGTCTGTGGATTTGGGCATCCCGCTCCTCTAGTAGTTGACGGAGATGTTCTGCTGGGCCTTGAGTTTACCGCAGTGTTCTGTCATGATGGGTTCTCTAATGGAGACCCAATTATGCAGAAACACCACTTGACTCCGGACACACAAGGATGAAAAGTTTAACAAGTTTATTATGCACAACACACAGAATGTACTGATGACTGGTTTGGGCCTGGATTCTGGTTTCACCGGAGTCTGCGTGAGAGACAGAGCGGTTAAGGGACTGCTGACAGGATTTGATTTCCAAGTGAGCTCTGATTGTACCTTGAGGGTTCTTGAGGTTCTCTTTGGGAGAGTCACTGTTGGTTCTGGAGAAGAGATTTGTCAGCAGAGTCCGTTTGCTGCTTCCAGCGTCTCACGTCCTAGCTTGAACAGACCTTGGCTTTTGGTTTTCCCAGCTCTAGTCCAGAGCTGCTTGGAGGTTCTCAGAGAATCTTCAGGGGTTTGGCTCAGAGGGTCGGCTCAGCAGGTTAGCTCTACCTGAGCTTTCACAGAGGAGACACGGGTTTCCTGGAAACACAGAGAGAGTGGTTAGAATCCAATCTGGATTCAAAGTCATAGAGATAACACAAAGATCTAGGCTTTAGCGGCTGACCAACTGGAACAACACACTGCGGGGCGTTGAGGCAGGCAAGGTCTGAAGACAGCTTATATAGTGGATCCTCTGATGGATCTAGATGAGCTGCAGCAGCTGTGCAGAGTGGGCTCCCTCAGAGGATCCCACTGGTAGGACTCTGCTGGAGAAAGATGGAATTTTCTCCAGCTCCCAACAGTTTTAGTTTGTCAGGCCATTTAACTCTTTTTCTAATTTTTATAAATAAATAAAAAAATAAGAAAGAAAGTCCGAAAGAACAAAGCCAAATCAAGAGCTTGGCTTGTAGCATCTATAAGGGACACCGTCTATCTGACATCTTTTCCATTTTCTACTTGTCTGTTTCCTACCTTTAGCAACTCTCATCAAATATGAGTTTAGTGCTTTAAGGATAAACAGTATTACTGATAAAATGATCCGTTAAGTGTTTCTTACTTATAGTATGAGGTATAGGTTCTAATAAATATTCCTTTTTTTAAGATAAATCATCTTCATTGACTTCACAAAGTCAAATCAGCCAAGACTGGAGAAAAGAACTGAAAGATATCGAACAGTCTATAAAAATACAAATTTGAAATTGATAAATAGCACAAAATGTCTTGACTGGAGTAGAAGCCACAGCAACCAAGTGTTCGACCAAATAATTTTTTTGCAAGTCATAGATAAATCTCAAGACTTTGCCCTAAAATCCTGAATAAAGTTCTAAGTCAACACTGACTTTTCTGTCCTCTTCTGTGCAGATACTGTCAACGAGGGGGGTGAGGTTTCTTGAGGACCCAAAAGCAGAGATAAGTGAGGCAGAGATCAGTTCCTGTAGATTTAATGCAACCTGAGGCAAACATCCAAAACACAAAAATACTGAGAACCAAAAATCCAGCAAACATCAGAGAAAACTGACGTGGAAAGACACGAGGAAGTAACTAACAATCAACAAGGAATCAGCAAACAGTGACTGAACATGAGGTGTATAAATGGGAGACTGAACAACGACCAAGCTAATCAGCAGAGATGGAGCAGGTGTGGATGGAAGAGACCAGAAGGGAGCTATGGGAAAGGAGACAGGCACAAGGGGGCGACAGAGAGCAACCAAAGACTGCTTAAACATACATAAAATGGATAATAAACCAAAGATCAACAAAACAGAATAACTGAAAACCAAAAACTCAGAATCCCAAAAGGGGACAACCATAACAGATATTGAATTACTGTCCCCTGGATTGTTGACATATTAAAGGAGGCAAGTAACCTACAGTATTAGGACTTATAGAGCACCTTTAAAGTAGGTCTGTCCAGCTCATATCCCCATCAACTCTTATATCGATTGGTTCGTGAGAGATCCCCCCTTTAGCTGTGACTTCTGCTGCCTTACCTCATCAAGCAAGATAATCTGTGGTTTCTTCAGGATTGTTCGAGCAATGGCCACTCTCTGCTTCTCCCCACCGCTGAGCTTCAGACCACGCTCTCCCACCAAAGTGTCATACCCTGTGGGCAGCATATTCATAATTGTTGGTAGCCTCAAAGAATGCAAAACATGCATACAGGTCAGTGATGTGCAATTAAAGTAGGCAGCTAATCTAGATGTGATAGATCTTTTATATCTACAGAGTAAAGCCTGACCCAGTGGCAGCTCCAGTATCTTGCTGTGTATGTCTGCAGCCATGGCAGCTTTCTGCACCTCCTGGTTGCTTGCAGTAACTTGGCTGTAGCGAATGTTGTTACGGATGGTATCATTGAAAAGTACAATATCCTGGGGAACAACACCGATGTACGATCTCAGAGAAGACTGACGCACCTGAATAGAAGGGGAAATAAATATAAATAGCTGGTTTTATTCAAACTAAATGCTTACCTGGTTTTCTCCAATGTATTATTAAGTAATGCTTCTTTAATAAAAAAAACATTTATGCTGTATTTGTGCTGAAACGACTGTTATACTTGGAAATGCTGAAAAACGACATGGAACTTCTCCTTCTTGGGAGCATACATCTACATAAATGTTGGATTGCTTAATTCCTCCTATACTATATAATGCATGTTCCCTCAGGTCACAGACTGCACACACATCCTGAATCTCTCCCTATTCCCATGTCTCCTGCAAGTTTCTACATTATGGGCTCATTTGCAGTGGATTTGTCTTTAATCTCTGTCAACTTCTTTTTTTTTTTTCAACATTGCAATTTTTACAGTAGATTTCAACTTTATAGCATTGTTTCATTTAGTGTGTGCATTTTGTTTAGCATTACATGCTTGTGTAATGTGTAAACTTAAAACAGGAGTTTTCAGGAGTTTTACGCAGTATGTCCTATGTTAATCCAGTTGTATCCCTCATCCAATGTTACTCTGCCCTTTGTATACAAAATCATAAAGTTAGGGCATTCGATAACTTCCAAGGTCATGGCCTGGAAACATAAAGTCTGGTTTTAAGGAATGCAGTTGGACTCTACAAACATTTGAGAATAATAGGTCACGCTTTAGAACTAAGTGAATTCTGTGCTACCATAACAATATGCCACTTGTTAAACAGCTTGAGTAATAAAAATGTCCTCCCTATCAAATATCACATAATAAACAGAACATTATGGCACAATGTGATTTGCAAAACAAGCAACTCCACCATGAAGTGTATGTTAACGCACTATAAATGTTTTATGCGTAAAAAGTACAAAAAGTTGACAACTAGCTAAGCATAATAGAACTGAACCAGACCACAAGGGGGAGTCTATTACCAACTTGCAACTAGACCCGTTGTAAAGATACAAGCAGAATGGGCAGATCGATAAGACTTGATCATAATATAGCAAGTAGGTGATGAATCTTGTTTGCCTGGATAAGTGCTGTTTAAACAGTGCTGGCAGTAAAAAGGTATGAAAAAGAATCTGTTGGGTTGGGCAGTTAATTGCATTTGCAATTTAAGAAAAAGCTTATTTCAATTTAATTCAGTTTATTTCTATAGCGTCAATTAACAACAGGATATCAAGGCCCTTTACAGTTCAACTCGATCATACGGTCAAAATTATTCAAAGTTCTCTATCCAAGGAAAGCCATTTGATTGCATCAACTCATTGACTCAAAGGCAATCCCTCGACTAAGCATGCGTGTAGCGACAGAGGAGAGGAAAAACTCCCTTTTAACAGGAAAAAAACAGCAGAACCAGACTCAGCAAGCGGCCATCTGCCGAGGCCGACTGGGGTTTAAATTTCAAATCATTGAGGCACTCATATATGGTCATGTTTCATTAGACACGACTAAGAGCAAAATCTTTTCTCCCTCTTGTTCATTTGGTGGCGGTAATATTTAATACTTTTTCAAACAAAGGTTACAAAAAAGTCCTGAAACACAGGACTCTGGACAAGCAATTTTTCAAGGCACTGGAAAAAAAAAAAGAAGTTTTTATTTTGATTTTCCTTTGCTTGGTGCAAAGGAAAATTCAAATATAATCGCAGTATGGTTGAAAATAATCGCAATTTAGATTTCTTTTTGGCACAATCGTTTAGCCGTATTTCCTATCCTAGATCGTTTGACAAAGAGACCTTTAGATATTCCCATTTGACTTGTAAGTAGTCCCACAATCCTTTGCGTGACAGGACATATAAACACAGCCTACTAAATTTTGCATCTTCATTGATTTTCCAAAGTCAAACCACCTAAGGTTGGAGAAAGAAATTCAAAGATACTGGACAGTCTATAGACATACAATGACACACAGTTAGTCTTTCTAAGGGCTGGATTTGATAAATGAAACAAAATGTTTTTAACCAGACTGGAATAGAAGCAACAGCAACACCTAGATAATTATAAAATTTATCAGACTACAACCAGCGCAGTAACACATTTCTCTACAATCCTCACATGTCAGCGGGTGGACACCTCTTTGTAGGAGTGTCCCTAATCTTATAAAAGTCTAATGCTTTCTTGATTCGATGCTTTTTGTTCATTCTTCGTTGTTATCTGCCAAAAGCCTGCCACTTGCCTCCTTCCGACCTGATCTGATAGAAATACATTTTCCAAACTCTGCCTTCTTGTCAAATATTATTGTCTGACTTTCCAAATATGTTTCTGAAAAAATGGTCAAAGGTCCCGATAAACACAAAACAAATAGGCCTACTTGTGAAAAACTTTTCCAGGAGTGCTGCTATAGCTGCAAATGGTGGGCTGACACCATATTAAACACTATAGGTTAGGAATGGGATGTGACTAAAGTTCATTTGTGTATGAAGGCAAGGGAACAAGTGTTTTGGAGTACATAATAAAAGACATTTGAAAATAAAAAAAACCCCACATGGATTAAATTTGAAGGACAATGAAAATGGGGGTGCCCGATATCCTCCCAAACTCATCTTTGAGACAAAACACCAAACCTAGTCTTTGTTTTTCTTGCCAAAACACTAACTTGATAAAGTGCAACCCCCATCATTTATCTCATTTATTCACCTCCTCCTCCTCCCTCCTCCTCCTCCTCCTCCTCCTCCTCCTCCTCCTCCTCCTCCTCCTCCTCCTCCTCCCTCCTCCCTCCTCCTCCTCCTCCCTCCTCCCTCCTCCTCCTCCTCCTCCTCCTCCTATTAGATTAAACCAGTAAACTTATATTCTGGATGATAGACTAAGACTTAGACAACTTTTATGGTTGTTTTGTATACACAGAGTGTATATAAAACAAAACTTCCTTTCCTTAATTTTCTTATTTTTATACTGTAGCTAATGTTAACTGTGTCAAATTAAACTTTGCATCTTGAACAACCGTTTGTTTGGTAAGTTGCAGACAACAAGTTGGCGCAGAATCCAGAGTCCAAGAAATTAATTTTCTGGATGAAACAAATTATTTTGATCGGTTTCATTTTTTTAGGCCATAAAGAGAATTAACTTAAATGACACAAAACTTATGAGTCTTTTTCTAAAAACGATAGTAGAGGCAATTGCAAAAAGAATGTAAGAAGTAGAAGTGACTGCACCTGGAGGTGTGACACAAAGCTGTCCTGTATATTAGTGCCCTTTCACACAGTGCAAGATTATTTAAAATGCTAATTTCAATTGTTTCCTTAGTTTCTATTAATCAGGTTGTTGGTTAGCTTCATGTCCCAAAAAAAGCTGATATACATTTTTTGACAGTCTTTCCCCTGATAAGAGGCGACTTAAAGTCACTATTAAGGACTGGAAAAAGCTGGAGGATACTTCTGCAGAACAATATTAGAGATGTGTGGACAAGTTTATACTTCAAGAATAATAAGGATGAAATAGATTGAAAACTGGACAGAGATAATGAATTAAACACGACTGTCAATAAGTTCAGATCACAAACCAGCTTAGCACCCTTCTCTCTTGTTCTAAAGACCAATAGGGTTTGATTTTCAGAAGAATTGTGAGTCCCAAAACACATCCAAATATGTTTGTATTTGTAGAGTAGATCCTCCAAGAAAATCCAAAGTGATTTGAGTTTATAACTCAGCAGAGAGCATGTGCAAATCCTTTTTTTTTTTGCCTGTTTACCTTCAGCAATAGGTAAATGATATTCTGACCAAACTGTACAAATTTATGGGTGTAGAATATGCAAATGTCAACACTTGCTCAGTACTTAGCATCTTTCCAAATCTGAAACTCAACTTTGGCTGCAGCTTTCGCTGCAAAAGAGATATTGGTAGAATGCCAGAGGATGGCGAGAGATTCAGTGCAACTAAACTTTCATCATTGGTACACTTCAACTTCCACCAAAATTTTAGAAATAAATTCTTGAAAAATCCTACAATGTGATTTCTTCGATTTTTTTTTTCTCATTCGGTCTGCCGTAGTCGAAGTGTACCTATGATGAAAATTACAGACCTCTCTCATTATTCTAAGTAGGATAACTTGCACAACCAGTGGCTGAGTAAATACTTTTTGGGCCCACTGTATGTATATGTATGTATATATATATTTATATATATATATATATATATATACATACATACTGTTGGGATCTGGGGATGTACCACCTTCCTCCAACAGAGTGCGCCGTGGGTCTCCTGGGCTGGAGCCTCCAGCACACCTGAGGCGCATACTCACTCATCAGGAGACCTTCCCTTCATAAGCAGCTGCCAGACCTTCCTTTAACGCCCCGCAGTGTTGACCTTAGTTTGGTTAGCAACCTGAGCCTCTGTTACCTGAAAGAATCTAAGTTGTCTCAAAGTGAGAAAACTGGTTCTAACCTTCCTCTCTCTTTGCTCACAGGAAACCTGTCTCAAGCCTGAAGCTCTGGGTGAGCTTAACCTGCCTTCCAGCCCTGGTGAGCCAAACCTGAAGATTCCTATTTGATTTCCCCTGCTGCTCTCTGTGAAGAGCTGGAAACTCTGATCAAGGTCTGCCATTCAAAGTCAGAAGCTAGACGCTGCAGCTGCTTATGTACTCTGCTGAACCAACAGTCTCTGGACCCAACGGTTCCCTCTCTCTCAAGAGAAGCCTGGACCCCGTCAAGGTAGAATCAGAATTATCTAAAGGACTCCTTAATCATCTGCCTGCCCAGCTAATCAAACTATCATCTCTGCAGACTTCAGTGAACCCAACCCGGACCTGTTCCAGATCCAGTTCATGTTTTTGTGTATCAATATCTTAAATAAACTCTGTTAAACTTTTACCCAGCCTCCATTGTGTTCTGCATGTGGGTTTGAATATAAACCAATCATGACACATACATGTATATCAAATCTCACTTTTCTTTCACAATCAACCTCAGCTGGCTGTTCTTCAAATTTTAATGGCTTGGAACCTAACATGTGCGCGACAATATTTGTACATCATCCACAAAATGCCCATTTATTCCTAACACTAAAAATAAATCAGAGTCTTTGAAGATCAGGCCCATAGTTATTTTTACATCCCAAATGTTTTATCTCTTCCTTCAACCATGGACCCATCTGGATAAAGAAAGAACAGCAAGTATATTTTTTTATTTGTTTGGTGCATTTAACACAATTTCGACTGCTTTCAAAACAATCCTTATATAATCATTGTTGAACTGACTAAACAGGATCTTAAAGTAAAGTTTTATTTTAGGCATTTATTTATGCATCCTATAAAATCTAAACAACAGAAAACCTAATAAAACAAACATGTGACACACAAAAACTAGTCATTAAAAGCTATTAGTGCGTACTTGTGAGGGAAGTGAGCTCGTAATTGTTTAACTTCATATGGATGCCACATGAAGGGACTAACAAAAGCAAGGTTCTAATAAATTCACCAATGCAGAAGTCCTACATGGGTCCTACGAACCTGGTGCAACACTTTAGCCCAATTGGCCTGAGTTTAGATCTAAAAAAAGTCAGATCATAATGTTGTAATAGTCTCTATTTTATGCATTTACAGGTCTTTACTAACATATTAACATCATGAATTTATCCTTTTGTCTGTTGATTTCTATAGCCACTTGTCTTTGCAGGTCATACAGGGGGGTTTTTCATTACTGAATCTTACAGGTTAAATTGGATTAAAATTGAGGAGTGGCGGCCTAGTGGTTAGGGCATAGGGCTTGGAATCCTGAGGTTGTGAGTTTGTAAAACTATTCCCACAGATTGTCGCTCTGGCTCTTTGAGCAAAAATCCAAAAAATTGCATAAAAAAAAAAAAAATGACAATATTTCCCAGTAACATCAGTTTAATCTCCATAATTGAAACTGATTGGAGAAGATGAGGAAATCAAATGAGAATGTTTTTTGAGAGGACAAAAGGTCAGAATAAAAGCATACCAAATAATTTTGGTTAAAATTAATGCTTTTGATAGAGGTCCCTTAAAGCTGTCTTTAAAATATTCCTTATGAATAAAGATTTCGTTGAAAATTCCATAAACAAAATATTCATGAGGTGTAATTTTTTCCACATAGGTTGTTTAAAAAAATAAAAAAATAAAAAAATAAAATATATATACACTATATATATATTTTTTTTAGTTGGAACATTGTTTGAGAACAATCAACAAAACGGCTCAGCTACAAGCCTGGCTCCAATTAATTAATTTCTTCTTTCTGTAGGTTCAGCTGTATTCATGCTTTGTGGCTATCGTAATGTATTTAAATATCCAACAATGTGGTTAATGGCAGTTGCCCAATTATTGGATAATAAAAGTTGTAATGATAGATCTTTTTTCCTCTAAGTACATACAATTGTTTTTTGTATTTACTAAGCTTATCTTTGTCTGGATGATATTCATTTTTGGATGACAAAAAAAGAGTCAGAGGGAAATGCAAGAAGGAAAATGCTGTTCTCTTCTTTTTTGCTGGACCTTTTAAGTTTGTTTCCCCTTCCCCTTAATAATGCAATGATGTACACAAATTTTTTTTTCTATTTAAGAAAATGTGCAGATGTCTTTAGGTCAAAATTTTGATAAATATTATGATATCAATACTGTTTTTAATTACCAGAAGGAACAAACTAACAAAAGAAATTCTTATAGATTTTTAGGACATGATGTCCTGATTGCAGCCACAACAATGCATTTAACATATTAGCTGGGTCAGCCAATGAGTTTTATTACTTCCTCTTGATTTAAAAAACAAGACAGTCTGAATGTGATTAAAGAAATGATCGTGTGTGCACATTTTGATCAAACAGTCTTCCTGCTGTGTAATTGCATGTCCTCATTAATCATTGTCCTCCTCATCTGAGCTAGCAGGTGTTTGCGTGCTATGAACTGTGCTGTTTGGTTTTTATTGACATTTTTTGGAAAATCAGAAACAGATTTAGATGAAAAACTTTCTTATATACACACAGACACACTACTTCACAGCTGGGTTAGGTCCCAGTAATGTGGTTAATAAATTATAGTAAAAGGTTCCTAAATAATGTAACAACGAGTCCAGACAGCAGATGCATGTGTGGGGTGTGTACTGTATGTGTGTTTGTGCGCAGTTTGTTAGTGAGCAAAGAGAGAAAAAGACTACAAATTCAGAGAAAAGTGAGGGTTAGAAGTAAGATTAAATAAGATGGTGTGGGGCGCTGTGATTGAGACAGATGCATGAATCAAGGGCTGGAAAAAGAGGAAGTGAATTGCAAAAAATAAAATAAAATAAGAGCCGTTTTTACTTAGGTTTGATCTTTTGGACTGTATCTACTTGGGAATTAAGACATAAAAGTACCTTCTTAGAAAAAGATACTTTCACATACACCCCTTTTTCACTTGTTTTCTGAATTATAAAACCTTGACATAAACAAACTAACTGCATTGTACTAACATCCATCCATCCATTTTCTGACACGCTGGTGCCTATCTCCAGCTATCTAAGGGCGAGAGGCAGGGTACACCCTGGACAGGTCGCCAGTCTATTGCAGGCATTGTACTAACATTCCTTTTGAATGTGTCCTTGGGCAATACATTATTCTACAAGCCAGACCACTTTGCTGTATTTTACTATACTGTGAAAAGCAGTGTATCATAGAACTTAAAGGAATAGTACACCCAAAACATGATTAGCCTTCATTTTCTACTCACCCCCATGCTGAACAACACCCTGGAGTACTTTTTTGATATCTCAAATGCATCTGGAGATCTGAGAGGCTTCTTGCTGTCTGCTGACATTCAAATAATGGAGGTCTATGGTGACCGAGCGAGACAGAAAGGTCCATAAAGTCCACAAAAACGTGTCAATATTCCTCCATACTGCTTCGTCCAATGTATTCCAAGTTTCCTGAGTGGGTAGCGTCCAGTATAATACTCGAAACTAAGTCATTTAGAATGTTTTAGAGCATAAACAGTAGTGTATAGGATTTCCTGAAAGCGCCGCATTGCGTTCACACGAAGTCTACGGAAGCCGGCAGACCAAACCAGCGCATTCAGCTCGGCAAAGAACTCATGCTCTTTCCTCAACACTGAAGTCCTCAGACATTTTTCTTTTCGTTGTTTCTTTCTTTGCACAGGTAAACGGCACATTTCTTCCCTTCTACGCTTTGCATTATTGGAAGAGCAGACGCTGAATCGCGCACTTTCATCTGGTTTGGTCTGCCGCTTCCCAGAAGCTTCATGAACGCCGGGCGCGCTTTCAGGAAATCCTATACACTACTGTTTATGCTCTAAAAACATTCTAAATGACTTCGCTTCGAGTAAATTCTGGATGCTACCCACTCAGGAAACTTGGGATACATTGGACAGCAGTATGGAGGAATATTGACACGCTTTTGTGGACTTTTATGGACCTTTCTGTCTCAGGCACAATATCTCCGACCATATTATTTGAATGTCAGCAGACAGCAAGAAGCCTCCCAGATCTCCAGATGCATTTGAGATATCAAAAGTACTCCAGGGTGTTGTTCAGCATGGGGGTGAGTAGAAAATGAAGGCTAATCATGTTTTGGGTGTACTATTCCTTTAAGGTTAAGAACTTAACTCCAGTCCTCTTAAACATGAGTGAGGTATCTCCCAATGGGACATGCCATTGGGCCTCCATAGGACACTTTGACCATAATCATGTCTTCAAGGCCTGGCATACACTGTACTATATTTTCAGTCATTGTACTCGGCTACAGCTCAAACTGTATGGTGAAATCGCAGGGTTTAAAGTTCACAGCTTGATGCATGTTCTTAAATGGTACGGCCCAATTCTCTGATGTGTATGTACCTGCTTACACTGCACGTCCAAAAACCATGTCGGACTCGGTGCCGAGAGATGGCGCTGGTTGGACTCATCAATCTCGGAGAAGGAGAAGAAGAAGAATAACTCCCTTGTTTGTACATGTGCAGTGCATGAGGTTCTGGTAATTCTGGTAAATCTGTTCTCAGTGAATGTCAAATATGTTTGATTTTTTTCCTGACCTTAAGATTTCTGATTGAGAGGTGGTCATGTGTGGCTAATTGCCCCTTCTTCAGCCCTATATACTACACGACCCAGCACGCACGAAACTCTGCCCCGATCAAGAAATTCTTGCATGACTGGAGAATCGGCTAGAAAAACAGGCAAAAAAAACCTCACAGTGTATGCCTGACCTAAGTGAAGCAGCGCTGGCAGAGGTTTTGGGGTTAAAGTGTTGATAGAATCAAGCCATCCCCAGCAAAGATCTCAGCTTCTTCCTGGACCAGGGCAGAGGACAAGACTCGATGGCATGCACTTTACAGACCTACAGCCTATTGTCTCCATTCCCAATGATGAACCCCAGGTATTCAGTCCCAGACTGTGCAAAACACTCTTCTCTGGGTTGATGGTCAAGCCTGCAGATTGGAAACACCCTAGCACTTTCTCCAAATGCTTGAGATGTTCCTCCCATTAACCACTTTACATTGGTGTGGTACCTGATCTATAAGCCTTTCGCAAGTTGCTTAGACACCATGCTTTCCAAATGGCAGGCGGTATAAAGGAACAGTCCCCATGGAGACCAAAAGGTTGTCACTGCATGGACATCTCTGACAGGGGAAGCTACCAGTAACCCTTATGCAGGTTGATGGTCAACCAAAGTTGGTGTTCAGGTATTTCCCTTTTCCCACACATTCAATCCTGTTCTCAATGATTGTGGTAGGCTCAGAGTCAAACTTGGACACAAAGTGTCAGAATATGCAGAAACAGGTTTCTAGGTCTGAAGATAAGAAGTCAGAAGAGTCTCCAAAGGGATTTTCAATCAGAAAATCAGAAGACAGGTTCAAAGTCGTTAACAGGCAGAATCCAGGTAACAGTTCGGAAACAGATCAGGTAAACAGAGCAGAACAGGGGCAACCAAAACTCAGAAGTCTGGAGATAAAAAATAGTCAGGATCAGATAATCAGAAACCCACAGGAAGGATAGAAAACTTTCACTCTCGGCTCGAATAATCTAGCATCGGTGGCTGGAAACAGGCAGTTTAAATAGAAAGCAGGAACAGGTGGATCTGATGAGTGACAATGAGCCAATCCAGGAGGATGTGGCTAGGCATATGGGCGATCAAAGACTACAACACCCGTCTACAATTGTCTGTTAGACTTTCTCACCAACAGACCTCAGCCAGTCCGGGTTGGACCCTGATGACACATGACTGCATCCCCAGGTTCACAACCAAACACCTCAAGTTTGCAGATGACACCACGGTGAGACAATGACCAGGACTACACAGAGGAAGTGGAGCAGCTGGTGGGCTTGCACAGAGATAACAGCCTGACCCTGAACGTGGAAAAGATGAAGGAGATCATCTTCGACTTAAGGAAGAAACGGCCTAACCACGCTCCACTGCTCATCAACAGCTCAACTGTAGAGGCGGGCAACAGTACCAAATTCCTGGGGGTGCAATTCACAGACACCCTCACCTGGACTATGAACACCTCCTCACTGGTCAAAAGGGAACAGAAGTGTTTGTACTTTCTGCAGAGGATAAGGAGAGCCCACCTGCCCCCACCCAGCCTCACTACCTTCTACAGAAGCACAATAAGGAGCGTTCTGACCAGCTGTTTCACCATGTGGTCTGGAGGCTGCAACGCCTCAGACAGGAAGAACATGAGAAGAGTGGTGAGAACAGCAGAGAAGATCATCCAGGCCTCCTCTTCCCTTCATTAAAGACATTTTATCCCAGTGTTCCGAGCCCGTGACATCATCAGTGACCCCTCACACCCCCACCATGGACTGTTCTCCTTTTGCCCTTTGGGAAGAGGCTTCGAAACCATCAGACTGTTGAACTGTTGAATACTCTAATCAAGTCACACATCGAGACATTGTATCACACTAAACATCATATTTGCACTACATGGCGAATCTTCAAAATAGAATCTTAACTCAGTGTTTTTACAGCATTTTGCACCATATCTTTTTGTTTTCGCTGCTCTGAACCCTCCATATCGGTGTCTTTTGCACCATGTATCTCCTACACTGTTTACATTTTGATCACTGCTGCACTTTATAAATGGAAGCATTTATTTTACTGCTAAGCTGCCGCTCATACACTGTAAAAAATCTTTATGTATCGCAATTTCTTTTGTATACACTGTGTAGAGGAAAGCTTTGCTTGCTGTAATGCCCATTAATACTTTCCTTTGATTACTCAAATGGGTATAAATCTGTACATGCCAGTTATTTTATTCTGGGGAAAAAAATCCAAAAAATGTATATTCTTTTGATATATTTTTATTATTGTTTGAAAAGTATTATAATCGAACTTCTTGTCATGATTAGTTTCATTTAGGGCCGAGGTGCAGGCAACTGTTGGCAGAGGAGTGATGTGAAATAGTGTCTTGAATATAATTAAAATGGGTTACAACTTGAACAAGAAGCATAAACAGAGAACAGGGAAAAAACGACTGATTATGAACCAAAGTAACCAACCTCACATTTTACATACAGGGGGAAGAGAGGAAAAATATGGCACCACAGTTGGGGATTATCAGGAGGAGACGGAGAACAGCTTTAATCAATGAAGGGAGGGAGCTGAGAGAGGTAAGAATTGATCAGCAACAGGCAGACACAGCAAAGAAATCTAATATAGAATGATACCAAATCACCAAAAAGGACCCACTACACAGGAATCAAGACAAAGACCTCACAGAAGATATAAATTTGTTTAAGTGCTTTAATTCAGTAAACCTGAAAAGTTAAACTGAATAAAATTATAACTTCACATCTCAAAGAATGGTGGGATTAATTAACAGCAGCAGTTCTTTACCTTGGAGATGTCCTGGCCATCAATGCGGATGCAGCCATCCTGGGGGTCAAAAAATCTGACCAACAGACGCAGGATGGAGCTTTTTCCTGATCCAGACGGACCTACCTGAGCACAGACACACACAAAAGAATCGTGTCTACCTAAACAAACCAATGTCAAGTCATCAACATGATCTTAAATCTCTGTACCAGCAGCATTTTTTAAGAAAGTAAACAAAAACTCATATAACTTAAAGAATCCCAACTATACCAAAAATAAAAATTACTGCAACATCTTAAATAGTTTCTATACACTTTTAATTCACATGTTTGCTATTTATCTGACCTCTTGCAACCATAGCTACTTCAGATGTTCTGATACCATTTTATCTTTCCTGACTTGATTCTGATGCTTGTGCTCTGCGGAAACATTTCCAATACTGGTATCGGAATTCCAACAACTCTAATAGCTATTTTAACTTATACCCATACCCATGATGTTGACCATAACAGTGTAAGTAAACATAAAATATCATAAAACATAGACAAGCTTTTTACTCATGAAAGGTTTAAGTTAACTGTTCACATCCTATCTTACCAACCCCAAAATCCATTGGAGAGAAAAGGAAAAATGGATTTCCATTTTTCTTTATCAAAATTAGCAAACTACATGCTGCCTTTCCATTCAGTTCATACTTTGTGAATCTGCTTTTATATTAAGCTACATGAGCTTGAGGTCTATTGAAGTATGTTTACCAGGCAACTTTGTCACATCTATTTTTTTAATCTATGTTGCAAAATAATTTATGCTCAGTCAGATTAGGGAGATATTAATTAAATAGATTAATTAAAAAGCTTTCATGTTGACATATTTACAATAGATGTATGGCAGTATTTATGCTATTAACATTCACAAAAATATGAAAAAAATACATTTAATTATGATACTTATTTTCACTTGATCAACAAAGTTTTTTTGAACTGAATTAAAAACTGAATGCACCAATGTTGGTATCAGTTTAATACCTTTAAAAGGTATCAAACTTTTTAAGCAATGGGGTAGATAAAAAAGAAATCAATTTCTTTTTTTATTTGGATGGAAACTTGATGCTGTAGACAGGGCTGTGTAGATGTGTTGTCTTACCAACATACCAGTGCAACAGTCTGTCCAGCTTCCACACTAAATGTCACATTGGTCAGAACCTCTGAACTGAAAACAATATAGGAACAACAAAAACAATTATTAGTCAGAGTTATTATAAGATAAAATGATTAATCAAGAAACAATTTAAATAGTGTAGCATGACCTCATGGACCTTCCATTATCCCCTTTTGAAGCTCATTAAAAACTCTATTTCACTAACAAAATACATAAAAGCGATGACAAGAAAACACCAGAAAAGTTTAAACTTGATCATAACGATGCAGTTATTTATACAAAAAACAAAAAAAAAACATAAAGCTGCTCCATAAACCTTTTAGATTAAAGCAACAACATAATAAAGTATGGGTGTTTTTTTCCTTACCAAAATAATTACAACATATACCTCTGCTTCCAACTGTTAGATTAATATCCTAATTATCACTCGATTAAAGACAAAAAAAGGAGACAAATAATGATTTAAAATAAAAAAAATTACAGTAAAATAAATTCAATCGTGATTGAAACGGCTACTTGATCACCATAAACCAGTCAGAACTCTGGTTTCAGCAAACAGATTCTTTGCCCACTCAATTTAATGATCAATCAATAAACCACTCAATTTATTTAAGTGTAATGATTTTAAATCAAAGCTTTTCAAAGAAATTTATTAATTCCAACGTCTGGACCACATTGTTTTAGAACAGAGGTCTCAATGAACACTCGGGATAGGAAATGGGCAACGTTGGAAGTGGCTCCTAGACCATGAGCATCCAACTTGGTGGAAGGCTGCCATCTTTAGTGATTTCACCAGTGCAAAATGGATAAAATTACCCTAAGAGTTAAAGCTTAAGACTCAACTTAACCCTCATGGTTTCATGGAAGAGAATGCAAACTGAAGTTCACCACTCTGGCAGTGATGTAGGTAGTAACATTATGCTATATTGCAATATTAATATGTATTAATGTGTGCTAACCTATTGACTTTTTACAAGTTTTTACATGTTTTGTTTCACGTTATGAAAGGTTAAATCCTCTATTAGTGTCTCTAAAATAAGAAGAATATATATAATTAAAGACTGACTCCATTAACATGGTGTTAAAGAGGTTGTCTTAGATCTGCTCCAACAAACCCACTCTTACTTGAAAAAGGGTGGAAGTTTGTTATAATTGATATTGAACTCTATTCAGCTCTTTAAATATCACTAGGATTGATAAGGTATATTTGTATTGGAAGGAGTTGACGTTGTAACGCAGTTATGTTTCCTCAGACCTGATACGTCTTTTCAGAACGGGCTAAAATTATTTGTTTTAACGAGGATACAAACTTCCAAGGGACATAGCCAAAACAGGACTCACTGCAGGAATTTCCACCTGCCCTGCAAAGTGAAAGCACGCAAGTCACTGAGCCTCTTCAGCATCGCTTCGAAATCCTATGAAGAAAGAGTACAGAAGGAAAGAGACTGAATCCAAGACTTTTGAGCTGCATGAAGAAGGAAAGAGGTTTGCCTCCTCCTTATGGCATCTACCAAAACATAGAAACTTTTTCAACTATTAGGTTTCTCTGCTACGGTAGCAGTCCCCAGTTCCTAATGTGGGAAATGGAGCTCCTGTGGTATATGCATACATTTGCAAAACAAAACCCAGAATCCTAAAGCAGATGCGGTAATTTCAAAGCTTCAAAAGCTTAAGTTCTACTGGAGATATACAGTATTAGAAGCGCACTGTTAAATGGGAAATGTCGTTATATCTTTACCGGTGTTGTTTTTGTCAACAATGACAATGACGCCGATTTACTTCGTGCGATGCTCCTCCCATCCTAAAGCAAAGGATGTTTGATGACGAAAACATGACGGCAGATCATGGGTGTGAGTTTTTGCGGATGAGGCGAGATTGAGATAAATATATTTAGCGGTTTGTCTGTCAGACGTTTAAAATGCATCGCATTGGCATTTGTTATCTCATTAGACAGGCTAAGCAGTATCAGCCGTGTTGCTGCATCCTGTTTGGTCATCCTGCCCACCTGGCATGCAGCGGTGCACGTTCTGCATGACCACAGATGAACCATGGCAACAGGGGTTGGGGGGGATAATCTGACAAACATTGCTCTTCCAGCTGTGCTTGTGCCGAAAGGTGCACACAATGATGGTTCGCTCTCAGCAGTATGGCTCCTCCTGCACTCGCTACTTAATAAACTAGATGTGTCTGATCATCCTCTGCAAAACATTAAAAATCCTTTTGTCTAACTATCAATTTTGTATTCCTTCCAGCTAAAAAGAGGTGATGCTAAACCTTCTTTAATTTCTACCAAAAGGAATCCCTAAATTATACCCAAAGCAAATATTTAATTGCATACTGTTTATTTTTAGATAAAGACCCAGATGAAAAGGTACATAGATATTGGAATATTTCTATCTCATAGTTCTTGTTTCTATCTATTTGAATATTCCAACATTTTAGTTAACATTTTGAAATTTAGTTCCTGGCCTGGGGTCTTTCTGCATGGAGTTTTAATGTTCTCCCTGGGCATGTGTGGGTTCTCTCTGGGTACCCCGGCTTCCTCACACAGTCCAAAAATGACTGTTATGATAATTGGCTCCTCTAAATTCCCCTTAGGTATGAGTGCGTGCGTGAATGGTTGTTTTTCCTGTTGCCTGCGATGGACTGGCGACGTGTCCAGGTTGCACCTTGCCTCTCGCCCGTAGACTGCTGGAGATAGGCACCAGCGCCCCTTCTGACCACACTTAGGATAAGTGTGACAGTGGATGGATGGATACATTTTTCCAAGCCAAATAGAGTGTGAGTGAGTATGGTAACTCATCCTGGAAGTGCTAAATCACATAAAATCGGGAAGTAGCGTGAAAAGTTGTTGAAGTGCACATGCTTTTCTTTCTTACACGATAACCCAGAGATGACTATCTGGGTACCCTGACTTCCCCTCATAGATTCAAATATGTACAGTATGTTGCCTGACATTGCCCACATATGTTTCTACTTAAATATTGAAATTATTCAGCTTTTTTTTCCCACTTAACATTTTGACTGTAGTTTGACCTTTTTATAACCGCTATTGTTTTATTTCGTTTTTGTTTTTTCAGTTCCTTCATCCATTTCACTCTTGTCTGGCTGCACTCTCTTCAAGCTTCCCAAGCCAAGGAAACGGAGCTGCTCTGTTTTTAAGGTGCTTAAACACTTTTGTCTACATTCATGTGGCTGTTTACCATATCAAGAGCCTTTGAATTAACAAGCCTTTAGTGACACTGAAGGAGGATGCCTTTTCCCACAGAAGCACACATGCACAAACTGAAGCACGCTCAGACTTGAGAGGCAGGTTGGCCACAAATACACACAAACACAAAAGCTTGCTGACCAGCCTGTGAACTGACTTCTGACTGTAAATGTTGTTTTTTTGTTTGTTTTGTTGTTTTTGTTTTTCAGGCTCACCAGCAGTCATTTGGGTCACTTCGGATTCAGTTTTCTTTTAATCTGAATAAATCAGTAGCGGTATTCCATTTAACTGATCTGATTACAATCATGTGACCAAATGTGTCCAAAAAATGTCACTGACAATTGTATTATCTAAATGACCTGTTAAGTGAGTTAAGATGTTAATATATTGGCTTCTCTTCAAAGCAACAATTGTAACTTTTAGCTACTAGAGGCGCTAGACTTGTAACTTCCTGGAAAGCAACTTGTATTACAGTAATGTCAAAAAATTAAAAGGTCTTCCTCTGTTTTTTGGAAACTAATAACAAGCTATTTGATTGAGAAATGATGGAATTCGTTGTATAGACAAGGCCGCTTCACTACTCCAGATGAAATCCTACATTAGAGAGCTAAAAATACCAGCCTGATCAGTTGAGTGTCTTGTCAATTTTGTTGCCACACAGCAACTTTTAGCTTAAGGAGCGACATGTTTAAGAAAAAGACTGCCCTAAAGCAGTGCTCTAAGTCAAGTTTTTGGGGAAAGCAGACTGCACAGTGCACTGTTTTCATTGAGTTCTGTATATTGACCCGAAAAAAATCCTTAAATATATCTAAAAATAAGCTAATACTGTAGTAAGAAGTTATGTAGTGTTGCTTTAATAATTTCTTTATCAGGAAAGTAACATGAAAAAGCTTGTTTTAAAAAAAAAACTTCTCAAGTTATGTTTTAGGTCATATTTGCAGGTATTTTTGTTAAAGATTTGCAAAGTTTATGCAGTTAGATGTTCAGGTTTAAAATGTATCTTTGATTTTTATCAATCAGAGTTACCCACTCGAATGGCTAACTCTCAAATGAGATGTATCTAAAATGTTATTTTCTCCACAAATGTCTAAAGAATGAGACACTTTTCTTCATTTGAGGACTCTAAGTAAATAAAACAACCACTTATTTTTTTATTGTCTCAGTGAAGGGCCTCTTATGTCTCCGCTAAGATGAGGTTTATGAATTGGTGCTATATAAAGAAATTTAATTGGATTGAACTGAATTTAATTGATGTTTTTTTCTTTTTTTTTTCTAATACTTGTTGAAATACAGCAACGATTGATACACAGACCTACACAAGGGTAGGGGATATAAGAATGACGCGGTTTCCTACACATCAGTGCAGGAATAATAAAACTTGCTGTATTTACAGCAAAATTATAGTTAAATTTTTAGAAAAAGTTATGAAAACAATTATATATAAATGATATCAGAATAACACATAGAGCAGATATTACATGACCAGGAATATAAGTTGAAAACCAGTTGCCTTTGTACCGTTACTTACCTCTCTGTGCTCTGCTAGTAGAGCCAGCATGTTTTCCATATCAATGAGTCCACTCTGAATTAACCTGCAGACACGTAGAGCAGCACTGGTTTTAAAATTGTTGATTTTTTCTTTCCTATATCATAAACTCATCTAAAAAATAGAAAGGCACAGCAAATGATCTATTTATTAGTTACACTCAGAAGTGGCAAAAAACCCCACAAAAAAACTGTACTTAAATCAGAATAAACCATCTGATATTTCAAAATTAAAATTTCCCCATTGTGGGACAATAAAGGGTCCTGTTTTATTTACCCAGAAAAAGTAACCTAACTAATGACACAAGAAGGAGTAAACTTTGATTATATTTATAATCTGTATACAAATAAAAACATTGTTTTATATACCCTTTGTTCCTGACTTTTAAAACACCTCTAACTCAAGCCTCACGGTCCAATTATTTTTCCCTGTTCTCCGTGCAACCAGGACAGCCCAAAACCTAAACATGAGACATACAGTATTTTGGCTCTAAATGGACTTTAAGTGGATGATCTGTTATTGGAATACATGGTGGAATACGTGGTCTATATGGTGAAATATTTTAATGTGGTGAATGTAACATCTATCTAAACCATGGGTGTCAAACTGGTGCCAGAAAGGGCCACGTGGCTGCAGGTTTTCTTTCCAACCAAGCACACCAGACTCCAGTCATCTCATCAAGTCATCATGTTAAGACTGGACTCACTTGATGAGATGACTGCAGTCTGGTCTGCTATTGCTTGGTTGGAAAGAAAACCTGCAGCCACACGGCCTTTCAAACCAGTTTGACACACCTGTTCTAAACATTTATTCAACTATTTGCACATCTGTAGTAGGTCCCAAACCAATTTAGAGGAATATACAACTGGATGATATAGGTTCCAAACAGAACATAGTCTCCAACCTGTAGGGGGAGAAAAAAAACATTCTGTAAAGAAAATGACCAAGTTCAGACCAGCAATAAGGTGAAAGGAAAAGTCATGAAGTCACTGCAAAATACCCTCTTAATGGAAAGGAAGCACACTAGCAGTAGGCATTACATCCTTCTCTCCCCTTTTTCATTACTTTGAATTTTTTTAACAACCTCTCTTGCTTTCTTTCCTATTTTACCATTCCCTCCCACCTTTCCATGGTCAGAGAAGATCCTGTTCAAGTTTTTCATTAAGCCGAGCATTTTAGCTGAAGGGATGATACACCCCTTAGGAGAGTAAATCTGGATCTTGGACAACAAGTCTGAATTCTACACCGCCAGACAGAATATAACGGAAAAGTTAAATATATATTACCATAAATCAGGTATATTTGTATCTGTCATAATTAGGGCTGGGACATAAAAAAATAAACGCATTTTAATCGCACACCATGATCATATTTATGTCGTTCTGCAGTAGAACGGCCAGACAGAAATAGAAGAAGAACCGGAAGAGCTGGTTTGAACTACAAGGAGAGACAACCATGGAAGAATTAGAAGAAGCAGATGAAAACATTTTAGTTGGCCCCGTGCATGGGGAATTTGGTTTAATTTAGTTTTAAAATACACGATGGGAGAGTCGATAATAGCATGGTCATATGTAAAATAAACATAAATAAATAAATAATATTTTGTTGATTAAGCTTATGTATTGTCATTCAAAACCCATGTGGAAAAAGTAACTTCTTGCTGTTTCCAAGTCAGTTATTTATATGCGATTAAAATGCAATTAATTACAATTAATTAGTTTTACGGCCATTCAATTAAAGATTTTAATTGAGTCCCACACCTAGCTTTAATACCTGAAACTGTTTCTGAGAGACCATGTAGGAACAGAGCAGAGATCCAGCAAGCAGTCCTGATCCGATGATGATGTTCTGTGCCTGATTAAGCAAAGCCAGAGAAGCTGAGCTCTTCCATTCACTCCTCTAGACAGAAAAATGGTATGTTTTCAAACAAAATAAATACTTTTGTTCTTTATTCTAAAAGAACAAACTGAACACACACATTCAGGACATGAAATGACATAAACACATTAAAATTATGCTGGTAAAACATCAATAAATAGTAATATTGAACTACCTGATAATTTAAAATAGCCTCATTGAAGCAGTGGACTTCATAATCTTCAGAATTGTAATATTTTACCTTTAAGGGATATGAAACATATTTAAAATTAATGTTCAATCTGGTTTGTTTATAAATAGCTTCAATTCACAACACATGTCATCTCAAGACAGTTTACAGGGACAGTTCAGTCGGATCATACAGTCAGATTCAACGTTGTTTTTTTTATTAAAGGAAAGCCAGCTGATTGCATCAAGTCATCCACTGCAATTCCTCAGCAGCATCAAACAATATGGGAAGTTAAACAAACTTGTTTCACAGTTATTTAACTAGAAATGGATAATTTCAGCTTGCATCTTTGTTCTGCAATTACTTGTAATTGTTTGGTAACTACCGTCTCAAAGTTGAGCAGTGAGTCTATCGCTCTGGATTTTGCATTGTTGTCCTGGTTGTTCATCTCTCTCCTGTATTTAGTTCTCCACTCTGTGATCAAAATAGTACAAGCTGCAAAGGGGAAAAAAATGTTACTTAATTTAACATACAAACCATCATAATATTCATCCTCTATAGAAAGTAGAGTTTATACTTAATTTATACACAGGTAATTTTGACCAGTCAGGTTAAGCAAGCCCATGTGGTCCAAAACACAGAGGATCCAACAGCCTGCTGATAAACACTTGTTAATGAACAGGCCTTTATTGCAGAAGGGCTGTTTGGATATTATATACATATTTATGATTCCTATTGAAATTGGAGTGGTGGCTTGTACTCCTGTCGTTTTATGCTGCAAAGGCTATTTTCATTATTCAGATACATCTTTCCCTCCTTGAACCATCACCTCAGCGTAGTGGAGGGGCTTCAGTGCCTGGATGATCTTTGAGGCTATGTTGTCGGGGGGTTAAATGCCCCTGTCATGGTATCTTAAAGCAAATAGTCTCAGGGTGACAGGTCAAGAAGAAAGCGGTTCACAAAGCCCACATGACGACAAAAAATCGAGGCACATAACATCTTCTGGTACGGTAGAGATGGGACCACACCCTTGAGCGCCTGGTGGCCGGGTCCTTCCTTGTGGGAACGGGCGGGGCCCAGCCCCAAGGTGTTACTCTACTCAATCCCCCAGTGGGCTCACCAGCTGAGGGGGAACCATGAGAGACTTGAGCAAAGAGGATTGGGTGTCAGTGGCTAAGGCAACCCAATATGCGTTGCTTACACTGTCTTCACGGACAGGGCATGTCACTTTACTAGGATGGGAAAATGTGCTTGTGCCGGAGTTGGAAGCGATACTAGCTGGACATAGATGGGCTCTTCTCCACATATATCATGGGCTCTTGAATCCAGCTCCTTGACAGAGGCTGGACTCTCTTCTGTTCTGAAGTGGCCCATGGGGAGAGACCTAGGGCGGTAATGTTTGTCTCTCTCAGCTGTCTTATGTTTGAGTTTACCCCAGTGGACTTTGCGTTTGTTATGGGGAAGGTTTCAGAATGTTGTTTCGGCCTATAGGCTGGAAGGAAGTACAGAGTACCAGGACTTCTTAGCTCCCATGCAACGCCAATGTGGGAAATGACATTGACACCTGAAGGGGCATGATCGGGAGGAACGGACCCTCAGCTCTGAACCCAAGTGGGGTTTCATTATTGCACTTCTATGTAAGTCAGTAACTTACATAGAAGTGCAAAATGAAATACCATTTACCACTTAAAGTCACGGATCGTCAACAATGAAAACCATGTTCAAGCTTAAAGATGTCAATGAGCAAAAACAGCAGAGAAGATCTTCGGGGCTCCTCTTTCCTCCATAAAAGACATTTCATCTCGCGCTGCTTGTGCCGAGCCCGTAACATCACCAATGACCCCTCACACTCCCACCATGGACTTGTCCTCCCTGCTGCTCTCTGGGAAGAGGCTTTGCAGCATTCGATGCAGGTCCAGCAAATTCCGAAACAGCTTCTTTCCCTCTTTGCTCTGAACTTACATATCGACATCTCAATCAGAACATCATATATTTTGATTAATTAATGGTAATAATTTGCTATCAATATCTATGTAAATACACTGCACTTTGCAGGAGTGAGGAGCTGGGCTCTAAATTAACTTCTCAAAAATTTTATTATATCACTTTTTATATTATTTAGTATTGAATATTAAGTCATTTCTAAAAATGTGATCAATATAAAGCTCTTTAATTCATTATCTGATATTTCTGCAACCTTTCTTTCATTGTGAGCTTCTTTGCTCCGTCCAAATGTTCTAATGTGGAATAAAGAGATGGAAATTAAAGATTCTGATTATCCAATTTATGAAAAAAAATAATCAACTCATTAACTGTCTATTCAAATAACTGTCAGTCGCTGTCCAGTTGTGCTTAAAGTTAGACAACAGGTGTTTTTTCTCTTCAAACTAGCACAGGTTTCTGCCGTCTGTTCTGGAGAAAACAAAACTGGCAATAAAAAGATGGTATATTTTTTCCTACTCTTCCAGAGGAGAGTAGGCAAGTTTTAACTGAATTACTCTCTTTAACTTCTTGTATTGCAGAATTAAAGCATAAAGTTTTCTGTACTTAAAGATAGACAGAAAGTAAGCAAAGTAAAGACTTACTGAGATAGAGGACCATGCAGGTGAAAACAATGAGTCCAAACCAGATGTTGAAGTAAGACACAAAGTAAATAATTGCGATAATGATGTCAATGATGGTCGGGAGGATACTGAACAGGATGTAGCTAAGGATAAAACCAACCACATGTTGATCATTTTCAGCACTGCTGCATAATTTGACCTAAAGAGAAAAAGCTTCAACTGTCTCACCTTAGCAGATTATTGATGGAGGACATACCACGGTCGATGCTTCTTACCACATCACCAGTGCGCCTCTCCAGATGCCATCGTACAGACAATCCATGGAGGTGAGAAAACACACGGACCTTAGCCAAAAGGGAAAGTGAGCAAAGTGAAAAGTGAGAAGTGTTGTCTCTAAATTTGCTTGTTGTGTGCTTGTAATGTGATCAGGAAAACATCATTCATTCCCCTTTGAATAACATCGGCCATTCCAGTCCAGTCAAAGTTCATTAGGATGCCCACGTTCATTTTTAAAGAATATAAACCCTTAAAATATAGGATTTTATTGGATGTATGAATAGGCCTTCACCAGCTTTTAGGATTATTTAGACTACACATTCTTTCTTTGTCCTCGTCTATAAGATTTGGGTTTGACGTAACCAATTATAGAGTATACCTCAAATCCAAAGGTCCAGCGATATTTAGTAATTGTAGGCCTCTGAAACTTATCTTGTTTCTCATAAATGTTATTAAAAAGAGATGAAACAGCAGAAAAAGCATTTCTGCTGCTAACAATAAATGTACTTGTGGGTTTTTAATTATTATTTCTCCAAGGCTTTTGTATTCAGTGTATTTTTCTCCAAAGAATAGTTACCTTTTTTTCTTCCTTGTATAGCATTTAAATGGTTATATTGTCATGTTTCAAAAAGACAAAACATTTGTTTGCATTTACTATCCCACGGGGAACTATTTTGGTACCTTTGGTTTTTCTCATTTATGTTAATGACTTATCTAATGTCAAAAAGACAATGAGAACAAAAAAAAAAAACATTTATGTAACAGCAAACATGGTTCTAGGCAAATACATTGACATTAAACATTTAATTTTAAGTGGTAAATAAAATCCGACCCCAGTACTCCTAGATTTCTTGATTAGAAGTAAAATTGAGGAGAGATTAAATGTATTGTGTTAGTGCAAAAAATATTATACCACTGGTTAAATTAAAGAGATTAGTCACTTGGTAGTAAACTGCTTATGGTCTATCACAGTTATAATATTGTAAATATAATCCACTCAAGTTGTTTTTTTCCACTGCTGTGCCTAAAACTTTTGTTAACCAGAAATGTTTTGCCAGAAAAGTAGCACCACAAGATAAATGTTAATCTTTGGCGCCTTTGTTTAAGAAGGTTTGAATAAATATTTATAAAAGCAAAACCTGTAAAATGAATATTCTTTTTAGAAGGTTTTAAAACATCCCAGAAAACTACCGTTCCTCTGCAGGAACTTTACAAAACAAGTTTTCAGGTGCATAATTATTTGATAGGTGAATTATTGAATGACACCCTACTAAACACTTCACTTTCATTGGTCAATTTTTTAAAGCTATGCAGAGGTGCCAAATTATTGAACACATAAACTGATATAGCTAGGAAGGTTCTCATTTCAAAGGTTTTAAAGCTAGTCTTAAAGAGACATTTTGCAATTTTTTATTTAGCTGTTTTAATTGCCCCTTTACAAATAAAACGTAATTTTTATTAACAAACTGACACCTCAGTAGTTCAGCACCAATGCATCTATAAGAGTGTTATCTATTTTCCTATTTTACATTTTACCTTGGGTCAGAAGTCCCCGCACTGTTCTGACTCTTAAAAGAGGCGGTCGCATTTTCGTGCTGCTCTGCAACTCCCTGATGTCCCTACTCTGTCTCTGCTTTGCTGTGTCTTGTATTTTCTGAGCCCTCTCTTCATATCACCCGAACTGAAACAATGGATCTGGTTAGCTAGTATCTCAATGCAATTAATCAACTGGAAGACAGGGAAAAGGGGACCTGTCCTGTCCTACCGGGTCATATTTCGTGGAATACACCATGGACTCCCGGAAGGCTTGAAGGATGGTGTGTTTCACAATGCTGTCAGTGGAGGATATCAAAGATGTATGGATTTTTGGTTTTATGATACTCAGATTTCTCTTTTTTGGATTTGGAGGATACCTGATGTATCTACAATTGCAGAGGATGTCGGCCACAATTTGGGCACAGATCAGGCTGCCGGCAGCGGTTGACACCCTCACACAGGCTGTGAACGAGCATGATTGGGGGATGAGCTGTATGCTGGGTGCGATTGAACGCAGGCTGGCTGCGGTGGTTTAACTCAAAGGTGAGATGGGATAATATCTTGGATGTGCACGCTCGCTTCAAAGCGGAAAAGCCCAACAAATTTGGAAAATTGAATTCACCACGAAGAGCCAGCATGAAAAGACTTAAGGCTGATGGTAAATTCCTGTGCACCCGTCTTTCAAAACAATAATTGTTAGTCTGGATTCAGTCTTCCCCTTTATCAAATACAACCAGGATGTTATAGCGAAAGGGCACAGAACAACTGCTCCCCGCCTCCCCTATATAGGAACATCTGTGGATGCGTCCCTAACTGTTGATAAACTTCCATCTTATCAAAGACAATGGCCTGTTGACAGCGTTCACCGATAAATTGAACACACTCATCATACACACAAAACTAATGTCTCAAATGTCAGATTGACTTCATGTGACTCCGCCTCCGATGTGACCCTCTGCTGAAATGTCTGTCTCTTGTCACATGTGCTTTTCTTGTGCTGAGGTTTTTTTGATAAACTGTATCCTGTGAAGGATAAAGTGTGAAATATGCTTTTTTTCCCCTGACCTTCCCCAATGTGGCTCCTATCCTTCTACAAAGATTAAGGCAGCTGCCTACAGGCTGGGGCCCTTGGCAGCCGTAAGAACGAGCCAAAGGCAGGGTTCTGCGGCACGCATGGCCTCAGTAAACCATTCTTCCTCTCAGCCCCCCCCAAACCCAATGTATGCGATGAACGGTTTGTACTGAAACTGAAATCTGGATTGCAATGTAAATTGTAGTTGACAATGAAGTTGATTGATTGATGATTGATTGATTGATTGATTGATTGATTGATTGATTGATTGATTGATTGATTGTTTGATCGGCGGATGTGATGTTAAGCGTGTTAACATTAAATGAGTCCAATCTAACAAACAATCAAAGTGTTATATTCAAGATGAATTTTAGGAATGCTAGCAAGCATCCATCTATCTTAACTCAGACACCAATGACAACTACCGGTAAGGTGAAAAAAGTAAAAATACTACCTTGTTAAGTAGGAGCGCGAGCTAAGGCAGAAGAGCGATACAGTTCTGTGTTTTTGCCATAGGCGGCAGTATCATTACTAGACTCTGTAATGCCTCTTTAAATCATTTATTTTTCGGTCTGGTAAAAATCATGGATTTTAGATTGAACTGAATTGACCCTGTGATAGAGAATGTATGGATAGAGGAACCCAGAAGAAAAGGGTCACCTGAACACCTCTGCTGGTAAACTGTTGAACTTTTATCCATAGGAATTGACGCAGGTTGCTAATGAAACCAGAAGTACCTGCAAGAACAACAAAAAGTCATTTTTGAAACAGTCTTTTGCTCATAATTTTTTATTAATTCTTATAGCTTCGACTCACACTCACCTGCACCTCCTCCTTGTAGAAACTTCAGCAGTGTGAAGATGCAGACAGTTGAAATTAATGAAGTCCAGGGACCTCCTGCGGAGAGCTCATTCACTGTAAACACAAACATACAAACATTGAATCTCCTCAGAATCAAATAACACTTGGATGCTTTAAGGAATAAAAAGATAGAAACCTACTCTTGGCTACAGAAAGGCCAACCTACAGATAAAACCTGTCATAATTGGGGATATTTTTCCATTTTCACAACAGGAAAGTTTTTGTATATATGCATTTAATTGAGATTTACATTTTTTGTTTTATCTAGAGCAGGGGTCACCAACGCGGTGCCCGCGGGCACCAAGAGGCCCTCAAGGACCACATTTGGTGCTCTCTTACAGTCTTCTGAAAACAGAACAACTCACTCAGTGGGTTAAGTTTAATTTCTTTTTTATTCTGTTGCTCTTCTTTTTAATCATTTATGTATTATTTCATCATGTTAACTATTTCATCATATTTCAGTGGTTTCAAAATGACAATATTGAAAAGAAAATTAGAAATTAATAAAAGAATAAAATAAGAATAAAAATGAGTTTTTATGGATGAGATTTACTGTAGGTGAACACTGATCCCTTTCAGTTCATAGGTCAGTATTGGTAGCCCTTCCTATGACTCGGTAGCCATGAAGGAGCCCTCAGCCTTAAAAAGGTTGGTGACCCCTGATCTAGAGTGACTCATTCCATATTTTAAAGGGGAATGCCTAAAAGGGCCCTTACACAGTCCTAACTTGAGGGTTCCTTGTCTTGCAGGCTATGCATTGTATAGAAACATAGTAGGGGGATCCAATAAGTAGCCCTTAGATAAATATGACATATTTTTTGTGCCAGCGACCTGAGCACACAGTAACTAGTCTAAATCCGCAGTGGAGCAGGTGTGCAGTTTGTAAATCTCACACCGACTTGCCTAACATGCGTCATTCCTCTTCTGTGCACACTCAGCTACAGCTTTAGTAGGTATAGTAACATATAGAGTGGAGCACACACATGGGCTCAGCTTTTACTGTGATTAACTGGATGCACTCTCTTTCATCTCTTTGACATAAAAACCTTCTCAGATATTGTTTGCTTAATTGTGTCTTTTACAGCTACCTATGAAGTAAGTTTACTATTATAAAGTATTTATATCTCTTCTGTATGTCTTCTTCTGTGTTCTTGAAGCCCTTGTCAGAATTAGCAGAAGGTCACTCTAACTGAGCCTGCTTCTGATCTGCTTTAGGTTTTTTTGGGGTAAAAGGGAGTATTTCCTCTACACTATGCCTCCAAGCATGCTCCATGTTAGGGATTGTTGCAACAACACAATGCAAGCGGATATCGACCATCTCTCTTTTCTTATCTATAAGGGAGAAAATCATGCAAAGTCATTAACTGGATGCAACCAGCTGGGGTTCCTAGATAGAAAAAGATATAATCAATCTGTCTGTCATGAGGACATGTTGCTCATTGGGGCAATTTCACCAATTTACAGCACACATTAAAAGACAATGGCCATTTCTCAATTCACAGGAAGGCGAGTAAAGTATGGACTCGGGAGAACGGGAGCTTGCAAAATAAATCTGGGTCAACTGGAACATAATCATGCTCTTGAAATCACAATATTCAAAGCTTGTCTGAAGCTGCATTTCTACTGCTGTTATTAGTAGTCTCTAGATTATGATAAATTATTACTTTTTCATTTAGTTGGGGAATAATGATTAACACAGAAAGATTAAACACAAATACAATGAAAGTTTGGCCAAAAAAAAACCCACTTTGCCGAGAGAAGGCTGCTGCAGAAAGGCTAATAATAGCCCTGGCTATGGTTGGCCTCTGAGCACCACTTCTTGCCACGGTCCTCTCAACATGTGAACTTCTTTTTACTATGCAGTAAATCAGTAAATGGGCCAATACAGCAAAGCTTAAAAGTATAAAAGACTGAACACTCCGGTTGCATCTGGTTGCATACGTCTTTTTGGGCTCCGTTCAGATTTTTTTTTTCTGTCACACTGTCTCACATATAGAGAGGCTCTGACTGGGCAGCATGGGCACATCTGCACAGATCGTTTTCTACTTCTGTCTCTGTGCCACACAAATGAAAACAATTTCCCACTTTTACTCTGACATATTATGAAAAGTTATGAAAAAAAAACACAGGTGCAGCTATAAAACAAAAACCCCACTTAACGAGTCTGTGCAGCATCTCAAACCAGAACAGATAGAGAATGTTCATATGCCTATATTGAAACGCAATGAGATCCATATTTAAAGAAAAGAAAAACATAAATGCTGTAGGACTGTTTCCATGCTGACTGAGGCAGACGGGGGATTCTCAGAGAGACATCTGTGAAGTTTATTCAAGTTTTTCTCCCTTTTTTCATAAAGAGGTGAGAGAGATGCGCCATGCTTACCTGCTCTGTCTGCCACTCGTCATTTTTTTTATGTTTCATTCATGTGTTTTTGCACGAGTCTGTCCCACTTACTATATACAAGATGTGTGACTCCAAAACTGACCCCGTGCGCTTAACAGATTTAATTTTGCATTTTCCCCCAAAGCAGATGTGTTTTACTTTATAACCGTGTCTCTGTTCTTGTCAGACCCATGAAACTGCTACTGATTACTGCATAGTCTGACTAAAATGGACCTGGGGTCTAACTCGGTAGGACCTACGGAGAACCCTTGTGTAAAATTGTGTTGGGTGTGATCATCCCCATTGACTTTCGATTAGCCCTACACGCCACAACCTCCTCCGACATGATTTTCTCTCAGATCAGACACAAAATCGGATTGGGTGTGCTCTTGCCTCAAATTATCTTAAAATGTACTATTGTGAAACAACGGCAAGAAAAAAATGAACTTTTATCTTAATACTCTGAAAGCTCTGCTGCTGCAGTGCATGCTGGGACAGCTGTCAGTTTGGAGAACACAGTGATCTAAGTGTTTAAGTAGGATGCCAGTCTAAGCTTGGGCTTAAATTCTGAAGGGCCGTTGTCCAACCACTTTTAGAAATGTCTCTGCTTGAACACACTTTATTACAGTACGGGTTCATTAGCAGAGCTAAACTGCTTGTTACTATTAGTCATTTGATTTGGGTGTGTAGAGCAAGGGACACATCTAAAACCTCTCTTCTTGAGGGTTTCTTCCTTATTAAAGGGAGATTTCCTCTTAAGTGCTTTGCATGCATGCTTGGTGTGGGGGACTGCTTTAGAGTGAATGATACAATGCAAGCTAATATCATCACCACAAGCACATCAAGGAGGAGCATTGCCTGGAAGTCAATGACTCGAGGAAATCAGCTTGTTTTCCTTTGAAAGAAAATTTTTACTAATCTGACTGTAAATTTTTGTATTGTTTCTGTAAAGTGCCTTGAAATGAACTGTGTTATGAATACTAGTTGGAGCTAAATATATAGATTGAATTGAACTGAATTAAAAGTTGCAGGATAACAGCCCTGAAGGATTTGAGTTTGAGAGGCTTGCTCAAGAGGTTCTAGATTTTGAATTTGGGTTGTAAATTTTGCAGAAGAGAGTACTTTCATTATAGCTTTTATATTAAAACCTAAAGATGAGATGATGACCTGTCTTACAAAAGTAAAAGTATATTTTAAATAATAAGGAATCAAAATTCTCCACATGCTAATGTTTTTGCATAATTTAAATATTTCTCTAGTGCTGTCAAAACAAGGCTGGAATATGACTGAAAGGTATCAAAAAGAAATGCTTTTACCTGCTGTCCCTCTCAGGGTTCTACAGGGTTTCTGCTGCCCTCAATAAAACTTTTAAACAGACAATTTGGATATCGTAACATTTTAATTTTAAATAATACATTAGAGACTTGTGTAAGATCAGGACAGAGCAGAAACCCCAGTTCTACATGTGAATGGAAATGTTGGGGATTCCATTCTGTGTAAAGTAGCAGAAAATTGTCTTTGGCTCTTGTCACACCTTACATTAATAGGTATCTGACTGATTGAGATGTCCTCTTCAACTATTGACCCACATTCAAATTCCACCTTCATTTGTCTTTTTTCTTTTTTTATATGCATGAAAACACTAAATGGGCTGAGTTATAAACCAAAATATCAGAAGGTCTCTGGATGTTTCTTGGACCAAGCTTGCAAAAGTCTTAATCAGCTCAATATTAGTGTTTAAGAGATGAACTATAAGAACAAAAACAGGGTATACAGAAGGGCTCAGCATAGCTTCAAAGTTTCTCAACTTTTAGTATAACCACAGCAATGGCAGTGAACATAGGTCTGTTAACATCACAGTTAGTACCTATTCAGGTCCGATCATACCTACTTATGAGCAGGGATAAAAAAAAAAGCCAAAACCTGTACAGTAAATGCATGATGGAAATGCTCACAAAGCGCGCGGAGTGGAATAAATCGGACCAAGTGGAGCCAATGAAAGGGGGTTATGGAGACCCTGATACGCAACATAAAAGCTTTATCATCACAGTCCTACCAATGCCCCCTTTACAATACTCTCTAAAAATCGATCTGTGCCGAGCATGGATCAGTTAACAGTGCAGAGCTCTGTTCCTTACGACCGTTTTCACACAACACTAGCATGGTTCCTGGCCTCCTAGTGGCTATCTACGGTACTAATGCTCTAGAGGGAAACAAGCAAACCAACATGGCGGTGCCCATAACATTCAGGAAGTCTGTGGATAGTCAGGCAAAGAAGGCAGCCTTTGGTGAATTGATTTGGCAGAGTCTGCTTTTGGGCAGTGGATACGACAAACGATAGTCTAATCAGGGCTTACAGATGCAGGGAACAGCGACAGACGTTGATGTTCATCACACTGTTAAGCAGCATAATCACTGATGAGGCTGACTGTAAGGAGATGATGTGGTCTGCTCATGCACTCTTTGTTATCTGAGAACTGTGCCAGAACTGAACCCGGGCCGAGCCATACTGATGAACTAGTACCATGCTAGCGTGGATTGGTTGTGTCTGGCACGGTCCGTTTCCGTTCTCCGTACCATTTACACTCAACAGTTATCTTTGTTTGCTTTTGATTGGGCCGATCTCGGCATGGTTTCAGAAGGGTAGTATAAATGTGGCTTAAGACTAACAAAGCAAGACAACAAAAGGCAATAAGCTTTGCTAACCAATGTAAAGCAATGTAACAAAAGACGAATTGTACTGAAGGATTTAGGCTGAACTATTCACATTTTAATCTGGATTCTGTAAATTTTCCATAAACAAACCAAAGCCATTTCTTCTGAAATAAAACTGCTCAGACACATAGTAACTCTGTTCTGCTCTATTGATAGAGTCTTATTCACACTCATTACCATTTCGTACCAGTGCTGGGAATCACTTTGAGAAAAAGAAATGAAAAGACTTAATATGGAAAAAGAAGACAGATAAATGGACTAGACACACTGATAAAAGAAGTTGGCGATATGAAGATAGAGGGGTATAGATAAAAACAAAAGTCCTTCATCTATATTCAAAGTTTCCAGTGGGGGGTATTTTCAGTTCTCTGGCTTCATGTCCTGAAGTCAGAGACCTTGAGACAAAAACCCTGTTGTACTGGTGTGTTAACTCCACAAAAAGGAGTCTAATGCTGGCTAAGCATGACTGGCAGGATGGGTGACCTCACCAAGAACCTTCAGCACACACTGCAAATAACCTCATATACACGCAGACACACACACACCCACACAGACAAAACTCCTACACGACATAGAGCTCTCAGCCTTTTCTTCATACACCATTTCTCCCATTTTGATCCAAATATGAAATGTCTGTTTTATTGAAAGGAAACAGCAGCTAAAGACAAATTTTTCGAGGCTTTCTCTGAAAGGAGACTTATGGATTGATGCCTTGTGAAACAAATAGATCTCTATGGGTAGGAAGAGGCCTGGGGAGACCTCACCAACCACTGCATCCCTTTCCCTATAACAAATGTTTTTTCTTTCTCAGTAAGTCTGAATTTACATATCTTCTTTTAGTAAAGGTCATTAATCTGTTACCTTTCTGTGAACTAACTAACTAGACTGACTAACTATAACTTTTTAAAATATTTGACTTACCCTAAACAATTTTTTGCTTGCTCAGACAGATCTCACACTTGCTCCCTGCTTGCTTGTATCATTCTTACTTCTACCTTCTTATCTCTTAGTCAATTGTACAAAACTAAACTTTTCAAGGATGGTCTTGCTAGAATACTTGTCAAACATGTTCATGTTATTTTAATCACATCTGAGAAAAGGACTTGGCCACGTCAGAACAAGATGGCTTCCTTCACCACTGAGGACAAGCTTCTCCTGAAAAAAAGAAGTCATGGATGTGAAATGGAACTGACTGCAATTGAATGTGGAGGTAAATGCTGGTTACGGGGACTCTAAATCCTAAGATAACCCCACCAGCAATTTTGAACATCCAAATATTGTAGCAACAACTAACCAGCCCAACAAACATGGTGCAACAAACACAGAACTGATTCTAATGACAATAACCAGACCAGCACCCCTCGCTGGGAAACTCTGGGGGCAAAACCGAAGAACAAACAATTCAACCCAGATTTGAAAATACCCTTGACAGGGTGAATGTTGCATCTAGATGATAAAACCTGGCCAAGACTTCAGATTAAAAATATGTCTTGTACTCCAAGTAAAAACAGGTGAAAAAAGATGTTTGTTCCCATAACAAAGGATAAGGAAGGACCCACTGAGATTACTCAGTATATTGGGAGTCCATTAAAAACAGGTTTGCTACTTACTCTTACGACCCTAAGGAGTACAGCCCGTTTTCACACAACAGACAAAGGAATGAGAACGTTAAATTCTCTCCCAAACAGCATCAACAAACCATCTGCTAAACATAAAATTAGTAACTGATGATGGAGACAAAAATATATTGTTCTAGCACGAGGAAACAGAACTAATGACGGCTATGACGTGCTGGAATCTCAAAGAGGGTATCACAGATCAGAGAATTACATCTAACCATGAGGAATATTGCTATTCACATTGGAGAACTAAATGATAATGCTAAGAGGTAGTCAGTAATATTAAAGTCCTGATTTGTGCACTTATTGCTGTGAAACTGATACATTTTAAAATGATCTTAAGTGGACCTGTAGGAAGTCCTTTGCAGGAGATGAAATCTACAGCTGTGTTTACGATCTGAAGCTAAACAAGACTGCTCTTGTGAGATAAGTTAACTTTATTGAAAACTTTAATATTTTCGAGCAGAACTCTTCAAGAGGTATGGATTTTACCACAATAGGTCAGGTGCAACGCTTTGGGTTTCTAACATTTTCTATTCCCTGAACAAAGTACGGTATATGATGTGAATGAAAAACTGATTGTCTCCCTGATAATAAACATCACACTGCTTAGGCCTTGGACCAGGAACAACAATGGAATAAAGAAAAGATAATGTCAGCCAAAATCATCATTAAGGTAATGGAAAGGATTAGGCTCCATTTGTAAGAGATGTGCAGCACAGTCACCTCCCCTTGGACTCAGTCAAACGTCCAACCCCACCAGAACACTCAACTCTTCTCCTATGCCCTTCCAAAACCACTGCATAGCGCAGTATGCTGAATATTTCCCATCAATATTAAAACTTAAAACCTTCCCCAGCCCCCCCAAACACCTCCTCACCTCCTCTAGGACTTTGAAATTAGCTTTCTCTCATATACTTTGAGTTACAGAGAATCACTTCTGATAAAGTTACCACTTTATCAGAAGTGATTCTCTCCAGGCAAAACTGGGGCCCAAAAAGAAAGATAAATGTAAAATCTCTGTTTTAATATGTGGTAGAAATGATTAAACCGTGGTAAACTAGCCAAACTGAAAACTATACATTGTTGATCTTAACCAGCTAGAGAGAAAATATCAACCAGGGTAATTAAACTGGCTTTACTAAACATAAGATCTCTGTCATAATAATTTTTAATCAACTTAATTACTCACGAAAATCTCAATTTTATGACTCTAAGAGTTGGTTAGATGAAAATAGTAACATGCCAATTTTATTAGAAACCAGACCTCCAAATTATTTTTATCAGAAAAGACTGTTTAAAAAAGGGTATGCATGGGCATGCTCATGTATTTACAAAGGATTTAAAAAGCTTCTTCAAGACGAAAAATGCTTAACAGCTAGTGTGGGTGGCCCCAGACTCGCCCTTCCAAGGTAAGATGAAGAGATGATCCCAGTCCCTGATGTCCGGACTGAAAATATCATACTGTATACGCCCGGTTTTATTCTGCTTTCCTGCCTCCTTTTTCAAATGTCAGGATCCGACACAGCATGCATAAAGGCAGGTAGGACTGACTTAAAGCACTTTTTAGAAAAGGCAAAGAAGAAGGAACAATCTGGGATTCACATGGAAAATAATATAATATAGTGTACTTTTTCTATGTGTTTGTTAATTTGCCTAGTTGCTCTTAAATAAACACATTCTTAGAAAATTAATTTGTCTTTTTATATATAAAAACAATATAAAACTGACTAATAACTTCTCCATTATAAAACTGATACATAATTTTTTTAAGTTTGTGACACCATATCGAACCATGCAAAATACAGATTTGCCTTCACAAAGCCTCAGAAGGCCAAAATTATTATAATAAACCTTTTATAAAGTTTTTTTGTTGTTGTTGTTGGCATTCACAGAAATTTACTAGTGTGATAACTTAGTATACATGTGATTGGTTTCTGGTATTCGTCTATTTTGAATTTATAGCCCCCCCTGGTCAAAACTCCCCCAGCTGCCACTGCCGCCATTGACCTGCTTCAACAAACCTCATTTAGACAAGGCAGGATCATGTTCTTTAATTTCTCTAGTACATTTAATACAATTCAGCCTGACTTGGTTTTTGAGAACTCCAGAGACTCAGGTAGAAGCATCAACATTTTTTTGGATCAAAGTCTGCATGATAAACAAACCACAGTTTGTTAGACTAAAGGGACAGCTGTCTAATCAAGTAGTCAGCAGCACAGTAGCACTACAGAGGATGGTACTCTCACCATTCATTTTTACTCTGTACACCTCTGGCTTCCAGTACTAGAGAGAGTCCTGTCATCTGCAGAAATACTTGGATGACTCTGCAGTCATTGGGTGCATCGAAGATGGACAAGAAGCTGAGTAAAGGGAGCTGGTGAACAGCTTTGTGGCATGATGTGGAAAAAAAATTGTAGATTGTAGATTTCAGGAGAAACAGAAACAAGTTTAATTCTATTAACATCAAAGGAGAAGAAAAGGAGGTGGTTGAGGAGCATACCTTGGTGTTCACCTGGACAACAAATTAGATTTGAGAAACAACTGTGAAGCCGTCCACAAGAAGCAGATTGTACTTCCCAAGGAATCTTAGGTCCTGCAGCGTTTGCAGCAAGATGCTACATATCTTCTATAAATCTGTTGTGGAGGTACTGACTGTGGAGAATGTGATCTCCTTTTTAACTTTTTTGGAATAACTATGACCGGGATAATTGAGAATCTTCATCGGTCATCTCTTCTGCCATCCTCTGCTGGGGTAACAGTGCTAGAGCCAATGAAAAAGCTCATCAAGCTAATTAAGAAGGGCTACTCTGTTCTAGGAACTCCTCTAGAACCTCTGGAGACTATTCCACAAAGTAGAATTCTCCATAAAGTGAAGAACATTATGGATAACAGTGAGCATTCTCTTCAGAAGACTTTTAAACTTCTGTAGAGCACATGACTGGTTTAAATCCTACTTGTATGACAGGGACTAGTTTGTCAACAGGAAACTTTAAATCAGTGACAAAAAAAATTTAATGTGTGGATCCCCAAGGCTCCATTTAGGAAACCTCCTTTTCAATATCTACTTGTTCCCCTAAGCACAGATTATACTGTTTAATTCATGTAAAGCCTTAAAAATGTCTTTGCACTGAATCGTGCTATACAAATATACTTGCCTTTACGCATGTCCTGTGTAATAGGGAACCATGCAGAGTCGGCCCCTATCCACACTTGCTGTCTTGCATCAGTGCGCTAAAATATATTTTTGCTTGAGTTTACATTTTTGAGATATTTGAACCAAACAAATTAGCGGTTTGACAAGTAAAACAACTGCTTTGCTTAGCTTATCCCAATACCATTTAACAGTGATCAAAAGATTTTCACTATATTGTACAATTGAATTTATGGCACAACTTAAAGTACAATTGTTTAAACAACAATAATGACAACTAAAAATATTTCAAATAAATTTCAAGATTTTAATTTAGGAACTGATTTCGAGCCTTTTTCTATAATTTAATAAAATTGGCCAGAATTGCTTAAGTACTCACGTATGACAATAACCAGAGTACTGCACGTCCAAAACAGCTTTTAGGTATTCTGTGTGCTCTTTATGTCTATTTTGGTCATTGACAGACTTAGGAAGTAGTAATGGGTTGCATAACCAAATAATTTTAAATTCTGAAGAATTGTTGTCTT
This sequence comes from Cyprinodon brontotheroides, assembly GCA_018398635.1. Classification (NCBI taxonomy): domain Eukaryota; kingdom Metazoa; phylum Chordata; class Actinopteri; order Cyprinodontiformes; family Cyprinodontidae; genus Cyprinodon; species Cyprinodon brontotheroides. The sequence goes on from JAGKQL010000049.1 coordinate 3,243,853, forward strand.
TGCAAACAATACCTGCTATTATACTAATCAATTGAAAACTAAGAGAGACTGAGGATTAAAGACGATTTAACTGACATGTGAGTGAAACAAAATTCTAGAGATTCATAATAATGCACATATAATCCTTCCTTAGGCTGCACTGTGAACATTCAGAATAATAATGCGGAGCGTGACTCTCTGCTGCTGCTGGACCATTATCACAGATAGAGTAAACCAAAAAGAATTTACAAATAGAATGCTCTGTAAAAGTTTTATGATTGTGGTAAAGGACCAAACCATGTACATCCTCTCTATGTAGATCTCAGTGGTTTGTGTGTTGAGCATCTTACCAATATTCTTGGAATAAATAGGAACCATCACATTGACCAGACGCTCTGCTGCCAACAAGCCCATGCAAAGTAGCACGGTTCCCTGCAGGGCTGCAGTGCCTTTGGGCCAGATGTATGGCAACAAAAGCCCCAACTTTCCTCCAGAGCCTAGACAGATGGAGGAGCAGAGGGAGGAGTGTTTGATCTGGGGATAAAAAGGGGAAAGTGATATCAGCTGGCCACCTCACAGGGACAATATTCAAATTGAGACAATAATTTCTCATCTTTATAAGGTTTTAAAGGGACTCAGAATAAGAAGCATGTCCAGACCAAATGCCAATAATGACGCATTTATTTTTGGGTATAATGACATAATAATCACTAGCAAACGTACACCGGCCATATGTAGTTCCAGCAACATATAACTCAAAACGTATACATTTTGTACAAAAATGCTGAAAATAATGGCAAGCACTGAGTTACATCAACCAGGTATCATCTGTTATTGTTGAAATTCTCTCATAGCCTTTATTGCCTGTAACATTGCACGACATCTGATGTCACAGCTAATGCCTCCTTGCATTCTAGAGGTAGAGGAGAAAAAAAACATTTACTTACACATTGCTGGCAATGGCTCTTAAATTCCATTTGAATTAAAAACATTTTTTTCCACTTCATTAACATTTTGTATGACTACGTATAAAAAAAAAAAAAGCACCTCTATCTGCCAAATGTTTATTAGATTGTTTATGGGTGACTTCAACGACTGAAAAAGGCTTTCTTCTGCATTGGATTGATTAGAAGATAAGCATTTACCTAACTGAACCTTTTGTACATTAATAAAAAAAAAAAAGCAAATGGATAAGGTTGATTTGATCTAATAATACATCCTTATGTTCTCTGATATCATCAGCATTTGATTTTTTCCCTAAAAGCTACCTTACAAAATAGCTTTTAGACATTTTGTAAAACTGTTCTGGTAAGAAAAATTATTTCATTTGACTTCATGCTTCTTAATCATGTCCATCTGTCATATCTGCTTCTCTGGACCTTTTGGTTCTCTACAAGTTTTCATTTTGGGGTTTTAGTTTTGCTTTAATTTTGGTTATCCTCTGTTGTTGTTCATAATTTTTATCATTTTTTTTAAATAGTTTTAAGTTTACTCTTCCTTGGTGTTTATTTTAGTTATTCTCTTTTCAGCATTTCTGTTATTTTTCTTTTTTTGTGTTTTTTTTGTTGTTGTTATCTTTAGATCGTGTTTTCCCATTGCAGATTACTCATCTACATTTCTCCAGTCCCTTCCCCATCACCTAGTTGTCCCATTTGGTAATTCTGTGTTTCTTAAGGCTGATTTATACTTCGAAGGTAGGTCGTTTGCATAGGTGTCGCAGTGAACAAAAAGACGTCCCTGCCCCCTCCGCAGCCACTCTGCTGCACCTCTCCCAAATTGTAGTTGACCGCAGACAGTGCTGCAGACAGGAGGCCGGCTTGTTTTGTTTTTATGACCAAAATTGCAGAAAACAACTTGTGAAGTTGAACCAGCTAGAAGAGCGAGGTTGGCCATATCTAGACCCAAAGCGTATAGCGCTGACCACGCTTCAATAATGAGCATAAATCAAAAATGTCTGCGTCAAGCTCACTGCAACACACTGCGGCGGGGAGTATAACCAGCCCTAAAGTCATTAGTCTCTTTTCCCTTTTGTTTCATAGTAGTTCTTTCCAGCCCTATTGTATTTCCCTGATTACTCTTTGTTGCTCCCTAGTGCTCCTCTCCTTTCCCCTGAGCTCTCTTCTAGTCTCTTCTGTCCACATCTGCTCCCTATATACAACTCGTCTACAGTTACTTTTTGCTGGATTCTCTTCATGTATTTTCTACCTAGCATCTCCTTGTTTTGGTTCTTGATTTTACTGCCTATTATTTCTGAATTTATGCTTCTTTTACCATCTACATCATCATTCAATTTGCAAGGAACCATCTCTGCCTTTCCTCTCTGCATTTCGGTCCTCTACAAACATCCACTGATCTTGACACAATCATTCTTATTCAGAAGTTACCACAGATTTACTCAATTTCAGCTGTAGAATTTGTAGCTGTAGTAATGACTGCATTTTGTGGAAATGCAGTACAGTAAACATACTTAGAATAAGGCAGTACTGTAATATAAGTAAATCAAAGAGACTGCAGCATTGTGAATGTTCTGCATGCATGCTAACTGCACTCCTTAGAAAGTGTGTTTCTCTGTGTGCATTAGTGAGAAAACTCTCAAGCAATCTGTACAATAATAAGAAAGTGGCTATATTAGAGGATCTAATTAGGAAGGCTAGCACTCTCTTAAGGTGCCTCCTTGACAGCACAGGCAGGGAAGACAGAACATTTCTGGCAAAAAAAAAAAACATGAAGCTGAAGTGAAAGTTCAATTTGGAAGACTCTTACTGGCTTCACCTGATGTCCCTAACTAAAGCCTAGCCTTTCAGTGTCCTGACCACACTCCACCGAAGCCAATCATCTTTAAAGATCCTCTTCATTTAGCTCCTGGCCTAGCCTCTCTCTAGCACACCAGCGAACTTTCCCCCACCTTCACCTCACCTCCTCTCCCATCCTCTGGCTTATTCCACCACCGGTGTCTGGGCTCCGGGGAAAAGACTACTCTAATTCCTTTTCTAGGTCACCCATCCAAGCGAATGTCGATTCACAGCATCAAAGTCTTCTGCCGTGGCCCGAGCTCCAAAGAACTTTCATTCATGTCGATAAAACTTTTCTGATTGCAGCTTTCTCTGTTTGTCTCTACAGGTTGATCACTGGGGGACAATAAATGTTAATTCTATTCTGTTGGATTTGATTTAATTGGTTCACTTATAGTCAGTTCGATTCTACAAACTCTCTCCAAAATACACTGTCAACTAAATTAACATAATCCATTTCTATAGCAAGAATAGTAACATTTCTCAAACAAACAGTGTACAACACAACTCTTTATTTCTTTAAACTAAGTATTATTTGATTTAAAGGCTGAGTCCAGTTGATCGGCCCATTTCACAGCTAATAGAAAACTCTCAGGATAAAAGTCGCAATGTGTGTAATAGTTGTGGTATTCAACAATTTGGAAGAAACTAGGTGTCAAACTTACTCATTATCTAAAGTAAAACCCTATAGCTGGGGCTTCAGTTCTGTGTGAGAAAAAAATTATTTGACTTGTAAAACATGTCAAATGATAATAAGCTAGTGCTCCCTTATGTGTAAGTAAAGTATAAAATCTAATGAATGACATATTGTACAGTAAACTGTGAAGTAATAGATATAACCAGGTCGGTAAAAGGCATTCTGTGAATCAAAGTTACCTCAACATTCACAACTCCAGATTTTTCACTTGCTTTGTTCTTGGGGATGGTCTTCGACATTTGATCTCCAGCTGTTTTTGTTTTGCAATAAAACCTTTTCCCTCTGCTACAGCAGCACAACATTCAGAAGCAGAATGTTTCCAAATATCCTGTCAGCTGGAACTCTGTTAGCAACCAAGTTTTCAGCAGTGTTATTTCAGCAGTCAGAGAGAAACATCCATTTAGCTCTCACCTAAAAGTTATAGTCAGCATTTTGCTTTGAGCTGGGAATAAAGCTTTGTGTGTGCGTAGAAGGGGACAATGTGTGCTTCTGTTTTGGCATCAGAGTGAGGACCACTTTTTCTCATTTCACTATCATATTAAGGACCATTTGTTTCAAAGAGAGGATATTTTCCTGGTTAGGTTAAGGCCTGATGTATGAATTGACTTTAGGTTAAGCTAAGTGTTTGGTATGCAGTGCTAATGGTTAGGTTTAAGGTTATTTTCAAACTTCATGCAAAGAAAGCTTTGAGAATTAATAAAAATGAATGAAACTCAATTCGAGTCCCTACATATGGCATAGTGGCATCCCTTCATATAGCAATTCAAGAATTGGCGGATGTGTTTGGTGAGGGTAACTAAAGTGAAAAGGTGTATCATAAAGTGTTGCATGCATTGTGATCTAGTGGGAGTTTGATTCTCTGTCACGGTTGGGTGGAGGTTTTTGAGGACCCAAATGCAGAAATCAGGAGGAAGAGGTGAGTCTTGTAGATTTAATAGGCAACTGAGGCAGAAATACAAAAATCCAAAATACCTGAGAACCAAAAATAAGATTGCATCATCAGGGAAAACTCACGTGGGAAGCCAGAAACAAGGGAACAACAAAACAACAAACCAGCAATGAGTAACTGCAGAGGTGGTGTATTTATTGGTAGACAAAGATGCAGAACACAAAGAAACTAAAAAATAAGAAGAAATCTGACATGCTCTGGTTCTTTTCCTCCATGTAGAAATTAGCCTTAAATGAAAAGTCCGGTCAGAGAGGAATGACATCAAACGGATAATTATCTATACCTAAAACTAATAGATTCGCAGTGATTTAATGAATTTAGTGTTAATAAGTAAAAAAAAAATAAAAATAGTAATTTTTCGTTGAGATCACTGAGTCTGGGAGCGGCCATTTTTGCACAAATATTAGTAACACACTCCCTCCAGACATCTTCCGGGAGTGACGTCACGGTGTGGTAAGCCTGGCGCCATTCTCCCCGCTTTACAAAAGCAGAATCAATGGGAACTACTAGGCACATTTGTAAATCAATCAAAAATGATTTAACATTTCTAGAGGACTTCACCATTGCCCCGGTAGGGCGCCAGGGCTTAAGCCTTGGCATTTAGGACAGGACTTCTGAAAAACTAGATTGGGAGATCCCAGCTCGCTGCAATCATAACGCTGGAATGACCCTGGTGATGCAAAAAAGTAATGTTGTAAGGGAGTTTTGTGATGATATCTGGTATTATGCGGTGGGTCCTCCTTGTGGCTGGCTCCAAATCCATTCGAGTTCACCCCAATTGAAGCTCCCAAAATGGCAATGCTGGATAAACGACATGTGTTTTGATGATCGCTTCCTCCTTCATTGCAAAAAATATTCACACGCGAGGTGAAAAAATGCGTTCTCTGCGCCTCTCCTTGCTTCATTTCCATGTCTCCCTTCTTGGCGACAACCAACCGGCTGCCATGTGTGCGCAATTACGCATACAGACCATTTGCACCTTCTTTTTTGAAAACGTGGTTAAATATAGAAGGTGCAGATACCGCTAGCAAAATTGCTTTCAGGTTTGATAAATCACTTTGCGAAAAGTGCTAAATTAATATATTTTACATGTTCTCCACCCACAAGACGCACTTTTAGCGTGTAAATCCAATCTATATTGCATATTATTCATTTCGCAGAAAAGTACTAAATGGATAAGAGGCTTATTTAGCACGTTTTAAAGACCAAAATCCTTTTAGCACGCTTTTACATTAGGATCAGTTTTGTACATTTTTTAGCCTCTTGCAGTGAAATAGCTCAACGTTTTTATACACGCATAAACCTTTTGATAGATCCGGCCCTGTGACATCATAAACCGGTAGGTGGCAGTAGTGTTCTTTGACAAACATGGATGCCTGCTGTAAAGAACATTCAAATGCAGTTACTCTTAAGTAAAAACACTTACCGTATGTATTGAACAGTATGTAATAATTTTATATTTAAAATACTTTCAGAAGTTAAAATTCTGAATATGACCGGACTTTTCCTTTAATGGGTGATTCTGGGGATCCCTTCGAACATCCATGATTCTTTTTGTTCTACATTATAGCAGGCCTCCTCTGCTTTGAGACTTTGCTTGGATCCAATCAGTGGAGGTGTGTGTTCTTACCTGATATTACTTTGTTGTGTTACTGTCAAGATGCTGTTAATGGCTAGCTCGATGCTTCACTCTCTTCTACTTTCATTCATTTAGCAGTTTGCTCCTATTTTCTTGTTAATTTAGGTGCAGCAATAGTCCTACACTCAAACATCATGTTTTCTTGTTACCAATCATGTTACTTGTAACCAATGACAAGCAGATATACATCTGACACGGCACCACTCTTATCCAATTATCTGTTAGACCAGATAGTCGATGCACTTTTTTTACATTCTATGATTGGATATTGTGACGCAGCCCAGCTAAATTGAAAATAAATCTGCTCTTCAAGCCTCATGCTTCTTAAAGGAGGACAAACATGTGTCCGGCTGGATGCTGTGCCGGTCGCCAGAGAGTGCAATAAAAATCCGGCCTAAAGGCGGACATCTGGTCACCCTTATTTGTTAATCTTCCAACCCGACATTGTCTACATATGTTAAACCTTTAGATAGGGAGTTAAAACAGAAATATGTAACTTGTAAAAAAGTTCCCTTGTTGCAGTGCAGGATCCCTAAACAAGCCATCCCTTGCCTGCTAGCTTGTTTTCACCGATTCAAGTCAGTCATCTGGGAGACTTCCCCAACTTCACCTACCATGATTTGTATAATATATTTGCTAAATGAGTACCGGCCTGTTGCTCTGACTCCCATCATGATGAAGTGCTTCGAAAAGTTGGTTAAAGAATCATCTCCCCCCTTCCCTAAACAGTGAAAAAGCAGCGTGGCGGCCTTCCAGGCTTATAATACGCTGGGGGAAACCCTGCATGCCTGAAAAAAGATTAAACTCTTCACTTGTTTTTGACTTCCACATCTGCCTAACTGAAAAAAAAAATCTCTACAACAATAATTTGAGCATGACAACTAACTGTTTAAGAAATGTTTACTGCAAATTCTGCTGGTTGCAGCTGGTTGCCAGCTCTGTCTCTTCATCGCACCCACCCATTTTGTTCGCCTTTGTGGATCATAAAATGTCTTTTGTCCTTTCTTCCGAGTTGGTTGGTACACCCGTATGCTGAGCATGGGATACCATGTTTATGTTGGTGTTTTCAATGTATTTATTCGTTCCGTGCTCTGTTTTTGCACGTCACTATCACTTTATTTGGATTTATAGTTATACATATGCATATATATACATATATAGATATGTATAGAGTGATATGCTTATATGTGTGTATGTTTCCATATCTACTTGGACCTGGATATATATGTATTTGTATATCTGGAGTGTGTAACAAAAGTAATTTCCCTCTGGGATTATTAAAGTATATTTGATTCTGATTCTGTATAATGGGGAAAAACTGCAATAGCTGCTGGTCATGTTCTAAGTACGTGCAGTTTGTTTTTCTACCCAAAGAGGAGATGTTGTGGCTGTCATGATTGGCTGAAGTCAGCTGAAAGTCCTCTATATACACCTCCTGCATGTACAGACTGTTGCCTCTAATAATTTCTACACAAGCGTGGAGCAAAAATTGTGATAGGTTTTCAGAAGGGTTTGTTTGATTTGCTAAATCTCATTCCCTATTGGGCTTAGTAAAGGTTTTCTTTTGCCGTTTGTACTAAAAGGATAATCAGAGATGGCCTGCATGGTGGAGCAATGCAGACTTGCAGCAAGAAGGTTCTTGGTTAGATTCCTGACATGGGATATTTCTGCATTGAGTTTGCATGTTCTCCCTGTGAATTCGTATAGCTGTCCCTGGGTACTCCAGTCGAAAAACACATGTTTTAGGTTAATTGATCGCCCTAATTGCCTTTAGGTGTATGTGCATGGCTGTGTTGACTGTGTAGGGTGTATCCCGCCATTTTCCCTGAGACTGTTTCAGATATTCACCCATGGCAATGATAGACAAGCCATAGATGGACGGTCTGACACTTTACATTAAGATGAGCCTACTTTTATTGCCAGTTTCAAACTCTTCCTCCTTGAAAACTGTTAATGCACTTGGTTAATAATAATCACATATCCCACTTAAAAACTATTTTAAAAAAGGAGGGCAATGTAATTGGTTTTGTTTTCTTTGCCATGCTGCAGCAGGTTCCTAAAAGGATGGGACCCTACCCATTGTCGCCATAGGCATGGTGAGTCCATGTATTCTTTGTTTTATTTTACAGAAACAAAGAAATTGTCAGGTAAATGTCCAGGCAGCACCTGATGTGTTGCTCCAGGCAGAAGAGTTTAAAATTAATGATCAAACACTGATAAGATGCTGCTATAGAATTAAGCCATTAGAGATTAATGGAGATGAAATTTTAGTATGTGAGAAACCACTTTGTGTTTTTGGGGAGCAGTTAAAGCAGCTGGTGGAGTCCATGATTACAACCAAACTTAGTTCGGCCTTTTTTCCTGTTTAAATTTTTAAACTTCCATAAAAAATGTTTGGCAGTTTGACCTAAATGTCTCTTTTTGGGAAATATGAAGCGCTTTCCAAACATCAACCACACACATGGACTGCTACTGTACATCCAATACATTCTCAAACAGTTCCAAGACTCAGAGAAAATGTGAAAGAACGCACAGGGATTTATGGGCTTATTTTTACCCCTTGTATTTTTCTTAACACTGCTTTTATAGGGATTTATTTTTAGTACATGCTGTTTCAGCTCAATGGGATATGTGAGAGAATAAAATATTTTAAACTGAAAGGTGAATTGCTTTTGTTTATCCTTTAAGATTTGTTGCTCTCATTGTAATAATGTTTGATGTTGGGATGGTTGTAACTCAGGAACAAGCTGAACCAGGCAGTTTAAAACCTTTTAATGAACCTGTTTTTTAGACCGTAAAAACTAAGTCAAAGGCTCAAAACTAACCTCATTCTTCCCATTCCTGTTACATTTTAATGGATGGTTAGTGCACTTTGATGAGATAAAGTAAGAATAATGAAGTGTTGACGACAGCTTCTTTGGCTTAACCAGTTCTGTCTGAAGTTTGTGTTAAATTAAATGTCATTATTATTTTGTAATTTCATGTAGTCATCTTTCCTCTCAGAAGATTACTGTTAAATATTTATGTTCCAAGTTTGCAGGAAGGAGAAACATTTCTGGATGAATTAGAAAAACATTGTTGAAGGGAAACTAGATGGCATGAAGCAATGTTGGGTAAAATAACCTATGACCAAGAAACTCTTAATCTAAAATCTTTTAAAAAGACCATGATGCAAATTAATTTGAAACTTCATTTAACTCGGCTTTCAGTGGGAATCTGAAATATGGCAAAACAAATTTGGTGTGAAACAAATCATCTTGATTGGTAGATGAAATGAGTTTTTTTTTTATTTCTTGATTTGAATCCATGGATGTGAAGAGTTATAGTGCCACCTTGTGGAAAAGCATAGACATCTTCTTGAAGCGCCAGTTAACACAGCAGAGGACACATATAAATATATACAAACAAGCAGGTTGCTTTATTGGTAAAGAATAACAAACCAGCAGGTTGTTGGATCCTGTACAGAAGTTTGCTGAGTCGCACAGCCGCATGAAGCATCAGCATTTTTCTCTAGTATGAACACAGCCTCTAACAAAATTTAGCCAGCACAGTCCTGCATGTGGGATGGTGGATTCATCACCCTGGATTTATCTGGAGTCATTTTGCAAAAAGGAATTAAAGTTTGTTAAACTGTTTTTCTAAGATCCATTAATGAAAAAAATGAAAAAGAAGTTAGAAGCAGGGACTCTGATATCATATTATTTACACAAATAAGAATGAAAAATGTGAACTACTTACATTTAAAGATTTTAGCTCATTAAGATCCTGAGTGCTAAGATGCAAGAAGGAATGGTGTGAGTTCTTTTAGAGCAGATCAACAACTGCATGTTGCAGAACTCTACCAGAACCAGAACTCCAGTATTTTCAGTCATTTCAAGGGACTCAAGCAAATTTTTTTCCATTTCACTATTTCGCTTTTCTACCCAACTTTAGCGCCATTCAAGTTTTCAAGGCAACCTGCTGATAAGACAACATTCCACTCTTTTATTGGGTGCTAAATGCACCTTTTTATGATTAAGGATTTTGTTATGTTAGCTCTTTTGTTTTGTTTTGTTTAAAAGAGGAAGATGGACCAGATAGATTTTGCTGCATGTGGCTTATCTTGGCTTGATTTAAAGATAACATTTATATATAGTCTTCAGTTGAAATGTTAGTTTTGTTTTATAAATATTAAGCCTCACATCATGGATATTCTCATCACCATGAAAGCATAAGTGAGTGGAAAAACATGGCCTGTAGTTCAGAGTCTGATTATCTAATGTGGTTGGATTCAGCTCTGTTTATCTAACAATCACAGTCACATAGAGTAGATGTTAGTGTCACTAGGTTCATAAAAAGGCTTGGAAGGTCCACGGGAAACAGCTCGGTCCAGGATGATGAGCGAAACTTAATCTTTTAGTTTGTTCAGTACTAACCGTGGCAGCTGAGGAAAGTCTACATGCAAACAACTCCTGAGATGGTCTCTGTGGTCCTCTGACAATTTTAAAATGACAGAGTTCTGTGACCTGGCATGCAATCTCAGTTACTCAATGAGTTCCCTGATTAGCAGAGTTTAAAGCCTTTTAATCTCCTCAGAATAGGCTGGTTATTTAAAGAGAAACACATTCCCCCCCTCATATTGGTTAATGCTTATATTAGGACAGTTGCATTAACTTGTGGAGTAAACATAATTTTTCTCCTATAGTTCATTTGACATTTACAATCTTAACAGGGAACCTAGTGAAATGAACTAGAAGCAAACTCTCATAGAAAATACTGAATCGCAGCAATTAAGTTAATAAATAAACCTAAAATTTACTTGGCCTTATGTGACACAGGAAGTGATTGTTGCTTTTTTTTGTATTTGTCAGTGAGGACTTAAATAATAATAAAAAAATGTTCCTACTTTAAAGTCTTGGGAATTTTGTGTTTTTATAGAAATCTTTTGTTTTTTTTTGGTTTACTTATTTATGTAAAAAAAACTTTTCCACTTTAGCTCTGTTACATCCACTGTGCTTGTTGCGCACACTTGTTGTCAGTCTAAACCTGTGAGCATCATAATTTAGATGTGACACCAACAACCCAGATGGACGACGGGTCGGTCATTAATTTGCTTCTAAGTTGGACTGTGCTCAGGAGGACGGACCTTGGCTGCCATGACCCGGTGATTGAGAACTTAAACATGACAAGATTTTTACTGTTGTCTCTGAGGCCCTTCAAAAGCCTATTTTTGTTCTTTGTGAGCTGATTTAAACTTTACAGATATAATAGCTCACTGCAATACTTAATTGGGCAGAAACAACAAGGCGGGACAAAAAATAATAATGAAAAAAAAATGGATCCCATTAATACATAAAAAGATTTTCCCACCAGATATTGATAAACGTTTAAATGATTAATAATGTGCTGAGATCTTAACAAGTAAAAATGCATTTAATGATAAACCTGGAAAACTGTCTTTGGTGGAATACGTTCTTGCTTGTATAAAAACAATAATCTTCACTCTAACGCTGAATCTATAATACAATTTTCATGCTTTAAAGAGGATTTCTATTAATGTTGGTCTATAGATCTTACAGTATGAATGCTCTTAAAATTCATTAAAAATTGCCCTTGAGTGAGAGTTTTAAATATTGATTATTGTGTTCCTCTGTTGCTAAGAACTCTTTTTATTTTGCCATGCTCAGAGCTGTCTGAATAGTGAAGGCAATAGGGAAGGAGGTAGGAAGAGGAAACAGGATGCTTCCTAAGGTTGGTTCATGTTTCACAGGGACCTTCCATCATTCTGCTGCATTGGTCGGACTATACAGTTTCCCAGAATCCTTTGTGTAGCAGGAGGTATAGGCACAGCCCACCTCACAGAGATGAACAAAAACAAAGTAATTCCTCAGGTCTGTGTGACGTATGCTAATGTCCCCAACTTCATATGTTATGGATTTTTCTAAGGGAGAGCTTCAACCGTTTGCTACATTTCTGTACCTTTTATCTATTTTTTTATTGTTTTCTTAAGGCTGGAGAAACAATTTGACATCATCTGGTTTTAAATCCAGTCTGGGAACTCACTGGGATAACTAAAGGAATTCCTTGAGAAACCGGCATTGCTCTCCTCTTTCAGTGAGATCTACGCAGAAGTTGGAGCAGATAAGTCCGTTTCTGAAACTCAGTGGTTCTGGAAAGAAAAGTTTATCTGTTCCTTATCCGACTCTGCTTTTCTGAGGTGAGAAGCTGTTAAACATCTAATTTTCCACTTCATAAAACCTTTTTTTCAGCTTAACTTTTTCAATAAAATAAACATGTCTCATATTAGAATGAGTGAATCTTATCGTCACTTTATTCAATCATCTTAGCTTGATCCATAATGAATATAATTCATCAAGCTACTCACTGGTTTTCCTCATGTTTACCTTACAATAAAGGAAGTGACTGGTTTTAAATAGGTCTTAATCTGATAATACACACAGAATGTCATTTAAATCTATATTAAAACAAACATTTTGTCCTGTAAATAGATTTTAGACAAATTATACTGATGTATTTATTCCAATTAATAGTTTTATTTATTTCATTAATAGTCTTCCTAAAAAGCCAAGATGCTTCATGCATTGTAAAGAGTGACAGAGGGGTCTTTTCTTTTAACTGATTTCACCTTTCTCCCTCTTTCGAATTCATTAGTTTGGATAATAAAGAGTAGATAATAGTTTGAAGGTTTACAACCAAATGATCAAATCTGCTGTTTTTGAATGAAAGTGATAAAGTGTGGGTAGATTGTCTACTCTATGAGTAACTGAACAGATTTGGCTGAAATCCACCAGTCTTGAATCCAAACAGATCTTATTTATTTATCTTAGTGGATGCTTTATGCTTAAACTATCATTGTATAACTGCATTAAAAAAAAAAAAAAATCAAGGCTTTCTACTGCAGCACACTGAATGCTCACTAAGGTACAGGTGATGTAGAGAAAGTGGCCCAATGAAAACACAATACTTACTGAACACATTCTCTAAGAAATACATTCATTATTCATTTGCAACAGAGAAGCAAACATCTGCCCCAGAGATTAGTCAAATAGAGACATCAGCACAAATACAGGCAGGCTGTTTGCCACAGTGACTGGTAGAAGCTGGAAATGTACAACCAAATGGGTGGGATGTTTTTTCTACCTGATTACTGAAATATTGAAGTTTTCATTTCCTGAAACAGACGTATTTATAACCTGATTTCCAACCTATCCCAGGTGATTTTACATGTAGATGATCCCTGATAGTTCTGCTGCTCTGTAAACTACACGCCTCGATTCTACACAAAAATCTTTGTAAACAGTTTAATGAACTGAGGTGACGCCTTTTTTTTCTTCCTTGAATTCGATCCACAGGTCCTCTCTGTGTGACTTCCAGCCATTCAGGGCCTGAAATCTGCTGCTTTACAGTCCGGCCAGTGGAAAAAGAAGTGAACTTTTTCTCATCTCTACAGCGTCAAACAAAACAAGATCTTTACATTCTTGGTTACACTTGGACGTACAGTCCTACAGAACCAGGACTACAAAAACAATCTGACATTAATCTAACAGTCTGCAACCTGTAGCTGTGTGTAGTTTTTAACCATACAGTGGACAACATCTTCTACTGATACACATATTTTTCTGCTGGAACTGTTTTGTATTCAAGATCAAATCATCATAACAAAATAAATATGTATGTTACATTGGTCAGTTTGTGAAAACATGTTCTTGAGTCCTTAACACTGAAAATAGAGAGTCACAAAGAGTCACAAAGAGTCCAGTGTCGTTGCGCTTGTACCATCCAACTGAAAAAAGGGACATGGTTCCTTCTCCATAGATCTTCTCCGTACACAAATATTCCTGCTACCCTTTAAAGGTCAGTTAAAGAGAATCACGGTGCGTTTTATGGTCGGGTATTTTATTTCCTTTTACAGCTTCATCCACTTTACTATTTTAAAGAACCACAGCTTATGTAAGGCACGGCCGTCTGCCTCTTTTCCTACCTACTTAATAAATCCTAAACAAACACGTCTAATAAATTCACACCAGTTTCCAGAACTAATGAGTGATAATGACACTGGTTTCTGTTGGTATCCTTTTATATCGGTAGAGTGGATGAAAAACTCTGCTCCAACCCATTTCCTTTCAAATGTATTCAGAGTGAGTTTGCTGTAAAACTAGGTGCCTCCTGTGAGCAGCAGTCCTTTTCGCGTTCTGATGATCCGGTCCTACAAACCAATAATGACTAGAATTGTCCAACTTTTGCCTAAAGTTCCAAATTCTAAATAAATAAGCTGCTTTACTACATGAAGGAAAACATTCACATCAGAAATAGTCTCTTTTTTTGACCCACATAATGAATTTAGATAAAGATATGGAGGTCCTCACTGATCATCTTAAAGATCCATCTTATAGTATGGTGGAGGACCTGTGATGCTGTGGGTCAACTGTCCTTCAAAGGCCTTTGTTTCTTCTTAGCATTCATGGTATCGTTAATACTTTTTTTAAAATAAGAACTAGATGGCCTGTACTTTTAGAGCATGAAGAGAAACAGGTGTATTTTGGAGCAGGATAACAATTTAAAAGATTTGGAGAGAATGTTTCTGTGTGTCTCTCCTCATGGCTGAGAGGATTTCTTTGAAAGGAGTGTTGTTTTGGAAATGAAGATGAAGACACTATTATTTTTCAAATAGCGACTCATACAGAACCAAGACGTTTAATGTTGGAACAAACAGGAACCTTTTCCACTCGTACGTTCATCAGACAGTAGATGGTGAAGAAGTTTTAGTGATGGCGCACACAGATGGACAGAATGTTTACCGCTTTCTCCATCACAGTGTGTTTCCCATACTGCTGCTCACCAAACCTTTGATGTTGGTGACAGGACGAACGTCATGCAGCTGTCTTCTTCGGTCAATGAATGTGGCCAGCCTTGACCTGTCCAGGGGCGTCTTGGAGTACTCGCCTCCTTGAGCACCCCCACGTCCCACCCATGGGTGCTGTAAACATGAAGTGGCACTAGGCCTCTTCCTGGGATCCTCCTGCAGCACTGACAATACAAAATCCCTGGCTGCCTGACTCACATGGCGGAAGTATTCATCCGGGAAACAGAAGTCCAGGCGGCAAATGTTTACACAAGTTTCCTCTGGTGATTCATCCAGAAAGGGCGATACGCCGCTGAGCATGACGTAGGCCAGGACGCCCATGCTCCACAAGTCTGTCGCAACAGAGACCGGCGTACCTCGGATGAGTTCTGGGGCGGCGAATTCAGGGTTTCCAAGTAAGAGATGGACATATTGCCGGTTAGCAGTGAGCTGGACAGCGTCGCCAAGGTCAATGAGCTTAATGGACGGAGTTGGAGCTCTAAGATCCACCATGATGTTCTCTGGCTGCAAAGGGAAAGAAAAAAATCAATACAACTCAACCAGTCAAAAAAAAAAAAAGCATCTTTTTTATGTTTTCCTTTTCATCACCTTAAGATCCAGATGTGCGACCCTGCAAGTATGAAGATGCTGTAGAGCCTCCAAAGTCTCTCTGATAAAAAACGCTACTTTCTCTTCCATCAGCTCATCATGGGCGACCAGGTAGTCAAGCAAACGGCCATCTTCCAGCCTTCAACAAACAACGATTCGACAGAGATGCCATTTGAGTAAACATGTCTTAACCAGGAAAACAGCGGTGGCACTGTAACAATAAAACTCAGCTTTAATTATGCCCAATTGGTGCCGTAAGACTCACAGTTCCAGGACCAGCATCAGAGAGGAAGAGGACTCGTAGGTGTCGAGCAGGACCACCACTTGGTGGCTCTGTACATGCCGGAGAATGTCTGCCTCGTGTGCAACCTGTTCCTTCTTCTGCATCTTCTTATTCACAAACTTCACTGCAACCTGTACACGAAAAAAAAGCAACAACAAATATTTCTTTATTTTAAAGATGTAGGCAAAAAAACTAACATCATGTGAAGCTACTCAGTAAATGTCAGTGAAAAATTATTGAATCTCAACACAGTATACTGCAAAAAGTATCATACAATAGGATAAATATAAAAGAAGCATATATATATATATATATATATATATATATAAAAAGATCAAGCAAAGTCTGAAATTGTAGGGGTGGCCTTGTCTCTTGCAGCATCATGGTGGGCATGACATGGGCACATAAGGACAATATGTGCAGACAGAGAATATGCTGGAGTTATGGGAACCAGTTGGGCAGCCCAAAGCTCCATGGATGCTTTGGCCCATGAGGCTCTAAGTTGTGCTCTGGAGTAAAAACCAGTCTTGATTTGATCAAGTAAATCAGGCCATGAGGATTACATGTTTGACTTTTGTTCAAACAAACAGCTCTGGCACATGCAGGAGATGCTGCTGATGATGGTCATAATTGACAAAAAGTGCTTTACATGTAAGCAAATGTTTTTGAAACTCATGCAAAATTCTTGCAGAACACTTTCTCAAGTTTCTGTAATGGAGCAGAAGTTTTTAAAGAAAGATCACATTGACAGACAATTTTAACAGTTTACTGTAAAAAGTTATAGAGATCATCAAATATAGTCCCAACATGAAAACTCAAATATAAAACTGCAACCCTGGGCTGTAGGATATAATAGAAACTTGACAATGTGACGCCATGTCCTACCTCTTTCTTTGCTGGTTTGCTGAAACATTTTCTCACAACTGAAAAGCGCCCCCTTATCAAAGAACAGAGATAGAGATCAACAATTAAAATTATTGTTCCTGTTTTTAGTTCTCTGGTGAATTAAAATAAGTTTTACCTTCCAATCTCGTTGATTTCTGTGAAGGCTGATTCAAAATTTTCTTTCCACTGAATCCCTGTTCCATCACAACCAGAATCTGAGCAGAGAGGAAGCAGGAGAACGAGAGGGTCTAAGGTCAGAAGTTTCAGACATTTGGAGGCAATTTGGTGTGGAAAATATGATATTAAGCCTTTTTGTGTGGACATTTCTAATGAAAAGTCTGCCTATTTGGTTTAAATTTGTATTACTTTAAAAAAAAGATGCTGCGAATGAAATGGTATCACATTCTTCAGATAGTGTTTGAGAGTCTAATTTAAAGACCTAAAGGAACTATTGAGCTAATGGTGGTTTAGTCTCATGTCTCACCACTAAATCAAAACTTGTATTTAGTTTAAGGATTCAATGGAAACATTATTGTTTTAACTCAGTTTCCACAGAACCAGTAACAAGCGTGTTGGGAGAGAATATTTCTTTTGTTAACAAGCAAATTGAGTGTAGGCTGTGAATAAGCTAAATGCGATTGGAAAGGTTATATATGTACCATATATTAACACACAAGTTATGTCAGCATTAGTTGAATGTCTTCCATAGATAGATAGATAGATAGATAGATAGATAGATAGATAGATAGATAGATAGATAGATAGATAGATAGATAGATAGATAGATAGATAGATAGATAGATAGATAGATAGATAGATAGATAGATAGATAGATAGATAATTTTTTTAATCTAGTCTAGCAAACATTAATTCTGTATTTTTAAACAAGTTTTGAGGAGTTATAGAAATTCTTACTGTTGTATTTTTAGGTATACAATTTTAAGATCTTTCCAGGGACAACAGATGAAAAATAGCCTTTTGCCTGATTCTGGTGCATATGCAGGAATATGTAAGTAATAAAGCAGTATATGCACAGATCTGTCAGACCAGAACACTGGCTCAATGAGCAGCTGATGGAGTGAGCCCCCCAGGTGCCTGGCATCCACCTGATGTACTGTAGGTTGACTGCAGTGTGGTGCTATTTTGGGGGAAATGTGGATTTGGAATCAGTTTTTATGGCAGTGAAGCCTAGTGTACTGATATCAAGGTTTTAAAGAGGTGTTGTTGTCGTCACCTAAAGTATACACGGTAAACCTTCCTAGTCACCTATGATCAGGTCAGTGTTTATATCCCACCATAAGATTTGGATGCCTTAGTCTAGTTTTATGCAAATCAATCAATCAATCAATCAATCCATCCATCCATCCATCCATCCATCCATCCATCCATCCATCCATCCATCCATCCATCCATCCATCCATCCATCCATCCATCCATCCATCCATCCATCCATCCATCCAATTTTTCAGGCTGATATGAAAAGTTGCAGTTTTAGTCTGTTCCATCTCTCTGTGTGCATCAGTGTGTGTTCTTACTGCAGCTGGCCAGTGTAACCATATTTGAGGGTTGGGATGGTGGGCCAACCCCCCAGCGGTTGGATGCTCGAACTCTGAATTGATAGTGACCTCCAGGAATAAGATTATCGATTTGTACACACTCCTCCCTGCAGCTGGCCGCCTGCTGCCACAAGAACGAGTCTACGGGTGGCGGAGAAGAACGAAGAAGTGTGAAGAGAAGGAAATGTTAAGGCTGTTTGGAATATTAAATATCATCAACAATTCAGCATTTTCCACAGACCTTCCTGCCTGTACTCTACTGAATAGCTGGTGATGGCACAATGAGTGGATGAAGCGGGAGGGGGCCAGTGGACCAGCACTGTGGTGCTGCTCACCTCCTGTGCCAGGGGCCTCCCTGGAGCCGCTGGGATACCTTCAGTTTATTAGAACAGCATTAGAGATACACCTTTAAATATGTTTTATGATAGTTGAAGTGGTTAGTGTTTAACAGAAGGGAAAAAAGGAGGCACCTTGCACTTTAATGGAGGCGGACGAAGAAGCAGAGCCGTGATCATTAACAGCAACACAGGTGTAGATACCTGTATCTTGAGGCATCACATTACAGATCTTCAGTAAGATGTCACCAGTGTCCCTTTAGTGGAGAGGAAGAGAAGAACAACCAAAACAGACGTGAGGAAGAAGTGAAAAGAATTACCTTGAGAACTGAGGATAAATAAAGTGGCATTCTGATTTCACCAGTGATCGCTTTTACCTGATATCAATGGTGAAGCGGCTGTTACTGGTCACCAGGTTTTGGTCAGGGCCCTTCACGGTTACAGAGGGTTTGGGCCGTCCGCAGACTTTACAGCAAAGGACCACCGTCTCTCCAAATGCACAAACTACATCCGATAGCGGGACCAGGAATTCAGGAGCCACTGAACACAGGAAATACATCACAGCTCTTTCCTCCAGAAAGGTACAGAATTTCTGGAGCATTAATGGTATCTTTTCACTGGGCACTCTGAGACATGCATTCTACTTTTATTCCCTACAGACTAAAACAAAGTTAATGTAAACGATTTATAGCAGCATATATCTAAATAGTCTGCACCATCAACACTAATTCAAATTCCCTGTAAGTGCAAACCTACTTAATTTTAATTTTAATTTATGTTCATCTGAGGTCTGAGAATTTTCTTGTACCAGTTGGATAATATCTATAAGAGTAATATTATATTTTGCAAACCTACTTTTATTTGATTGTTATACTATTCCCTACAGTAGCAGCCATTCAAAATGCCAGGCGAATGGCAGCCCACTTCCCTGCAACTCCCAGCAAAATCCCATCCAACTTCCAGCCACTGGAGTGACCCCCTCTAGAGTATGTTTTTACTTCGACTCCACTCCTTTACAGAATTAAGATGACGCACTTTAGATCTTAATGTTCACAAATAATGACAGAAAGAATATTTTAGTACAAAGATCAATTTAAAAAGGAATTGTAGGGGACCAGCCAAGGAACCATCAAGGAAAGTGGGGAACTTTTATATGGTTACTACTCTACATAAATTAAGGAAGTGTTAGGATTATTCTTGTTGGTGATGTGTGAGTCTGTTATACCCTAATGATAGCGGCCTGTCAGAAATAATGTTTTCTCATGTAGTTTATCTAATTAAGACGGTTCCTCTGTCCGGATAAAAGGTCATCATTGTTATGCGTGTGGCAATGGTTTGGGAATGGAATGAAAGCAGTGTCATTGATCTGAGAACAAAGTGTTTCATTTTGATAAGACGTGAGCCATGGATGTCCCCTCATCTGCTAACGTGTATGATGTAATGATGTACTGATGTGGCAGACTGGAGTTTGTATAAAATGCTTCTTTAACTATGATTTGGGGCCACACTAACGAAATGTGAGCCCGGTTGGTGAGCACTGCCTTCTGTAACCAAACTAAATTCTCTGATCTGAGTAAGATTACAATTTCTGTCAAAATCATGTCTCATGTTTATGTAATACATATAAATTATTAAGTGTATTTTGATCTCTTCTCAGGTAAAGAACCGGAGAGAACTTTAACACATTTGGATTAGATTGAGACATTATGCTCCAATGATTGATAGCATTTTAACATTGATAAAATGGGCAACCTTTTTACAGTTGGCTTTTGTGTCTCTGCTTCTGTCTCCTTGAACTGAGCCCGGTCAGCCTCAGCAGATGGTCAGCTCACACTGAGCCTGGTTCTGCTGGAGGTTTCTTCCTGTTAAAGGGGAGTTTTTCCTCTCCACTGTCGCTACAAGCATGCTTAGTGTGAGGGATTGTATTTGAATCAATGAGTCGATGCAATCAACTGGTTTTCCTTAGATAGAAATCTTTGAATCAATTTGACTGGATGATCTGGGTGAACTGTAAAGTGCCTTGAGATGACATGTTGTGAATTAGTGCTATAGAAATAAACTGAATTGAATTGATTAGTCAGCGCAGCATTTTACTTTAGAGATTTATTCGATTTTTTTGTTATATTGAATTCCTCTTCTCTTAACCATTCGTTCATCCCCACACTTGGACATGTCTCTTGGCATTTCCCACTGTAGTGAAGGTTTTTAAAACTGATCAGGGCTGTGGTTATGCTTTTAAATTGGGTTTATTTACGCCTTAATAAACTCTGAGTTAAAGTTTTCAGAATTCATCCTAGATGAACGGCTGGAAAGCTGCATTGGATCATGTGATTGCATCTGTTTCTCACCTGTCTGTATGAAGTTTGGGTTGAGAAGCTGAAAAACAATTACAGATACAGGTTAGGTTTCAAACATCGAATCCTAAACCACGAAACAAAACATTTGCTTTGAAACTTGTGCTCCATGACATCGATTTACTGATTAAAGTCCCATTCATTTAGTGAACTAACATCTGAAAACTCAATAAGGTCTCAGTCATGATTTAGTCATAAATGTTTTAACAAACCTCTGTCATTTTTTCTGCATATAACTCAGCTCATCCTGATGCTTTAATAACGACAGATGGAAACTTAAAATAATTTTTTTTTCCTAGCTCTACTGTTACTCAAAACAATTTAGATTAAGGGACAACATAATGAGAATCCAGTTTTGTTGGGTAATTATAGAGTTTAAATAGGAAAGTTTTAAAAGAGCTTTTCTTAAGGCTGAAATTTACAAACGTGAACATCAACATTAGAACAAAATCTGAACTGAAACAGATCTTAACATGCAGACATGCAGCTAAGGACAACAGGTCAGATTCAAACCCAGGTTGGCCGCGTCGAGGACTACGGCCTCTGTACATGGGTCCTGCACGCTAACCACCGCCCCACCTGCACGCCCATTGCTGCAGCTAAGTACCGGCTGAGCCAACCATGCTGTGATGCCTCATTTAAAACAGTTTAGAGGATAGGGCTTGAAAACACTGCTAACACATGTACTAACATGTCTATCAGTTTTGCAGCAATGTCAGAATGCTTCCTTAGGTTTAGCTCCAACTTCAGTGAACTGCAGCGGTCATACTGTTTCCTTAGCATCTTGCTGCTTTTACACTCGATTTTGGACCTCTTTTTTTCCTTACTGCTTTGGTTTGTTGACCAACTGGACCAACACAGTGACATATTCCAGGTCACATGATGATGTAATCATAAATATACACAGAACAGCTTTTTTTTTTTACTAACAAATTAGTATAGAATGACAAATACTACACCAGGAGGCTGTAATTTGTCTTAAAAAAGCTGTATGCAACTAATAAGTTGGCGTACACATTTTAAAAATGTCAAATGACGTGACTACGTACATTTAAAGACTGATAAGTATTTATTTGATTAGTTCTTACCCATTCCGAATTTCATATATATCAGCACAAATGTTACTTTTTGACAGCTTTCTGCCTACTTCCTTTTGGTATCTTTCTTTAGATGGTCTCTTAATTTTGCAGGTCTGGCAGTGATCAGGCCTGGGTATGGCCAGTAAAACTAAGCATTTATACATGACAAAAAAAAGTGGAAACATCTGAGGGAGTGAAAGTGCTTTACTTGTCACTTTTACCCTGACAAGACTATTAAGACGGCTGTTACCTCCATGCCTGTCTTTGGGTCAAGGTCTTCCTCACTTTCTGATTCATCTGAAGCTTGCAGGTCCTGGTGAACAGCAGAGAAACCAGACATAAAGACTGTGTAAGAAAAGGTTAATCAGATTGAAGTCACCAACAAATCAAGGAAAGCAGAAAAGAGCCAAACATGATGTAGTTGGTCTGAGTTAGTTAAATCTAAATGTAGAATGAGATCTGAGACAGAAATGTGGATGTTAATGTGAGGAAAGGTTGTTCTCCAAATATCAGTTTTCACAGTGAATGAACATCAGAGTTTTGAGGCTTAATTAGTGTAATTGTTCAGAGAAGATCAAGATTAATAACAATCTTTCTTCCGTTAACTGACTGGACTTCATTTCGGATCGGTTGTTCGAGGTCTTCACTCACTTAACTGTTTATCATTATGGTGATGTTGAACCATATAAATATTTTGCATTAAGAAATAACTTTTCTCACTTCCTCCTACTGAAAACCCAATCCGTTTCATTCAACAACAAAAACGTGACTGTTGAAGGTTCAACGTGATTTGATCTTCATGGAAAACTTTATCAAATGATGATCTTAGAACAGAACATTTACTCAAACCTGAACTGAAGGATATAAAACTTTTATTAATACAAAAATTGGAGGAGAAATAAGAGAAAATAAGGTCACTTTGGATTGTTGTCTGCAGTTCAATGCAGTGAGGAATGCTCAGATCTTTATACTGGAGAAACCAAACAACCTCTTCACAGACGCATGGACCAACACAGAAGAGCAACCTCCTCGGGATAAGACAAGGACCAGAATGTTCACATTCTGGACAAAGAAAATAGGTGGATTCGGTGTGAAGGAAGCCATTTATGTTAAGAAAAAAAAAAACATCCCCAGCCCCTGTACAGCACAGCGGAGGACCTTGCCTATTCATTCAGGCCAACAATTCCCTTTAACAACCCCCTTTCAGAGACATAGACAGGTATGGGGTATTGTAGGATAACAAAAGAAGCCAAAACACCACCATTCCAAAGGGCTGAACCTGTTTGTCCGTTGCTATTTGCATGTTTTCTAAACAAAAAAAAAGGTTTTGATGGGCTACTGTAGCCTAAAACTCAAAGCTATTCCTGACATTTTGAACTGAAAAAAGCTTCCTGGATGGGAAGAGAAACATCTTCAAACTTGGAAACAAAGTCCAGTTGATAGTTTTTAATTTAGTTTTTTTGGTTTCACTTGCTGTTTCATAGTTGTTGTTTTGTTTTTATGAAAATGAAAATTTTCAAGAGATATAGTGTCCAATGTCATCATGTTGTAATGCCCTCCAATTGCTTTGGAGCATTTTGAAGAAACCTGCTTAGCTTTGCTCCAACAGCAAACCTGAGCACCAGCTGAGTGCAGAGGTGTTCACTGTTAGCAATATCAATGTAGAAACGCATTAAACCAGGGAGACACCTGTTCACAGACACTGGTGGTAGAGTCTGAAACTAACCAATGAGAAGCAGACAGTGAGAAATGTAGATGGGAAATATTTATTATAGAAACTTAAATTTAGGTTTAACCTCCTAATTCCTGCACTCAAAGTCATTTTCCAGGGGCAACTACCTGTTTGTTGTTGTTTTTTTTTTTTTTTTTTACATTTAAAGCATTCAGAAATTCTAATTAAAAAACTAATTCACTGCATCCATTTTTTTTCAGATCTATGTGGTTGATTTAATACAAATCAATATTAGTTTTTAAATTTTGCTTTTAAACAAAATGCCATCATAAAGATTCGTTTTTGGTTGATAATAAGCTTTTTTTTTTTATTTCTCCTTGTGTACAAATAAATGTCTACATCACTGTGAATAAGGCAATAAAAGTCTGGAGGACTGAAAGGTGTTGTGCTCAGATTAGCTCCATTACAGACTTTTAGTCTCAGACAAATTTTAAATCAGTTTCACAGATGCTCTGATTGTATCTAAGAAGGGAAAATTAAAGAACGGCTGGATGGCTGAAGACACATGATTGGCATGGAAATCACTGTCTTACTCAACATACTCACTTTAGTCCTGTGGGTGGAGCTTGGCAGGGCCAGTGGGAGAGGGGACACAGTGCCATCTTTGGGTTTACGTAGGAGGCTGTTGTCATGGCTCCTGAACCCCAGGAATGACCCGTCCCTGGCTTCAGCTCGCTTCCTGGCACGCAGCGTGTTCCATGACAAAGACTTCCTGTGCAGCGCAGGAAGGACAAACATCAAGCACTCAATTATATATTAGTTCAGCTCTGTCCAGCTTAGTAGAGACAACATCTGTCTGGTGAGAACAAGAGAAATCTGATGGCAGTAAAGGATTTCTGTCACTACGGCCTGCTGCCACAGGACATAAAAATACAAATTTTGAAACTGATTGCTTTAAGGCAGGCATCCCCAAAGTCGGTCCTAGAGGGCCGCTGTCCTGCAGGTTTCATGGGTTTCCCTGCTTCAGCACAGCTGATTTTGATGAGTGCAGTTCAGCAAAAGCCTTTCGTTTAATCAGCTTTCAATTAAAATAAACTATGCTGGAGAAAAGAAGCCTCTAAAACCTGTAAAGCTGTTGGGATCTGGGAGGTCTGTCCACTTTCTCCACCAGAGGGCGTACTAGATCTCCTGGAGCCGGAGCTGATTGCAACCACCTGTCAAAAAGCTCATCTGCTCAGTATTTAAGGAGGCAGAGGACGTCTCTCCAGTGCCAGAGTGTTTGTCAGTTACGGTGAACCTGCCTGAAACCAGAAAACCAGAAGAGTTTCTCAGTTGGAAATCTGCCTGTCTGATCTCTGAAGAACCCTGGAGAATAATTCCTGTCAAAGACCTGCCTGCCCGCTCTCGGAAGAATCGGAAGGGAAACTCAAATCTGTGATCTGTAAACGCTCAAACCTAGCTCTGCCTCCGCCAAGCCCTCAGCCTCTGGACCCTCTAGGTTTCCCCCCCCCTCTGCCGCTCAGCTCAAACTCCTGAACAGGTACTGTCCTGCTCACTCACATCCTGCAAATTACCTGGACATCCACTAACTCCTCTGTCTCCCTCTGCAGTGAACCCACTAGTGACCAGTCCTGGATCTGAATAACCCCTGGATCTGTTTATTCTTTGTACAGAATCATTTTTATAAATCTTTAAGCCATAGGCGGATCTACTGGGGGTGGCATAGGGTGGCAACTGCCACCCTAAAATGCACAGCCTTTAAGTTTTTCCATTTCCCAGCTGCCGCCACCCCAGTTGGCGGTAGGGGTGGTGAGGCTTATAAATTATGGATCATTTGAGAATTACGACCGCTAATTTCTAATGTCCGGACTGCAGTGAATGCAGCGAGATGGCCACTTGAGAAGGACTGAGACTGATTGTTTTGAAAACCGGATGGGAACCCAAAGCAGAGAGCCAGGGGTGATAGGGGATGAGGAGACACAGGATGAAACAGGTAAAAAATTGATTAACTATCTATCGAGAAATGAAAACATAATGAAAGCACAATGTTGCCCCAGCATAGCTGCAATGTTGATTTTGAGAGATGATAAAAAATCAGGTTGCAGAACGTTATTTCTCTATCTATGATGTTAGTTAGGCCTGACGTCTCTCAGGCTCATAAAGACATATTTGCGGTCACTATGCTATGACAGAAAAGAGACGATCAAGTTTGGTTGTACTCAAATCAAAACGCACAAAGGCATTGGATCTAAATACATTGGTGAAGCGTTTTGCTGAGCAACATGGAAATCACTGCATTCAGCTGTTATAGTCATGTTAAATTTATGTTCTGCTCTCTGGTGAGCCTTTACAGAGCTGCTACATTTTGTTTTGGCACCTGAGAGAAAATCTGATATTTCCTTTAATAAAACCAAAAGTGTTAAAAGTAAAGTTAAAAATGTGATACTGGTGTAAATCCTTGCTTAATATGAAGCAGTGTTGTTGTTTCTTTTTTTGTATATATAATATGAAACTATCCAGAAATGACCTGTATGAACCTCCTCACAAGCAAAATGTATTTTTATATTGCTTCTTTTCAGATTTGTTGAGATTTTGATGTTTAACATACAGAACCCGCCTTTTGTTGACGGTTGTTGATACAGCAGTATGGAGGACCAACTCTGCCATATTTAAAAATAAATACAGAAATAAATAAATGCTCAATAAATAAATAATATAAGCATACAATTAATTACCAAAAATACAAACAACAAATAAATGTAAAGTAGAAATTAAATTATACAGCTAGTCATAAAGGTATATAACTCTTTTTAATTGGCTTCTTTATTTCTTTGCCTTTTTAATATTTACCTCATTTATTTTTTTTTCTGTCATTTATTATCTTTCAACTTCATTTTTTAATTACTTATATTTTTAAGTATTTATTTATGTGGATGTTATCATATTTTTGTCTGTTTTATTCTTCCTTTGTATTTTTTTTACCCTAGTTATTTTCATTACTGAAGCTGCTATTATACTTTCTGCCTGCCCTTTTTTTACATTTCTGTTATAATGCCATTATAATATAATTTCTAATTACATTTATTTGTTGATTGTATTTTTGGTGGCAATTAATTGTATGCTTATTTTATTTATTGAGCATTTATTTATTTCTGTATTTATTTTAAATATATGGCAGAGTTGGTCCTCCATATACAGCTCTATCTACAACATATTTACATGCATGAAATGTCCCTTTCATATGTTGCCTTAACACTGCTTTCAACTGCTAATCAAAGAGTTACTGAAAGTAGAACAAATGGGGTAAATAATGTGTTCGGGAAGTAAGAATCATTACATAAGATGTCCAGTACCTTGTTTTTGGTGCCTTGACCCATTTATTTCTACTGTGTAGTTCTGCTCACTTTAGTACAGCTCAGCCCATAGATCTCTGATGGGGAACTATTTTTCTTTCTCTATAGTTTCTTCTTGTGGAAATGCTGCACAAAACTGCCTCTCTGACTGACAGTCTTCTCTCACACATCCTGTGACTCAGCACCTGTGTCTTAGCCTTAATACCCCTTCCTGTCATAAGGCCCTCTAGAAGTAGTGTTTATCATTCTATTTCTATCTCCTATTAAATTGAGATCACATTGTATAATGTATTATTAATATGAACTGTTTCACATGAAACACTAGTGTACTCTACATACTATTCTCACAGAAACTGTGATAACTGTGATTAAATTCAGTGTAAACAAATGCCATATATTTGCCACCCCTAAAAATTCCTGCCCCCTCTTGCCACCCCATAAATATTTTTTCTAGATCCGCCCTGCTTTAAACTTTTCTCCAGCCTCAGTGTGTTCTTTTGCATGTGGGTTTAGGAACCTTAAGCCAAACATGACAGCAGGACAGCTGCCTATGCCTATACTTTGGGGATACCTGTTTGTTTTAAGGTTTCCCTTATAGATTTTACTGACTGTACTGTACAGTAGCAGTCATTCAAAATGGCCCTTCCCAGTCAAAAGCCAAGCAAATGTCAGCCCACTTCCCTCTAACTCCCAGCAAAATCACCAACAACTTCCATCCACTGAAGTGACCCCCTCTTGTATATTTCTTAACTCTGACTCCACACTTTCACTGAATTATAGGGTCTGACCAGGACATGACGCTTCTCTTTAGATCTGAATGTTCACAAAGCACGGAAGAAATAATATTTTAATAAAAATATTGATGTTGAAATTGTAGGGGACCATCCAAGGACCCATCAAGGAAAATGGATACATTTTGAATGGCTATTACTGTAGTAGGGTTTCAGGACATCACATGGTCAAAACATAAATGAACACCTTTCCTAACAACTTTGTTTCCCCGGAATGTGTTTTCTCTGTCACAGAAGACATAACAGTGACTTCGTACATCCAGTTTTTCTCCTGTCAGTATTGGTTCCTGAATGAAGCTGTAGCTCCAGAGACCAGAGTCATGGAGGCTTCGGCGCTCAAAGACCAAGACTGAGCTGGACAGAGGGAGTCCTTAGAGATACAGAAGTCATTTACAGATTAACCAGTACCATCATGCATGTATTATCTAGTTTTAAGGACAACAGTATCTCCTTTTCCTCCTCGTTTTTCTCTGGATTTTGTGAATTCATGCCGGACCAGTATCCCAATGTCTACTGGTTCTTTTTAATTCAAAGATAAAACCTTGCAACTTACCTCTTGGAGGATTTACTGTACGCCACAAGTATAAAGTTGTTGTTTTTTTATTTCACACATTTAAACTGAATAATATTTCAGTCAGAAGGAAACTAATAAATACATGAGACATCTTCACAATGATTATTAAAGTCAAACTTGAACTCATTTATGTCTGAATTACATCTTTTGTTCGAATTCTTTTTTTCTAAATAAAACCAACTGTCTCTTTAAAAGCAGCCATTTTTATCCCATCAAGTTTTGCAAAGATGACAAGTTCTGCTAAAGATGCCACCAATCAGTCTGCTCATGTTTTATTATAATGCAAGTTTGTTAAAGGAGGAGAAGCAGCTTTAGGGAGCATGTTAAGGGATGTCAGCTATTCACCCCCGATGCTCTCTGCAATGTAGCAATGCTGGATAATCACCCATGTAGCTTAAAGCAGATTCACCATCTGGCTTTGGAGAAAACATCTTTGTCTCAGAGCTAACAGTCTGAATTTTTAAAATATCAAAAATTGTGTTTCCTAGTTGATTTTAAGAAAGGTTCATGGTAGATTTTTGTATTGATTATAAAAGTTGATCTAAATCAGGTTATTGTCACTGGAAATGCTTAAAAGAGGACGGTCCTTGTTTGCCAGCGGTTCCAGAAAGTAGCCTGTTCTGCTCTGTGAGATTAAAGATGGAAAATCTCACGACAATTTTTTTTTTGTTTTCAGTGGACATAAAATGAAGAAAACTTCTGTCCTGATCATCAGTTTAATGTTTTAAACTGTTGGTAATTTGGTCATCAGACTATTTTCTCTGCTCCCTGCTCTACAGTTCAGAGTTAAGATCAATATTTATTTTAGAGACATCAATTTGTTTTAACTTTGCTTCTGATAAGATGATGTACATTGTTGATTTTAAACATTCAAGGAGATCAGGCATACAGGGCTGTGATCCCCAGAGCCTGGTTTGCTGCTGGATCCTTGGATAGAAAACTTTGAATCATGTATCAATTTGACTGGATGATCTGGTTGAACTGTAAAGTGCCTTGAGATGACATGTGCTGTGAATTGGTGCTATATAAATAAACTGAATTGAATTGGATGTAATAATACGCTGCAAAACTTTAAATCTAAATAAGTATTTTTTTTTTAATGAGAGCATTTTTTCTTAAATTCTTAAAGACAATTTACATTAAAAAAAATCTAAAAAAGTATTGCATTGTCTTAATTCAAGTGCATATTATCTATTTATCTTACTCTAAGAGCAAAACTACTCACTCCATTGGCAGATCATCTTATTTACCTACTCAACTGAAAGGTAAGTACCTTTAATTTAAGACTTTTTTACTGATTTTTAGATAATTTTTGCAGTGTATCTCCTGTGGATGTTGCAGCTCTTGATGTCCAATCATCAGGCAGATGTTCAACAGGAAAAATCTAAATTCACATTTATCTTCTGCAAGTTTAAGCACCAATCATTCTGAGTCATTGAGGTCCTTAATAACATTTTAAAAACAAACCTTTCTATCAGATAGTAAAACCAAACATTTAGTGCATTGAAAGGTTTTAACTGAAAACAAATCCTAAATAAGTGTTGTGAATATTTGCACAAATGTCCTCAATAAGATAATGTATTTGAGTCAATATGAAAAGTTATTTAAATGGTGAGACCTTGTTCAGATCAACTTTAGACCGAGACCTACAGCAATTAGCAATAAGTGTGAAAACTGCTGTTGGTTAATGTTCCCATGGTCAATGGTGTCTGTTAAAATTTGGGTATTTAAATTGGCTGACCTGCTGGTCCCATTGAATAATTAACATCAAATTAACACTCAGTAAAATGGCACCAGCCTCCTTAGTTATGTGAGTTTTAATAGGCCAGCAATCCATCCTGTGCACAGTTACTTGTTTTCTAAGATCTTATTTCCATTTTCACCTTATTTTATTTATGTTTTTATTTATTTTACCAATTATATACTTAGAAATGTTTTTTTTCTCTTTTCAAACAGTTTTACAGATTGCATTGTCTTAATTTTTAGGACATGCTCTCCTCTGACGTGAGGAGCAAAGACATATTGCTGTTGGTCTGCAGGACGTTAGCAACATTTCTATCGGTAAAGAGTGAGCAACTCTTTTGGTGTTGAAGTGAAGAGAATGAAAACTGTAAAATGCATTTTAAAAGAATGCTAGTCCTAAAATTCAATCTAAAAAAGGGAAATTTAAGAAAGAAAAAATTTGATGTATAATAAAAATCTAAGAAAAAGTTTCCTTTAAAAACCTTTTTTTTTAGTTAAGAAATTTTCTTTAAGTTTTCTTTCTGGGTTTCATTGTTTTCAGATTTCCAATCTCAAAAAATGCTCTTTGCTTGCAACGATAATGGAACAAAAGTCACACCACAGTCTCTTCATTTAACTGAGATATAAACGTAGCCATTGTTTTACCTCCTCTGTCAACCAAACACATTTTTTTAACTGTAAATTACAGAATATTTATAAGCCTAATAGTTCTTTTAGAATTGGTTGCAATAACTGTTAAGTAATCTGAACTTAAAAAGAACAACTAAACATTAAATCAAAATGTTTAATCTTTAAAGTTGACTCTTTGAAACAAAAATATTATTGTTGGAGTTATTATGATTTCTGTTGTTTTTATCATTTTATTCATTTATATCTTTTATATTGCTTTTAAATAATTTGTTTTTCTATGGTACTGTCATCAGTGGAAATAGTGTATGCAGGTCATAAGACGGTCAAATGTTTGACGAGAATGAAGCACAGAAGTTCCTGTTTTTCATTTGAGAAACATAGAAAGGGAAGTTCATGGCCCCCGACACCTTTTGTAAAAGTGTATACTGAAACCAGACATGTTCCCTATCTTAAAAGTTCATGCTATGTCTAAGAGATTGCGTAATCGAAACTAACACCTGCTGTTGTAATGTGTTGACTGCTCAATAAATAAGCCTGCAAGCGTGGAGCAAGATGAAGATGCACAGAGAGATCCCAAAGTTCTGTGTATTTTCCCTTTGCAAAGCCCAGTCAGGAAAAATCTTACACTGTCTTTGTTTATTTCTTCATAGGTTAAAGTTGGGGAAACTTAACAACCCGAACAATTATACACTTAAGATAACGTTTTCATAGTTCCTCCTAATGTAGAAAAGTTGATTTAGTTGACTCCAGTTTTTTGAGGTAATCAGTTTCTGCTTAAGTTTTGACTTCAGTTATTCAGTTTGTAGTACAGCTTGTTCTTTATGCTGTTCTTTTAAATAGTCACAGGTTTGAAAAGAAAATGTATTTATCTGTTGTTATTTGTGTTTTTAAAAGTCTGAAATTTGCACAGAAAAAAAATAATTGGTAAATTTATCAGAAAAAAGGCAGAAATTTGCTGTATTGTATGTATGCCATGCACATGGTTTGAGTTGAGTTGTAGTCTTAATGGAGCTTTACTTCAGCTCACTGAGGGGTTAAGAAATCTGGAACATTTTCAGTCCCTCAGCTGTAGATTTGCTCATGCTTTCTGGACCATTGTCCATTAGATGTTTAGCTGCATTATGGTTGAATAATTGGTTCAGATCTTCAAACAAGTTGCAATATCAGAGAAAGACGATCCGAGTAAAAACACCAAGCAGCTTCCAAGGATTCATTTAGAGTGAACAATTTTTACTAAAGTGCCTTAAAATTGCTCTAAAGATGCAAGAACGCTTTGATCAACACACCTTCTTAACTCTACCCTATAATATACACTATACTGACTGACCGTTTCCTCCTTATGCAACTTATATTGTCTGTTCAATATTTAGACCCCCCCTCCCAAAGCTCTTTGTTCCTAAAGAAGACTAGAACAACTAGGAGCCAACCAGAGGTTGACCAGACTTTAAAAAAAAAGTTTTATTTCTTTTAATTCTACACAGTATTCGAGTTAAGATGGCATCCGCTTCTTAAAAAAATATTAAAAATCATCCCCCTTCTTAAATGACCCCCCCATACCATCCCCGGTGACATTTTAGTACCGGTTGTGTAGAATTTCTACCATTTATTAACAGTAATGGCAATAATATTGCCCTTTCAACATTCGGCGGCCTGTGAGGCTTACAGAGCAACAGTGATGTCAAAAGTATACTTTAAAACACTCTGGAAAAAGTTGAAGTATCAACTTGACCTCTTTTACTAAAGTAAAAGTGAAAAAAGTATGTGCTCCAAAAATTACTTAAAGTATATAAAGTATTATAAGTAACCTTTAAAAAAAAAAACAGCCAGATGCCACTATATGAATTGAAAGCTCAATTTTTCGACTATTTCGAGAAATTCTTGAAGAGATAGGGCCAAGGATGAGGAGAGGTCTTTGTTGGTCTCACGTCTCCACGATCGCGCTCTGGCCTGTGTCCGACCTTTCAGACATTTCAACATCTTTTTTCTGAATCCCACATTGTAGCATGGCATAGACAATTCACGCGTTTGCAGTTTGAAGAACACCTGCTTGCTTCTGATGATTTCCTTTAGCTAACCAATGAGGTGTTTATGCGTATATGAGTCATCCAATTACCTTAGCTTTCACTAGATGTGGATGGAACCCCAATGATCTGCATTGCCGAAATGTTGCACCACGGCGTGAAATAAATATTATAAACATTAAACCCGAAGCCAAGAGTAGAGTACTTACGTTTGTTTTAAAATATATAAGTAATACTAGAAAGTACGAATACTTGTGTGAAAATGTAATGAATAGAAGTCTGAAGTAGGGAAGAAAAATAATAAGTAGTGGAGTAAAAGTATAGATACCTAAAAAGGGGTGTACTTAAAGGTAGTAACAAAGTATTTGTACTTAGTTGCTTGAAACCTCACTTTACTGAGCAAACCAAATAAAATCAAAGAAGTGGCCCCAGGGGCAGTGATAGCCATGCCTGTCCAGGGGACTGAGAGAGCAGTTCTACTGTGGGTGTGTCTTGGTCCCGCGGGTCAGTGACGGCGTTCATTATTTTGAGGTGTTCGGGGAAAAGGTGTGTTTGAGATTAGGTGCCCTAAATCACAACCATAGACCCTCAGTCTGACCTCCATGCTGTAAATGACTTTTCATCATCTGGGCTTTTCCAAAATCGATTGAACAACTAAGTGATTTTATTTTTTGTAAAGCCTCCAATGAAAATTTAAAGACTCAATAGCATTACTGTATCCAGGTTGTTCATGGTCCTAACCCCCCTAAAAGTGGCTTTGTTAAAGCACAGACTGAGGAAATCTTACTTTTTATTACTCTGGATATTGTTGGGTGACAGAATTGATGAGTGTAGAGGAAAAACAGAGCTCAGCTGTAAAGGAAAAGAGCGTTCCAGATGCCGTACCTCCACGCTCCAGACCGGCTGTTTGCCCAAACTCTGGCTTTTATAGAAGGAACTGCTTGGCATTAATGCTTTGTTCTTAGCTTCCAGAGAAAGCTTTTCTATTTTGCTCTGGTTTGGTTTATTAAACAGTGATGGTGTAAAATATGTTGGGATTTAGAACCTGACGATTATATTTACAATGATTCTTTTCAAAAAGTGGTATAATGAACTCTAAACAAAGGATATTTTGCATCTGATTTGCATAGGAACATAAAGGAAAAAGAGAATCTCTGTTTAATAGCAAGGATAGGAAACTGCCAGTATAGTCTGAACATTTCAAACTATACCTGGTAACTGGATTTCATTGAATTTTAGGTGATAAATTAAGAGAAAGTAGCTGCCAGCTTTAAAGTGAAGAAAAAAGGACAAAAGGTTGAAAATAAATCCCCCCACATTGAAGCCATTTCCATTTTAAATCTCTTTTTTTTTCATGTACAAAGCAGCTGGCATTCCACTACTGAAGACAAACATCCCCTCAGCATGATGCCACCACCTCCATGTATCTTGTGGATGGTATGTTCAGCTGCCTCTCCTGTGCAGCGTTTTAAACATGCTTCCCTTTTTTGCTGCATAGTACTCATCTCTATATACAGCAAACTGCAAACACGCCTCCTCTCTCATACTGTCGATTTCACAAAGATGGACTCCATTTACCAGTCAGGGCGCGTCTGAAGGCAGCTTGTTACACTTCCTTTCATTTTGGGGTATCAAGATAAATCAGAGCAAAAATAAATGACCTCCACACTTTTCAGGCTTTTATTTTGGATAAACTATCCTTTTCTATTTCTCGTGCGAACCGCTTCCTGATGGCCATTATAGAAAATCTACATTCATTCTATAGTTAAAGCTCCAGTCGGAATTGTGCAGATTTGAAGTGACATAAATACTCAGTGGTCTTTATTTTAATTACTACGCATTAATGAGAGGCAACCAGGTGTGAGCAACCAACAGGTAAACATCATTTAAAATGTTTAGTGAAAAAAAACTGACTGAAATCGGTTTCAGACATCATGGAGTCAGATTTAAAAAAAAGCTGCTGTGAGCTCAGCTTCAAAAGAGCTTTATCTAAACCTGAAACAACTGGAATTGGATTTTTGATGAAACGTCAGCAATATCCTTGCAAACAAAGTCCAAAACAAAAGGTACCAAACAGAACCTCTAACAGGATGCATTAAGGACTAAAATGTTTATTACTCATTTAAAATATTATCACTCCTAAATGTGGACATTTTACACCATTTTACTGTTATAAACAAAACTTCTCTAAAAGAAGACGCTTATTCCTCATTCTATCCACTTTGTAAGATACTTCTATAAATGCCTGAAACCCTTCTACTGATTTTATCCTCAGAAATGTACTTTTCACCTGCAATCGTTTCCTTTTAGTCCATAAACCCATGAATGTTTTGCTAGAGTCAGTTTCTTTGAAGCTCTGACTAAGCTTCCTTTCCCCGGATTGGCAGCGCAAACCGAGCCTGGTTCTGCTGAAGGTTCGGTCCGTTCCTCTCCACTGTCGACACATCCTGGTTTAGGATAAGGAAAGCTGCAAATTCTCTGAATCACAAATAAAGGATCAGCTGCTTTTTATCATTATGATGTTAATAATAGAGGCAGTAATGGGACTGAAATACACCAGACCTGGATTTCTTTTTGTTAAATCTGTTTATAATGTGGCTCAAATGATGTTCTTTCTTCTTTGTTACCTGAATAAAACTAAATTCTTGATTTTTTTTTTTAAATAAGGTGTGAAGCTTCAAACGAAGCAGAATCATTTCTCGTCCAGGAGATGGCGCACTTTAACTTTAGTGGAATTAGTTTTGGCCTCCAAATATTCAATTCTTCATTTTTGGGGTGAAGAAAAACAACAAGCAAAAAAAACAAAGCTTAGCTCTGATTTTTTTATGCTGTAGTCTGATGGTTGCCTTTCTTGTGGAGTGTCAAACCGTGGAGGTTAGTATCAACTCAAAGACAAACTGAACCAAAAAAAGCCACTACAGAAACAAAACAAAACAGAAGTAAACAGTGCAGACAGTCACACTTCACACTTCTATCTCTGAATAAACCCCAGATGGCTCCAGGTCAGGTCATCACCGTGCATTTCATACCTGGAAAAAACCATGCTGGAATTATATACTTACATGCTTTTATTGATGCTAGTTTAACTTGAATAAATATGAGGTATTATTTTAGATCAAATCAAACACAATGTCCTGCTGTTGTTCCCACAGTAGAATACAAGCAAATTGGTGACCTTAACTGTGCATCTTTGATTATTTAAGCTCATATCGTTGTTCTTCGTGGCTGGAGGTTCTGCTTAGAACCTGAATCAGTCGGTTAGGCGAGGACCTGACCTACAGGTAAAGGTAGGAAATGTTTGGGAGGTGATTTGACCTGCAGCCACCAGAGTGAGGAACAGAGGCAGTGAAACCATGCTGGGCCTATAAAGCTTCTCTCAGATTTAATAAATTAAATATAGTTGCTGTGTGCAGAAATTCAGGCAGATATTCGATTTGCTCTTATTTATTTACAAATATTAAAAACTACATACCATCTTCATTCTAAAGCAGAACAAAACATGTTCACCTTCACGCTGCTGCACTAACTCATGCTTATATCCAAAAGCTTTATTTTACATATTTAAAAAACAAAACAAAAAGAAAAACAGCTAAAATCCTTATCAGACTACGGACAGAACAAAGCTGAGCGCTGCCGCTGAATCAAACATATTGCACAGCCTGAATTCATTCATATTTTTTTATCTTCATAAATAGTGCAAATGGCTTTTTTTTTTAAAACAGGAATGTTCTAGAGCCTCAGTCAGATATAACAAAATGAACTCTGTACAGTGAACAAAAATCAACACAAAGCAGGAAAAAAATCCAACTTTGTCTAAGAAATAAAATAATAATTAACAAGAAGGAAAACAAGAATCAACAAAAATGTTTACAGATTGCCACAGACAACAAAATCAATCTTCTCCTCTACGGAGAACAGAATCCACCTGAAAGGCCAGGTGACTTTTATTCTGTCAAAGGTCAAAACAAAACAAAAAAACAAACAACAAAAACAGTAAAAAAAAAAAAGGTACAAAAGAAGCATTTTGTTAGAACTGAAAAAAAGTCCGGTTTTAGCTCCACATGGACACCTGGGTCAGAGTCAGCTACATGTTTTACTGAGGGATCAGTGTGTGTTTTAGTTTGCTTTCAGGCCACATGGAGGGGACTTCCCAGTGGAAATCCTTCTGTCCAAACTGAGAACAGCAGGAGGGGGGAGGTGAGGAATTAGGAGGCGAGGACACAGGCAGTGAGGAGTTAGGAGCCCACTCAAGAAAAACAACCCAAACCAAACCAGGCAGATGGAGCTTCCACCCTGCTCATCCAGTCCAGTGGTGTCTGTCTGCTGGGGGGGACTTACTTGATGTTGTTGGCGTCTGCCACAGCGGCTAAGGGAAGGGGAGGGAAGTGGAGAAAGAGTCTTTTATGGGCTTTGTGGACGGGCCCAGAACGTGGCCCGGCAGCCAGCCCTCGGCCTCCGGTGATTGGCTGTCGGCTGGCCGGAAAACGAGGTACATGTTCTGCTGATTGGTGGCCAGGACTTGGACGATGTCTCCTCTGCTGACGCAGATCTCGTTCTCTTTGAGCGCAGAGTAGTCCTGAGTGACCCGCATGGTGGAGTAGAGACCGTTACAGCCGCCGTCATCGTGCTGAGGACAGGAGGCAGAGGAGGAGGTGAGGAAGAACAGCTACATCAACGAGTGAAATATCATCTGGAGAATAATATACTGGGAAGGAATCACTGCTGAGAACATTCCACCAACAGCTGAGCACAGCGGTGGCAGCACAATGCTGTGGAGCCGTTTGGCTAATGCTGGTTGTACCTGTTAATGACACTTTGGCTTCAAATCCAATAAGCAGGTCAAAGATGACACCATGTCTCGTTAAAATGATCCCAAACTAAAATCCAGCAGCTCATAGATCAAATGAGCAGGCAAACAGTAGCCCCATTTACACTACCCTATGAAAAGTGATTTGTGCAGAGTTCGGACCGAGCTTGGATCAGTTAACCGTACCGGGCTCCGTTCCTTAGACTGTTTACACATCATGCTATCACCATGGGATGGGAAATTTAAAAGCAGATGGAACACCACAGTTCAGATGGATGGATGGATGGACAGACAGACAGATAGATGCAGGAACTTACGCTGGCCTCAAAGCTAGATGAGCCGCCATTAGAGGTAGAAACTTTCAAAGGGCTCTTCCCTCTCTCCAGGTCCTTCTCACTGAAGCCGAGGGCTGAGGAAGGCCGGCTGTGGGAGGATGATGATGGCCGGTTCCCTGATGAGGAAGGCCGTCTGATCAGAGAGGAGCTGACCTCTTTATTCTGACCCTGCTGGTAGATGATGGGAGACTGCAGAGCTGCAAACACATAAAGGTTAGAGTTTGTGGTTTTTGTTTAGCTGCAGACAAAGTATTACAGCTTTTTTCTGACCCTGATAAACTGAATTACTTTGCCCTTCTACAGTTTCTGATGGATCTTACAGGATCTTTGAAGGAGGATCAAATCCTGATACACAGTTTGTGATTTTGGGGTGAGTTGTCCTTTATGTAATTTCACAGAGGTTCAATGTTTTGTGTTTTTGGATGGGCTGGGCGTCCATACCTGACAG
Source organism: Cyprinodon brontotheroides (assembly GCA_018398635.1). Taxonomy (NCBI): domain Eukaryota; kingdom Metazoa; phylum Chordata; class Actinopteri; order Cyprinodontiformes; family Cyprinodontidae; genus Cyprinodon; species Cyprinodon brontotheroides. Next base: position 3,282,226 of record JAGKQL010000049.1, read on the forward strand.
GAAGTCGTTCTGAGCATCCAGGATGTTCTTGATGTGCTGGACCCACACCTGCTTGATGTCGACGTTTGCAGACTGCAAAGTGAAACGCTCCGACGAGCCACGACAGAACAGGACAAACTTGCAGGGGTCGTTATCCACCATCTCATCCAGGCCCAGATTGGTCACCTGTGGGAGAAAATAACGCTTTGTGCTCTGAGCTCCTTTAAGATCAGTAAGTTTCACCCGATTATCTGCATCATCCACCCACTTTGATGCTCTTCTTGAACTGGTAGCCAGGAGTGGACGAGCCTTTCCTGAGCAGCTCACTGAAGATGACGATTTGCTCAAAGAGAAAGACTCTGCGTTCTTTGGACCGTGAGAGGACACCCGCGTCCTGCTCGGTGACGAAGAAGGTTTCCTGCTGAAGCAGTTTGCCCTGATTGGTCAGATTTCCCTGCAGAGACAGACGGGATGGCTTTAAAAACCCGACCTTCAGAGAGCCTCCGGCTACGCTGCGAGAGTGAAATGTTGGTGTGAAAACGCACGTCGTATCCCTGCAGCCGGCCCAGATTCATCATGTCATTGCACAGTTTAGGCACCTCGGACATCAGCTCCACGGCTTTCTGTAACAACAGAGGCTTTCATTGTTCTTCAGGCGGGATAAATACTTTTCTCTTTTCAGGAGACATATTTACACATTCTGGATGCAGAATCTTGGATTACCTCAATTTGTTTACAGTCCATTCCTGCCTTGCTGCTGTACTTCAGGTAGTCCTGAGGAGAAACTCAAAATCAACACAGCGACACACAAAACAGCAGCACTTTGAAAAAGAATTGTGGGTCATTTTTTAAAATAAAAATATAATTATTATGTAATATGTTTATTTTCTTTTACAAATTTAAATATTCGAAATGTGACTGAAGAGTGTGTTCCAGCTACGGAGGAATCAAACCAGCATAATCTGGGTCTGGTGTGTCATCCACAGTGTAAAAGGAGCCGTAACAAGTGATGTAATACTCCTGACACACCAGCAGGTGGGGCAGTGATGCTGCCATACAGGTAGAGAATGAGTTTCTGTAAAATCCAAAATAAATCCAACAACTTCTAAAGCCTAGATTCTTAAACAAAACGGCAGCTTTGAAGTCGGCCATTGTTGTTGTTTTAATGCATACATGTCAAAAATCGGCTCTTTGAAAGACGAGTTCACAGAGCTAAATTGGTTTCCTCTTGGGTTTTCCCCTGACGAGGTGCAACGAGCTCATCTGACCATGAAGGACATCCAGTTCCTCTGCAGGGACTAAATACCTCATTTAACCCTGATGGATGGGTGTGTTGCTGGGGAAAAGAATGTCTGTGTTTAACATACTGGCACAGTTACCGTAGCAACTGATGATCAGAAGCTGATGATAGCAGGCAGCATTATTAAGTAAATCTATCTTATAAATCAGAGGAAATAACTGAACAGATTGATTTGATTCTTCTTCCACTAACTGATCAAAGATGGGTTTATAAAAACCCAGAGATGAAACGAGTCCTTCGATCCACAGTTTGTATCAGAGATGAAAAATGACATCACATCCATCCCGCTATGTGGGGAAGGCTACTAGGAAGGCTGGAGGCTAGTTTGGCTGAACCAGCTCCAATTGGTTTCTGGAATTCTGAATTCTGGTACGTTCCCCCCTCAGATCAGCTGTTCCTTCACCTGTCCATCTTTTCTTCAACATCTGAGCTTTCAAAGTGTGACACCTTAAAAATTAAAGCGTCTTAAACAGACTTTAAATTCTCCCCCTGCTGCTTCTCTGGAGCCGCTTTCCTTCAAAGATCCCTGCAGTTAATCAAAGATCTGTGGTGTACAAAACTTTTATTCTTAAGGATTTTAAGTCTGAAAGTTTGGAGTATAAATGAAGTTTTCATTGTAAGCAACCGTCTCTGACAGCTAGAAGTCACTGTTTATTTCTGAGTTGGGTCGTTTTCCCTGCTTATTTCATGCAGCTCCCATGTATTAAGTCAGTCCTTTTATTCCCTTGATTCCTTTTATCTATTTTTATAGCTCTCTGATCAGCACTTTTCTAAGGACTTTAGAAATGAAGCAGTGTGGAATGTGATTAGTGAACAATCAGCATCATAAAAACAAGGAACACTGCAGAAAGGTCAAGAACAAAGTTGCAGATCATTTTAAAGCAGAGTTACAGTAGGTTATAAAACAATAAACCAAGCTCTATTCATTCCTCTGCGAACGGGACGGAGACTCAGACCGGCTCCAGACCTGAACCCAGTCCTAGATTTTAGATTTAAAGAAAGGCTCTTAAACGTTTTCTATCTACTTGATCTGTTCTGTGAAAAAAGAACAGGTGATAATTTTAAACGCTAGATGTGCAAAACTGTTGGAGACCTTTCAACTTTAATTGCAGGTTGTTTAAATGTGGTTCTATCCTGCATCTACTCAGAGGGGAGGAATATAAAATCCAACCCCTCTATTTAAAATGAAAAGGGAAGGAATATAAATGTATTTAAAATGAAAAAAATGAAGAAAACCATTCATCTCTGCATCCACCTCACGATGTTGTCTCACTTTGATGTAGTTCATCACATCAAATCCTTATAGAGTTTGTGCTCAGAAATAGAAAATGTGAAAGGCTAAAGGGTATGAATGCTTTTGCAAGGCGTCGTAAGACAGTGGAGAACACTCCTTAAATCTTAGTTTACTGTTCATGACGATAGGATTATAATGTGCCGTTTGTAAAGTTAAGCAGTCAAAAATTAGGAGCAGATTTTTGGTTATTTAACGTGTTTTAAGAGAAAAATAAGGGGGTTATTTTTTTCCCAAAGTCATTTTTTCACCATGTCATTCATTAACTTATAAAACTCTTACTTTGTTAAATAAATATTTAGTTCGGAGCTAAATATTTAGTTTGTGAAATTAATATATATTTTTTGGAGCTAAATATTTATTTAAAAAAACTAAATATTTAATTTGCAAACTAAATATTTATTTTGGAGCTAAATATTTATTTAACAAACTAAATATCTATTTAACAAACTAATATTTAGTTTGGAGCAAAATATTTATTTAACCAAGTAAGATTTTTAGAAATGGATGATTTACGTAGTAAAAAAATGACTTGGAAAAATTAACCCCGCTGTCAAATTTTGACTGCTTAACTTATGTATATATTTATATACATATTAAATAAATATTTATATTTATTTATATGTATATTAAATATTTGGTTTGTTAAATTAATATATTATTTGGAGCTAAATATTTATTTAAAAATAAAATATGAATTTTCAGACTAAATATTTAGTTTAGAGCTAAATATTTATTTAACAAACTAAATGTTTATTTAACTAAGTAAGATTTCTATAAATGAATGATTTACAAAGTGAATAAATAACTTGGAAAAATTAACCCCCCTGTCAAAGTTTGACTGCTTAACTTTACAAACAGGGCCCCATATGGCAAAACCAGTTCAGATGCGGCTACACGTTTATTAGCACCGTGTCTCTAGACTATTAAACAGATTCCTACGGTTTGAATGCTTGGTACCTTCAGCAGCAGCTGATATTTGGTGATTCTCTGGATGGGTTTGATGAGGAAGTCACTGATGGAAAGCTTGGAGTGAATTTCCTGCTGGATTCCCTGGAAAGCAGAATAACAGCGACACAGAGACGGTTTGGTTAGATGCTTTGGACGATATAAGCAACTATTCTGGGAGGCTATGAGCAGGTAAAAAAGGTAAAAAGGGCTGCAGGGAGTCAGTTTGTGTATAGGGAAAATAAAATTGTGAAGTTCAGACAGTCCATAACAAAAAATATACTTACTTCAAAGTATTTGTCATATTCTGCTACAATGTACTCAGATTTTGGTTTATTCTGGCAGTAAACCACGTACATGTGCAGTCTTCTCTCCTGTAACACAGACATCGGGCCGTTTCTGAGTGCATCACAGGGATTAAAGGGTTCAAACCTTCTAACTTTTCCATTTACTTACATGTTTAATGAAGAGTTCGGGGAGGAGCTCGGTGTCATCCACACATTTCTCCAGCTCTCCTACGAAGAAGCTGAGAAGCATCAGAGGAACATTAGCAGCTGCTACAGACTCTCTTTACTCCATTATTTTAAAACAACATGGGAGACGTACTCTCTGTGCCAGTCATGGATCCTGTGAATGTTGCCGAATACTATTTTCTCCTTTCCCTTCATATCGTCTGGGACCCCCTTCTCTTCAATCGTCTTCATGAAGCCCTGCAGGGACACAAACACCGATGGTGAAGCTATTGTGCCGCTAACAGCAGAGGTGTGCGAGTGTCGAAGCTTTACCTCCACCACAGTGCCCAGGTCTTTGACGTAGTCCTTTTCCGTCTGAATGAGCTCGTTCAGAACAAACCTGAGAACAAAAAGCCACATCATCATCATCATCATGGTTTCTCTGGCATCTCTTAGAACCGGTTCTAATCCTCTTGTTTTGTTCGACATAAAGTTAAATTATGATATTTCCCATGTATCTTTGGGTGTCCTCAAGGTTCTGTTATTGGTCCTCTGTTATATAAAATTGGTATCTTCTGATGGTCTCATTATCAGAAAACATGGTATTTGCCTTCTCTGTTATGCGGATGTCCTGCCCTACTAGTTCACTAAGCCTTATGACATCCTGCTACCAAGCTTTCTTTCAGAGGGCTTGCATAAAATAAACAGGAAAACACAATTTCTTGCACCAAGTTGCCTTTAATTATATCTAATCCCTTAAGGTGCGTTCACACAGAACACGAACTAGGTGTCAAAAACTACGAAATTTGAACGCTGGGTGCTGGTCAAGTTTCTTTGATGCTCTACATCAGGGGTAACCAATTAAAAGTCAGCAGGGTCCCAATAAAGAAACTTAACAACCATTAAAGGTCTGGAGACATTTTTAATTATTATCTGTTACTTAAACAGAATTTAACACTGAAATAAAATGGGGTTTTTATGCATCCATGTTATACATTGACCTTTTAAATAAAAAAAAATATATATATTTTAAAAAATAGAAAATTTTTTCCTTTTAAAATCTAAAGTTTTTTGAAGTAGAGAAAAGGAATCACTTGGTTTGGTATACAGACAATTTCCTGATTCATATATTTATTAAACACCTAAACGGACCGTTGTTGTTGTTTTCTTTTTTTTTCTGTCTTACTGAGAGCAGCTCTCTGCAGCAGCCTTCCTGTCAGGGATTTACTGCTGCTGTTCTTAACAGCTGGAGGTGAATATAAAGGGTTTTTAAGGTTTGTGGTAAAAAAAAAATATATACAAACAACATGTCGAGTTAATTTCAGTATTTATATAAACCGTTTAGCCTGAGTTCCTAAAAAAATGTATGTTTTAGTGCAGTAATAACAATCAGAGCTCGCCGTTTTTTTGGATGTCCTTCTTAACAGAAATTTAAATCAACCATCTCTGTTCTTCTCTTACAGCCTTATTTATGCACTTCTTGGTTAATTTACTCAAACTCATCTTTCACACTGCAAAAAAAAGAAATCTAATTAAGTAATTTCTTCTTAAAATCAGTGCATTTTTTAAACTGAGGAGGTAAGGCATTTTGCCAATGGAACAAGACCAATTACATTTAAAATATTAAAAATACAATATCAATGTCATATTTCAAGTGCTTATTATTTAATTATCTTATTTTAAGAGCAAAAATACTTATTCCAATGGAAACACATCCCATTTACCTGCTTAAATTAAGGATAAATGCACTTAATTTAAGAAATTTTTACTTATTTCGAGAACGTTTTTGCAGTGCAGGCCTTCCTCTCAAAATCCCTCTTGCTTGTCCAGAACACACAGATAATGATTAGAACTAATTTTTTGAACTCATACAAAATTGTCCGTCTCCAGGGTTTCTGCGGGTCATTAAAAGTCATTAAATTATTATTTTTTAAATTAAGTCATGGGTACTTGTTGATGGCATTAAGATTATGTCTAAGAGCATTAAAAGAGCATTAAATAAGCGTTACCCATTCATGTATAAACTCTGTTCTCACTTTTCAAAGCTGTCAGTAACCTGTCACCTCCATAAATCCCTGATGTTCTTTGTTATACACCTTTTGTTTCATCCTTTCTCCTTCTCGCACCTCCTGCCCACTTTACCCTGAGGTTGATTTCTCTCTTAAAAACACGCAGGACTCAGAGTCTCACATATTCTTCAATAACCTTGATTGACCTGAAATCTGCCCTTACATTAAAATGTATTAAAATAAGATGCCTCGGTACTTACGTCCGGTGTCTCATAGCTTTGGCTTTCTGGTCCAGTTCAGAGTTCCTCGCCTGAACTGGAGTGTGTTGTTCCGTTGTTGGAGATGGAGGAGTGAAGCCTGGATACGGTTCCACAGTCTGAAGACACAAAAACAAATGAGCAAAGATATACTGTACAGAAACATTCAGGATGTTGATGTTTCCTGACAGCAGGGGGCGGCGGCGGTAAAAAGGAGCTCCTCAGAAGCAAAAATCAGCTGCTCTTATTTGCTTACTGTGACTGCAGGTCATGTTGCTTAATAGAGCGCGTTTCTGCAGCAACTTTAAACAAATCTGCCCCCATTTAAAGACTCTACTGTGCTTTGATTGCACAGCATAAAGTACTTTTGCTACAATTACTTTTTAGTTGTTTAGCAGAAAATCAAAGGATTTGTTGGAGGCGTAAACTACAAAAAGCAAAGAAAATTAAAACATTTAATTTCTGAAATAAATTGGCCTTTTTTTAAGATACATGACATTCTGATGAAACTCTGCCTACAGCAATGCATTGTCTTAATGGTTCAATACCCAATTTGGACAGTTAGATCTACTGATTAAACCAGAACATTATTTTAGATCCATTTGCAAGAAACCTGATATGATCTGTAAAATGGGCCTAAACATTGAAAGAGAGATTATTCAGTGGGAAAGAAGAGCTTCTCCTCCAAAGTCTCCTCCATAAAATCTTATATTCTGCTAAAGAGCTTTGAAAAAGTAAATTATACATCTTTACTCTTTGATGGTGTTGAAAAGTTCACTGACCAGCAGCTGTACACCTGTTGGCTAAATGCTACCATCTCATTACAGCTGTGAAGGAGAGACTCTTGGACTCATAAAGAGTCGGTCTAATGCTCCCTTTCTTAGACCCATCAAATGGTGATTTCTCATTCAATACTAGGGAGGCTATAGCTTTGCATACACTGTACAATTTTTGCCCTCTTCGGGCAGATTTTCTAGTCGTGCGAGAATTTTTCGATCGGGCCAAGTTTTAGCCTCCTCGTGCATCCTGCGCCAGGTAGTATAAAGGGGGTAGGGAGGGGCGATTAGCCTCTCGCGCCCCCCTCCTGATCAGGAATCGTAAGGTCTGGAGAAAATCCAACATGTTTAGAATTCAGTCGGCCGTCGTGAGGCGGTCGTGGGCAAATCCGGCTGTTGAAGCAGCTGATTTACCAGAACGTTGAGCACTGCACACACGCAAAGAAGGGAGTTCTTCTTCTAGATTGACGAGTCCAACTCGACGCCGAGTCCGACGTGCGGTTTTTGGACGTACAGTGCGAGCAGGTAGACCGCATCAGAGTGTCACACTGCACAGTGTGAGAACATGCATCTTGAGCTGTGAACTTTTAGACCCTTTGGTTTCGTCGTAGAGTTTGTCCTGTAGCTGCGTGCAACGATTGAAAATATCGCACAGTGTATGCCCGGCTTTGACGTGGCGTCGGGTGTAGGAGTTTGCCCCCGCCGCTAGCTTTCAGTTTCTTTGTGTCCTTGTGCAAGACACTTCACCTGCATTGTCTACTGATGCAGGTGAAGGGGCCCGTTGGCGCCAGTGTATGGCAGCCTCGCTTCTGTCAGTGAGCCTGAGGCAGCTCTGGCTACAATGTAGCTGGCCACACATCAGTGTGAGTGTGAATGGGTGAATGACTGAGTGTAGTGTAATGCGCTTTTATCAAGTCTCCTGTCTTGAAAAATACAAGTACAGTCCATTTACCATATATGTAGCCATTAATCTGCATTAAAAATGTGCTAAAATGCTTAAGTATTTTTGACTGGCAGTGGTCAGACAGCGAGGAGGTTTTCCTCATGAGACGAGGGAAACGTGATCATCCAGTCAGAACAGTTATCGTGCTGAACTCTTTCCGTGGTTTATAGGGTCTATTATTTCAGAACGCTTCACAACAAATTTCACTTGATGTGGTGTTGTGTTTTATGCGTTTGATCATTTGTTAATGCAAAATGTACGGTGGCCCTGAAGTGCAAACTGCAACTAAAAATCTAAAAGCGCAACTACAATAAGGAAATCGCAACTACATTAAGGAAAACACAATTACATTAACCTACTGGAAAAGGTAGGTACCAGTGGGGAAGCATGAGGCGGTGGCTGATTGTGGGCGGCGGCGCCCGTTTGACTCCTGAACGGAAGATTCGTCATCTGAACAGTCCAGCTTCTTTTAAGTCTGTCTTCAGTGTATGCATAGTACTAAGGTGAAATTTAAAAGTGATTAGTCTTGAGCATATCCAGTATCACCTCGTCGTACGCTTGTCCTGATTCTAAATATTCCTGGATAAGCCGCTTGGCCTTATGTTTGGGGGCGCCCCGACAATATCCATGTTTTCAAAAAGCGAGAAGCCTTGAGCAGAATGACTTCAGCGCTTTGCTTTATGTAGTTTTGTTTTTCTTAATGTAGTAGTTGGGCTTTTAGATTTGTAGTTGCAGTTTGCACTTCAGGGCCACCGTAAAAGAATCATAACCAGGGTTAAACTTAACACCATTGAGCCTCCCATTTCAGAAGGCAGCAGCTGCCACTGGTTGACATAGATCTACATTTTGTACAAGATACGGTAACCTAATCTAAATAAAAAAGGCTTTTGTTTTTTTTTTATGCTGATGTTTTTTTTTTTTTTAGAAAGCACAATTCTACTCTCTAGCTGGTCACTCACCATCTTGGTTTTGACCAGTTTCTCTATGGCGCTAACCAGCTCTGCAGCACTGGGGACGTCAGAGGACGACTGCAGAGATGTTAACAAGGATGAAGGCTTGTAGAGGGAGGCAGAAGGAGCAGCAGGTTAGATCGGAAGGAAAGGAGGAAAGCATGCAGCAAGAAAACAGTTTAAAGACAAGCAAAGCTGTTAATCAGCAAAACAGAGAAACTAGATGAAGAGTTTTATTTTGAAGCACAGGTTGATAAGAAAAACAATGAACACGTCCCCATTACCTTGTCCTCTGAAGCTGAGGGGTCCTTCATGATCTCCATGGGGGGAGGAAGAGGAAGGTGGGGCTCATCGTCTGGCTCTGGCTCATCCTCGCCGCCGCTCTGTATCCCAGCAGACGACTTGGATAATGGGTTTCCCTCCTTGATGTTTACCCTCTGATACAGGAGACATGAAGCAGCTCATGAAGAACCTCCATCGTATTGACTAGTCTAGTTTATAAGATAATTATGTGTCTGTGGTGGCATGTAGTGGATTAAACCAAACAATAAAGCCTGATTGAATCCACACTGTGTCCTGTTGGTTCTGTGCAGCATGCACATCCATCCTTCTATTAATCCTAACCATTTATCTCACTGATAACTCAATGCTGAAGCAAACAACATCAGTTAGACATCGTCTGAGTTAACTGTGTTCATCCTTCACTCTCGCTGCGGTAGATCCAAACAATTTGCCCTGGAGGCAGCCTAGGAGAGGAGAGAATAATCACCTGCTCAGCTGATTTGAATGGGTGCTCTCAGTGCTCACCAGGGAACTGAGGCCACACTGCCCTCTGCAGGCGCCTTAGGGAACAGCAGGTGATTTAAACTATCACTGAGTGAAATATTATAAGATGCAGCAATGCTTCTTCCTTTAAAACAACTCTGTAAAATGGCTGTAATGATAAGTTGGCATGTTTTGAAAAATAAAATAATATAAAATGCACGCTTCATCATGTCACCATTAAACAAAGTGGAAAATAAAAAGATCCAGTTCTATAACCTTTTTGGATTATGTCATGTTTCTGTTCTGGCATCTATTTATCGTATTTTTTAACCTTTGCAAATTTTTTAACTCCTGCAACTATCGTTTAAAGATTGACAACGCTGCCCTCTACTGCATGGAGGCCAAACTGCAACACTAAAAGCCAATCTGCCTTGATGACATCAAAACACGTCTTTCTCTTAGTCTAAATGAGAAGAAGACAGAAGCCATGTTGTTTGGACCAAGTTGCCATCCCTCCCCTACAGTTGAGAGCTGTACAGAACAAAAATTTTTTTTATATACACTCTGTGTGTACAAAATGACATTAAAGTCTGCCCAAGTCTAAGTCGGTTGATCTTGGCTCACTATCGTTTCATTTCAGAGAGTGTGTGTCATCCTCTAGGGCTAAAGGTAGAGTCCCACTTTAAGGTAGAGAAACAGATCAGCACTGTTGTTTAGAAAAGGGTTAATTAACTTTGCCAAATAGCAAAGGTGAAACTAATCTTAGAAAGAGGAGATCTGAGGAAATGAGTCCAGGCTTTTATCACAGCTCGCCTCGACTACTATGAGTCAATGTATGGAGGCATTAGCCAGACCTCCATCGCCATCTAGAGGTTGAGCAGAACTCTACTGCTCACTTATTTAACCCAGACACAAATATGCAGGCACATCGCTCACATCCTAGCGTCTCTTCAGTGGCTCCTCATGTAAGTGTAAATCGTTTTTAAAAGACTGAACAATTCTGCAGTCTAATAACTCATAACAGTAAGAGAGAGATTTAGGTGAGGCGAATCTGAGTCAAAGCCAAAAATATTTACATAATTCCAGTGAGTGAAAGCTTCTGTGCTACAGAGACACCAGCAGACCTGTTGCAGCTCAGCTGACGGTCAAATCTGACGTGTCCACATCTTTGCTTGTATGTAAAACAGGAAACTGAAATCTAAGACTCAGGAGTTATTTAATACCAGTCATGAATGGCTCAGTCACTGCTGTCTATAATAACCAGAATCATTGAGGGGTGACGCCAATTCCAGCTCTAAACTGGATCTACAGGCTGGAAAAACATGCAAAGTACTGTAATGTTGCATAACTGGGAAACCTGCTTCTGAAACATCTCCTCGGTGAGCAGTCGGATGCTCTACAGCGGAGAGACGATTCTTTTTTTTTTTTCTTCTTCTTCTTATCGTTGGAGTTTCACCAAAGATTTCTATCGCCGTTCCACAAAGGACACCATAAGCAGCAAAGGAACGCAACGGATGCTGGACTGCATTTTTGTCATCCGTCGATAACATAGAAGCATGTGTGTCTGTGCTCCTATTTGTGTATCAAAGTGAGGACATTTTTAAGGGCCTCACTTTGCTAACAGGTTTAGGATCTAAGGTGTAAATCGTGTTTAGGTAAAGGTTAGTGGTAGATATGGTCAGGTTTAGGGCATAGTAGGCTTAATGTGTGTGTGTATGTGTGTATGTTTGTGTGTGACCCTTTCACACAAAAAGAGGAACTTTGCATGTTTACTTTCCATGATGTAAATGGAGTCAATATCTTCACAACAGCAACACAGGTTTCCCTTTAACCTGGTCAGACAGGAGCTGACAGAAACGGCTCCACAGTTAAACTTTTACGGGAGAACACAAACTTCACCAAAAACAACCCATTGTTATTTCCTACCTGAAGACATTTGGGATTTAAAATCTACAAAAACTAATAAAGATATTCCTTAATTCAGGGGGTTTGGGTCACTTGTCTCGCCGTTTACCTCTTCTATGTCCTCCTTTCCAGGGTGACACAGCTCATTGACCTTTCCACTGCCATCTCTTCCGGATCCAGGTTCTGGAAAAGAGAGCAGGTTTTTCCTCAGTCATAGATACAGATATCAGGTGTATCAACAGGCTAACGTATGTGCAGCCAAAACCACTGCCATGGAAACGGAGACAGATGATACTTGACAAAGTAGGATGCTGATGCAAAAAACAGAATAACCTGGTGAGACCAGCCAACAACCCATCTTGGTTCTCTTTTTGATTCACCAATAACCGCCATATTAGTTCAGCTTAAACAATCTGTCTGGATGAGAACTGTGTGCACTTGCACGTTTCCTGCATCTTACCTGTCTTCTTCTGTTTAGTGCCGGGGACTTTCTTGCCGGAGCTAATCTTGCGACTGGAACTCGGCAGCCACTTTCTCAGAGGGTTTCCGGAACGTTTGGGACCCGGAGAGCTTGACTGAAGCGAGTTGAGGGACGGCTGCGGCTGCAGGTTCGCTACAGACTCCGTCTTCCGGTCAGAGCTGCTGACATGGTAGTTTTCTGTGAAAAAAACCCAAAGATGACATCAGAGGTGATGATGATGAGGGAGGAGTTTTCCAGAAAAGTGATGCAATGCATAAAACAATTTTCATTCAATAAAATACAGGCATTTTCTCTCATTTGTTTTACACTTTGTTATATTAAAATGAATATTTTTGGCTTTTCTCTTGAGATGCCCTTTTCACACACTGCTCAGTGTGGGTTAATAAGTTCTCTACTGATCAAGTCAAGCTGTTTTCTTGTCTGATGCGACGCTGGATGCATCAGGGTCAGTTAATAAACTCAAATCCTCTGGAATCACGGCTGCAGCCATAGTTTACAGTTTTCCCTCAGAAACTGACTAAATTACTGCATCTGGAAATTTCTCCATGTTCAGTTATAAGAAAACCTCTAGTTTAAGGTCACCACCAGGAATGGACCAAGCTAAATCTGACTTGATTCCCCTTATTTCTGCCAATACCATAAACAGTGCAATGATCAGATCCTTCACATACCGACTATAAACTGTTTGCAGCTCTGGCATTGCTGTTTACAGTCTCTTATCTGTGTGCTGAAAATAATAAACACTAGTATGGAGTTTATTTGCAGTGAAAGTATCATACGTTTTATACTCTTTGGATCAAAGTGCAGGGAGAGAAAGGGAGAGAAACGAATACAATGGCAGCACAAATACAACAGTTAAAGCAGACACATTAAATCAAATACACAATGACGCATCATGCATGTAACTGAATAATGCATACAAATATTATCTATGTAGATGCAAGACCAAAGATGCATTCTGTCACAGGTACAGAGCAAAGAAATGTACTCTCTGCATTTAACCCATCCCCTTGGGAAGCAGTGGGCTGCCATTGTATGGCGCCCGGGGAACAGTGTGGGGTTAAGGATTTTTGCTCAGGGACCCACAGTGGCAGTCTGTGGGAGTGGGGCTCGAACTCTGAAACTCTGGATTCCAAGCGCAATGCCCTAACCACTAGGCTACCACTCCCCCCTTTACGTTAATGTAATAGTGCTCTATTTTGATCACCAAACTGTGTTTTTGTTACTATAATCATAAAGCAAGGGGCCTGCGGCAGTCGCACAGTTTTCTTGGACCGGTGCTCTGTCAAATGACCGTACACATTGTCAATATATGTACACTCACCGGCTACTTTATTAGGGACACCTGTCCAACTGCTCGTTAACACTTAATTTCTAAGCAGCCAATCACATGGCGGCAACTCAGTGCATTTAGGCATGTAGACATGGTCAAGACAATCTCCTGCAGTTCAAACTGAGCATCAGTATGGGGAAGAAAGGTGATTTGAGTGACTTTGAGCGTGGCATGATTGTTGGTGCCAGAAGGGCTGGTCTGAGTATTTCAGAAACTGCTGATCTACTGGGATTTTCACGCACAACCATCTCTAGGGTTTACAGAGAATGGTCCAAAAAGAAAAACATCCAGTGGCGGCAGTTCTGTGGAATGGCGGAAATGCCTTGTTGATGCCAGAGGTCAGAGGAGAATGGCCAGACTGGTTCCGAGCTGATAGAAGAGGCAACAGTGACTCAAATAACCACCCGTTACAACCAAGGTGGGCAGAAGAGCATCTCTGAGCGCACAGTACGTCGAACTTTGAGGCAGATGGGCTACAGCAGCAGAAGACCACACCGGGTGCCACTCCTTTCAGCTAAGAACAGGAAACTGAGGCTACAATTTGCACAAGCTCATCGAAATTGGACAATAGAAGATTGGAAAAAACGTTGCCTGGTCTGATGAGTCTCGATTTCTGCTGCGACATTAGGATGGTAGGGTCAGAATTTGGCGTCTACAACATGAAAGCATGGATCCATCCTGCCTTGTATCCACGGTTCAGGCTGGTGGTGGTGGTGTCATGGTGTGGGGAATATTTTCTTGGCACTCTTTGGGCCCCTTGGTACCAATTGAGCATCGTTGCAACGCCACAGCCTACCTGAGTATTGTTGCTGACCATGTCCATCCCTTTATGACCACAATGTACCCAACTTCTGATGGCTACTTTCAGCAGGATAATGTACCATGTCATAAAGCTGGAATCATCTCAGACTGGTTTCTTGAACATGACAATGAGTTCACTGTACTCAAATGGCCTCCACAGTCACCAGATCTCAATCCAATAGAGCATCTTTGGGATGTGGTGGAGGCGGAGAGATTCGCATCATGGATGTGCAGCCCGACAAATCTGCGGCAACTGTGTGATGCCATCATGTCAATATGGACCAAACTCCTGAGGAATGCTTCCAGCACCTTGTTGAATCTATGCCACGAAAAATTGAGGCAGTTCTGAAGGCAAAAGGGGGTCCAACCGTTACTAGCATGGGTACCTAATAAAGTGGCTGATGAGTTTATCCCTTTAGTTTATCCTTTAGTTTTGTACGAAAAAAGTGGCTTTAACCCTGTAATGCCAAATGTATCATATTTGATACATGCCCGTTTCTGAAATGTTTTGAATCTGACACCTTTTGCATAATTTAATGGTAAAACTTTGCTCAAAATCCTGTGTACACAATCAGATATACCTGATAACAGAGGGCGAAGACTACACAAAAAATAATCCTGACTTATCGTATAATAAATTATTATAATATCAAAAATGTATTTCTGTTTTTCTTTTTTACATATTTTGTTAAAGGGGCAAATAAAATTCAAACCAAAAAGTAATTTTCTGTTTTGTTTTATTCTTGGATCGGGCTTTAAAGGGGTAATTCAACAGGCGTGTATACCTTTAGTCATGTACAAAAAACTATTTGATTAATTACTTTTTTGGTGTTTTTTGAAGATTAAAGGGTTACACACCCATCGAGGTAGGTAATTCAAAGTCTATTTTTCATACCAAACTAAAGGGATAAACACAAATCTGATGTCTTGCGCATGCATATTGACCATGGGTATGCTGGTCTGACGTGGTATGCTGGTCTGACAGATAATCAACCCTGGTCACCACTTACAGTCAAACTACTACCAGCAGGATTTGCTCAAAAGATTTCATTCTGAGGGTGGAAAAAAAACAAAAAACGGGTATGTCTACATGTGTTCCAACCGACCGTGGTCTTGAACACACCTCAATAAGCATCAGCTATGTCAGAGGAAGAGGTCAGGGAGGACAGAACGCACTGCTGCACACCTTCTTACTGATAATCTGTCAGCAGGTAAGAGCTGAAACCAGATCCACTGGATGCCGATCGCTGCCTCACATCACATCAGATCAAATCTCTCAGTGATTTCTAGACGCCACTAAAAACGAATCAAGAGTTTCTCAGCCAGTTATTCCTCATTTTATCACTTGATGTTTTCATGTGCTTCACAGCTGCAGAACTAGATCCAACATGACCTCAAGACAAACAGGTCTGTATTCTGGATTTGCAATTGCAGAATGTCATCAGGAAGAAATAGACAAAATTCTATCAAATTATTTAATTCTCTGGTGGAAAAAACAAACAAAATTAATTTATTAAACTATAAGGAAATGTGTTAACATTTCTCAAGTTAGACAAATCATCATAAATTAACTCCCTAATTAATCTGGGGATGTTGCAGATAGAAATACTTTAGGTAACACTGACCAACATAAAAAGTTTAATCTGATTTTAAGAGAGGAAGAAAAGTTTTCTCTTTTCTTTAGACTAGTGTTTTAAAATACCAACATTCGAGGAGTTACAGTATATTCATATCTGAATAAAAAACAAAAGTGTCCATTAAATATGAAATTACATAGCAGTCATTTTCAAAAGAGAAAGAAAAATAAAGATTTTATAAAAAAACTACTTGTCCGACTTTGGTGGGTAACAGCCTGTTTGAAAAGAGCAAAGTAACCAGAGTATAAAAGCACTCTGTGTTCAACTACTATCAGGTTCAATCTGCAGAGATCCAGACTGAATGATTCCTGTTTATGGTTCAAGAGACAAACGTTGGGTCGAATCCAAAGCTTCAACATAAACCAGATCATCTGTAGTGAGCAAGTTCTCATAGAGGACGGCTTTTTAATACGTGCATTAAGAAAAGCGTTAGTGATCAGAGACATTTTAAAATAACAGGAACCATCAGCTGCTCGCTTCTTTCTTATCCTTTAGTTGCATACATAAAAACAGAAGCAGCACAATACCTTAAAGTTTTTTCCACTCTCTAATGGATCTCTGCAGCCTGCAAGCTGAGATCAGGGCTAGAAGAAGCTCTCACATGGGTGCGAGTGGAACCTGTAGAGCAGGATTAACTCTACTTATCCTTTCACTTTTAAAAACAGAACCATCTGATTTAGGATTAGCTTCAAAGCGATGAAACCGTACCGAGTGTGATTCCACACACTGGGTCTAACGATGCAGACGGGTCACACAGGTGGTTAGATAACGTATCAATAGATCAATAATTTGAATCCTTGTTTTTTTTTTTTTTATTCCATTCCATTTTCTGTCACGCTTTTTATCCCAGCTGGGGTCACGAGGGGAGCTAATGTCTATCTCCAGGTGTCTACGGGTGAGAGGCGGGGTCAAATCTGGACAGGTCACCCGTCCATCGCAGGACAACACAGAGACAAACAGGACAGAAACAATCATTCACGCACACACTCACATCTAAGGAGAATTTAGAGAGTCATGTTTTTGGACTGTTGGAGGAAGCCGGAGTACCCAGAGAGAACCCACACATGCACAGGGAGAACATGCAAACTCAATGCAGAAAAACCTGAAGGGGAATTGAACCCAAAAACACTGAGTAGTTAAATATACAGAGTATTATGGGGGGGGACGAACATATCCTTTTAAATACTATCCTGCCAAAATTATTCTTATTTAGAATACTATGTTTATTCTTGTCATTTAATTTAGATTTTTTGTTTATATATTTTGTGTAGAGCTCCTCTGGATTTTATTTTCTTCACATATTTAAATGTTTTCATTGATCCCATTAGAGGCTATAGGATGTACATGCAGGGAAACCAACCCGCTCCTCCTGTTGCAATTAGAAAATTAGCAAAATGCATAGTCTTCTTCCAGATTCCATCAGTTTCATGATTAATGCAGACATAACCGGAATGAAAGGAACCAACGACGCCTAAATCAAATCCCGCTTTTCAACGTTTGGAATCATTTTAAACAATCAAGTTCAGATGAACATCATGAGTCACGCTTGAAAGCAGCAAACCCATCTGACCGGGTGGTTGTCAGCAGCGGTCATGTGTGAGGAGCGTGGTGGATCAGCTGCACAGACACACGGCTGCTAGCCATGCACAGCAACTGCTGCGGGGTTAGCTGCGGTCTGCTCAGGAAATGAAAGGTTCAGGACTCCTCTGCTATACAATAAAGTCAGATTTAGAATTAAAACGACAGGAATGAAGAAATAACAAAAAAACAGGAGTTGGTTTACGTTTCTTAGAGAATGGAAAACAAAAAAGAAGTTTGGCAGAGATAATTTAAGATCTAAAAAAGATTTATTTGATTACAATAAAGGTTATTGATGGAGAGAATGATGCCCTTCATGTGTAAACTGTTGCATTTTGATTTTGTTATAATTACATGTAATATCTTTGGTATTCAGACTGTTCCTGTATCTGACTGCAAACATTTTGCATCATAGTTATAAATCCCCAATTTTTCTTCTTTGGTAGAATTGTTTTGTTAAATTGTTTGCAACCCTTTGCCTCTCTCCTTTTGAAATGTTGTTCTGCAGGAGAGGTGGATGTAAAATATAGATCCATCCCATAAAATTCATATATCAGTACATTTACAAATGTAGCAGATATTTACTGTTTCCTGTCTGACTTGATTGTCTTGTTTGTTGGCTTCATCAGAATAAACTGAGAAAATATCTCTTCCCAAAACAAATTCTATCACCATCTAATTCACTATTAACCAGAAAAAGGCAGAGAGGATCTGGTAAATATGGAGGATGCTGAATGGATGTAGCGTAGTGGATAACTGGCAGCAGAACCAGCAACAGAAGAACTCAACTGGGAAAACTGATAGAAAGAAAATCTTTCCTCCACTAAAGCTCAGCTCAGGGCTCATCATAAAGAAACATTTCTTCCAGCTAATGTCTCCAAGAACAGAGAATCATTTATTGAAAGCTCCACATATAAACACATCATCTGCATCTAAAGTAAGCTACAGTGGGGGAAACAAGTATTTGACCTCTTGCTGATTTTGCAGGTTTGCCCACTTACAAAGAATGCAACAATCTACAATTTTAATCATATGTACATTCTAACAGTGAGAGACAGAATCCCAAAGAAAATTCCAGAAATTCACATCATATGAATTTATAAAAATTGATAACCATCTGATGAGGAAAAACAAGTATATGACCCCCTGGACCAAGCAAGTATTCTGGCTCCTACAAGCCAGTTAGTCTGTCTTTAAGACACCGCCCCAATCCCAACCAATTATCTACATCAAATACACCTGCCTCACCTGGTTACCTGCTGATTGTTAACACCCAAACAACCAGCATCCAACATCACCACCATGGGCAAGACCAAAGAGCTTTCTACACACATCAGGGACAAGATTGTTGATCTGCACAAGGCTGGGATGGGCTACAAGCGAATCGGAAAGCAACTTGGAGAGAAAAGATCAACTGTGGGTGCAGTTATCAGGAAATGGAAGAAGCACCACACCACCGCCAACCTCCCTCGGTCTGGGCCTCCACACAAGATCTTGCCTCGTGGGGTGTCCCTGATCATGCGAACGGTGAGGAATCAGCCCAAAACCACAAGGGGGGAACTGATGAATTAACTGAAGGCAGCTGGGACCACAGTTACAAAATAAACGGTTGGTAACACACTAATCCTGCAGTGCACGCAAGGTCCCCCTGCTCTAGAAGAAACATGTAAAGACTCGCATGAAGTTCGCCATTCACCACCTGGACGACTCAGAAGAGGCCTGGAAGAAGGAGATATGGTCAGATGAGACCAAAATATAACTTTTTGGCCTCAACTCAACTTGTTTGGAGGGCAAAGAACACAGAGTACGACCCAAAGAACACCATCCCCACCGTCAAGCATGGGGGTGGCATCATCATGCTCTGGGGGGTGCTTTTCAGCCAAAGGGACCGGACAACTCCATCGTATTGAGGGGAGGATGGACGGGGCCATGTATCATGGAATTCTGGACCAAGAGAGAGCTGAAGATGGGTCGAGGATGGGTGTTTCAGCACGACAACGACCCGAAGCACACAGCCAAAGCAACAAAACAGTGGCTGAAGAAGAAGCACCTCAAGGTTCTGAAGTGGCCTAGCCAGTCTCCAGACCTGAATCCAACTGAAAATCTTTGGAGGGAGCTTAAAATTCTTGGCTGCATGTCTGATCAGTCTCTCCTTGTTTCAGCTGAAGGTTTAGTGGTATGGCCGGTTCTTCGTAGATTCGCGGTGGTCTGATACTCCTTCCATTTCAATATCATTGCTTGCACTGTTTAAAGCTTGTGAAACCTTTTTGTATCCAAATCTGGTTTTAAACTTCTCCAGCATCTCCGTCCTTCCTGGTATGTTCCTTGTTCTTCATGATGCTTTCTGCACTTTAAACAGACCTGTGAGACCATCACAGAGCAGGTGCATTTATAAAGAGACCTGATTTCACACAGGTGGATTCTATTCATCACCATCAGTCATTTAGGTCAACATTGGTTCATTCAGAAATCCTCACTGAACTTTTGGTGATAATTTGCTGCAATGAAATTAAAGAAGCAGATTCATTTTGCACCGCCCGCTTTTCAGTTTTTTAATTTGTAATAAACATCCAAAGGGTGTAAAAGGTCAGAAAGATTAAGGGGGTCGAATGCTTTCAGAAGGCACTGTAACATGCTTTTGTTTCTCACCTCTCTAAAAACGACCCTTTAGATTCTTAGTCTTTGGACTCTACTGCAGAAAAAGACCCTAGGGACCCTACGGCAGCCATTTTATTTTCCTACTGATGAATTTCCCAAGATATATTTTATTCTTTCTGTGCATCTGATGTTTTTTTAACAGTAACCGGGTGACTTTTTTCCTTTATTGACTCCCTCCTGCTCCCTCTTGTGTGGCACAGTGAGATATGCGTGACTGTGTGTTTACCTTTTCAGACTGTGTCAGCAGTGAAGCTGAGATAAAACATTTCCAAACATCAGCCATGGCTGCAGAGTGCTACTGAGAAATCTCAATGACACGGCAGTTCAGAACCACACAATACTGAGCGCAGCAGAAACGGGTTACGGATTCATCTGTATGAACAACATGAGAAAGAAGTCGGGGATCCGCCCCCACAGCTTAGTGTCCTTGCTTGAACACACCTCAAAGTGCCCACATCTGTCCTCCTCAGCCTCAGGCCGACCAATGAGGAGCAGCCAAATATTCCTGGAGCTAAAAGCCGCTGAGCAGGCCCAGTCATGTGTGGGGAAGTGGGTAAACACTGCAGAGGGGCAGGCTTGTGTTTTCAGCACAATCCCTGTTAGTCACTGAGCGGCTTTGACAGCTGCATAACCACAGAAACTCATCAAGAACTCAAGAAGCCCAACGTGACGGAGACCTGAGGACCGTCATGCCTTCATCATCTCCTCCCACAGGCAGAGAGATACTGCGGAATGCTACAGTCAGCTTCCGGGACAAACGCCTTCCACCGAAATCTGACATGGTTCCCGTTTCCAACATCATTTTTGATAACATCAAATGAGCTATTTTTTGCAAAAAGTGACAAGTTACAGCTTTTCCAAATGGAAATAGATTTATAGAGAAATATTCTCTTTACCTGGACATCCTGTTCCAATGTCCTCAAGCGGCAGATAAACTAGAATAAATTAACATGTAACAAACAACCTCAAAGTAGCAAAGAGTAGCACAGCAAAGAGAACCACCAAACAGAAAGCAGAGCAGCAGGGAAGCTTCCACTGCCAAGTGTAAGGAAAAGCAGAAGTGGTTTAAAAATGTATCCAGAAATAAAAATCTGAAAAGTATGGCATTCATTTCTATTTAGTCCCCTTTACTTTAATATAAATCCAATATAAATCCAGTTCAGAAAGGATTTTACCTACAACTATTCTTACACGAGATGAAAAATATCTTTTGAACATATTATTAACAGCTGCTCTAAAATGTACAACAATCAGATGGCTCAAACCTGAGCCCCCTTCCTACAATATATGGATGCAGAAGGTCTGGGATATATACCAAATGGAACAGATAACATATTCTCTGAGACTACAAACCTGTTGTACCACTAATGATGCAATGACCCCCCCCCCCCCCCCCCAACTCTCAAAGTCTGGAACCTGTACCTCTCATACTCTTGAAATCACTCTGTTGTTTGTGTTTTGTATTTTATGTTTAAAAGTGTAAAAATACACATGTACATTCGTACCACACTGTATTATTTGGAAAAATAATTTGTAAAAAAAAAAAAAGAAATGATTTCTATGCTTTGGTGAGTCCTGGAAAACTAGACACTCATTAGCCTTAAACCACCATTCCCACTCTGAATACATGGAGGTGGCAGCATGATGCTGTGGAGGGATGCTAGTCAGAGATGGTTAAAGCAAATTATGCATTAAAATTACTAAAACTACTATTAAAAAAACTAAAGGTCCAGACTAGGGGTGTCAACAATAATCGATTCAGTGATGCATTGCAATGCGGGGCATGCACGATTCAGCATCGATGCGGCAACGTGCCATAATCGATTATGTCACTGTTTATTTTCTGGCCTCAAGTGGACAAGTTGTGAAGTTTCAATTACTTCCGGGGGCATACCAACAACAATCAAGATGGCTGAGGCGGAGGGAGATGACCGCGATAGACGGGTAGGCCCAATTAAAAACGCACCAAAAGCTTGGAAAGCGGATATCGGGGCACATTTCGGATTTTACGAAGTCAATGGGATTTTGATGCATCGCAATGCATCGTAGAATCGAATTGAATCGAATCGTTACCTGGTGAATCGTAATCGAATCGAATCGTGAGGGCAGTGCCAATGCACACCCCTAGTCCAGACTGAAATCCAACTAATCTATGAAAAAAATTCATTCTTCATCCAATCCGACTAAGCTTGAGCTCCCCCTCCAGGACCAACTATGGCTGCTGTAAATCCATTTAAACAATCCAATTACATCTGGCAGACCGAGTATCACGTGCTCTTCCTAGGAGCGGACCCTTTCCATCTATCGGTCATCACAGAACTACAGAGTGAATATCATCAAATAAAGCTGAGGAGGAGAAATGAGACCCACGTTGGGCTTGGTGAGACGTTAGCAGCTGCTTCTGACCGCTGTGATGAACAACACATCACTGCTGCTCAGAGACAGGTGAGATGCAACAAGGAAGCTTTTGTTCTGCAGGAGCAGAGAAACAGACCGTCTACTGTTAGAACTTCCATCACTCACTATCTTTAATCACACAGATACTGAACCCGGCAAGTGAACAGAGCAAACGAGGGGTTTTGTTTGCATAAGTGCACCCGCCATACACACTTGGTGTCATTTTGGAGTGGAGCCCTGCAGTCAGCTATGATCGGCTCTGGAAAGGCCTCTGCAGGGCCTCAAACCCTCACATTCACACACTTTTCATAAGGCATCAACCTGCTGTTCATCAATGTGGAAATTAACCTGCCTGGTGTGGGGCTAAAACACTACCACCTCTTTTCCTTTTTCAGTATCTCAGTAAAATATCACATCATTATTTAATTCAAATATATACAGAGCAACTTGAGACACCAACTATTTTATACTTTTTATATAAATCAAGAAAATTTGAGCAAATACTAAAGATTTAAATTCATGACAATGACAATTTACAACTCATGTTTTTTGTACATTCATTGTTCTCATGCATGATGGCAAATAAAACAATCATTTCTTGAACAAAGAGCTACAAAAAAAAAAACCTCAAAAAAACCCCCAAAACATTTCATTCAGAATTTAATTCCTCAAAAATGATTTTCTACCAGAGCAAACAAGCGTTTATCTCTGCAAAATGCAGCTAAATGTTTGTACAAGGCTGGACTTTGTAATTCTTTACAATCCACTTCTACCCAAAAAAAATTATTTCAAAGAATGTTTAAGTTGATCTTAATGCTACAACACATTCCTGGAGATTCATTTTCTCCAATATACATTTATTTCATTGGATCCCAGTTAAACCCAGAATATTTTTCCAAATCCTACATTCAAAAAGGCTGCATTTTTCTCCATCTTAGACCTTTGCTTATGGACTGCGGGTTTGCTGGGGCAACAGAACCGTTGGAGGCAGATCTTAGTTCTTCTGTAGGATAGTTTCTGGTTTAGCTGTTCATCTACGTTCAGCAGCCTGCTGAAGAGCCGTCGTACTGTCTGATATTAATCCTACTCTTACCTCCATTATCTTTTCTCTCTTGCTTTTTACTTGCAGGTTCTTGTCAGGATTCGTCTACTCTGATCAACCTGGAATAATTTTTAGAGATCGGCGTTTTAGCCCATTATATGGGATGCTTTAGCACTCCTAAATTGAATCGAAGCACACCTAAAGTCTAAGCTGTTGCTTCCCTATGTATGCAGTTTTTAAAGTAAAACAAATAAAACAAAAAACAATAACTATAAAAGTGTAAAAACCATGCAGTTTTATTTGAACCTCCCAGCCTCTGAAATGTTTGATCCATCCTCCTGATTTCCCTGACTTGGGAGGAAATCGGTCCGTTTGCAGACCTGTATGCTGGCTGATGGGTGGACCTGCGATACGGGTGTGATTATCTGGCTTAACCAGGTAATTTTGCCCAAAGATTAACTTAAACTTAATACCAACACACTATTATGATTACCAGTCCTCATGTTTGCTGCGCTCACACCGAGGTTACTGTCTATGTTTTGGTTGGAGTTAGCCAACGTTGCAGGTCTTCAGTAACACTGTCCTGTTTAAAGTGGAATAAGAGAAGCTAGCTGCTGTCATATGCATGTGTTTATAAAAGCTAAGGTGCTAACAATAACAAGCTAACTGGATGTTTGGGTAAAGACGGCCTTCGATCGTGTTTTTCTGTTCAAAAAAAAAAAGAAAAAAGAAAGAGCCAGCTTCAGGTTAGAGCAGCATAAATTAATGTTTCTATCTCTTAATAAATCTAAAATATGTTGTTTGGTTATGTGCCTCGACCAGCAGAGATGACCTAATTAGTATTCTCTTTTTATAGTTTGAATGTTTACACATTCTTCCCTTAGAGATGGAAAAAAAAATCTGCTGCCAGTGAAATTATGTCATTAAATGTTCTACAACATAAATATTAATAATCAGCAAACAAAAAAACTGCACAGTTTGGGCTCTAAATATAAGATGTTGAGCAAAAATTAGAGGGAATTGCTGCAATCTGGTGTTTTCTGAAACCTTCAGTCAGATTTCTGATGGTTTGTTGGTGAAACGTTCATGAGAAATGAGCTCTGATATTTCTGCGACTGTTTTGTTTGTTTTTATTTTACTTATTTTTGAAAGCATAACTTAAAATCAATATTTCAATTTACTAAATTTAAGTTTTTTTTTTTTTTTTTTCCCTTACTATTAGAATTACTGTAGTGAGTTTCACCGTAAATGGACTGGTTTTGAACAGAACTGTTCCAGTTCCCACTCAGTCTGGCACGCAAAAAAGGACCTTTCATGAAAAGTGATTTCAATGGTTGGAATATTCTTCAGCTTTGCTTGTTGAGTATTTAGACAAAGTATCTGATACGATGCATTAGTGAATGATGGAGTGAGCAGTTGGTAAAAGACACTGAGCAGGTTTCAAAACTGTAGAAAATGTATGTAGAAAACAGTGAAGCTTCTTAAGTTGCCTGGTCAGACAGCCGTCTGTGTGCTCAGCACCCCTAAACCTCTGATCCTAAAATCCCCCCTGGTTCAGTGTATTCTCATTATCAGTTCGTATGAAATCGTACAAAAAGTTATGCACAGTAATTTCGATGCGTTTTTGGCGTTTTTTTCGTCGCATTTGCGTGCATTATTTTTACGTCTTGCCTTGAGGCGAGATATCACTGCGCATGCGCATCTTACTCACCATTAAGTAACATCCAAACTTAACATTCAATTAACCCTAAGATACAAAACAGCAAGCAACCTACAGTAGTTAGAGACCTGAAGAAGTAATTATTGCACTGTTTTTCCCAGTTTTACGTCCCTCCATGGATCTGCTTTTTTCGTCTGTCTGGCTACGCATGCGCACTGATTCGAGGAAAAATGTCCAAAGCGTACAAAATACTGTGCATAACTTTTTGATGCCGCGATTTCACTCTGAAGACGATAATGAGAATATGTTTGCCTGGTTTTAGGATCACTGCCTTCCATCCACATCCTGGTTCTCATGTTAGTTTCACCCTAGTAAACATATAGAGACTAAAGCCGCGGTGGTAGCAGCATCATGATATTATGTTAAAATTCTCCACAAAACCTCTCGACCTCTGAATCTTTGAGCACTTCTGTCAGGAGCGTTTCTACATCAAAGGAAATTGAATCCGAGCAGCTGCTGAACTCTACTTTAAGCATTTCAAGGAACATCAAAACCCAAGAGGATAAACAACATGGTGGAGCAGCAAACTGGTGGTCGACACAAAGCTGAATGTGATGCTTAAATTGGTTGATTTCAACTAGTTTATCTTTAAAAAAAGTGCTTCACTTTGTTTCAGCAAAGAAGAAGCAGATAAATTCAGCAGCGATCGCACCTGAAACACACACCCTTCCTGGAGGCCACACCGCCACCAGAAGAACAGGCTGTAATAGCCACAGTCAACTAGACGGAATGACACGCACGTGAAGATAAATTTTTATCACGGTTGTTGTAAATAAGGAATGAGGAAGGTACAAACACTGCATTCATCCCGTCTTCCTCCCTGCATGCTTTTGTGTCAATGACAGGAAGAGACACTAATCTGGGAAGATGACATTCCTCTCATACCTCCCTCTGCTCTCCGCCTTGCATATCTAACCACACAGTGGATACACTGGAACCGACTGCAGCATTTCTGCATCTGCTCCTGAAAAACATTTACAGACAGTGGCTCCACAAAGGCAGAACTCTGTTTACAGTCTTTATTACTATATTATTTCCAAGTACAAAGCAGCTCCACTCTCTAAACCAAGGTCTTCAGGACTCCGACCTCAACACATTCTAATAAAAGCCAAAGTAGAATCAGATCTATTGTGCTGGCTATCACCAAGAAAAAAATGGAAATCAAGGTCCAATGTTCACTTATCACTGAAAAAAATGCTATAACCGATTATAAATGGCTTTAACAGTTTTTTAATCCGTCTTTTTCTTTCTAGTCCTTCTGAAAATTATTACCTTATACCATACTTAAGTGTTTATTTGTATTTTCATTTCTCTACATCTTTCTTCAGAAACCCCGTCCCGACTCATCCTAGATTATTTAACCTCAGCAGGTTGATTTATTTTTAACCAACTCTTAGTTTGGTCTGTTGTTCAGATTCTTGTTTTTTTAGTTAAACTAACAGGTGAGTATCCTCCAACTACGCCTTGATTTTGGTTTGGAAATATTTGGATTTTTAACAAATGATAGAAATAAAAAGAAACAAAAAAAACCAAAACAGTTTTATTAAAGCCCTAAATGTTAAACCCGTTGTGCATTAGTTTTAAAGTGGAGTCCACCAGGTTCTGGTGTTCATCGTTGGCCAACTGTTGCTTTAAATGGCGACTGTTGCCGCGGAAATAAAGTCCTACCTTTAGAGTCCTGACATTTTTCAGTTAGGAAGATATCAGGCGAATACATGCTTCATTCTCACATCAGATTTAGCAGAAACATGACTAACAAATCACACATTTGCATGACGTGATGCTGCAGGAATCTTTCCGATGACTAAATAATGACTGGATTTTAAACCTTAGTAAAGCGGTTACCTCCATCGTATCAAGTTCTCTGAGATGGTTGAATACGATACAAACTCACTGGTTACTTAAGGTATCACTTGCTGAAAAAAATACATAAAAAAAAAAATTTTTATCTGAAAAAAATATATCCAAAAAGTAAAAGATGAGAAAACAGCAAAGTAACTTTCGATACAGTTTTTTTAATCATATTTTTAAAGTTTCATTCTTGGAATATATATATTTTTTTCAATTTGATTTTGCAAAGCTTCAACACTTAAAGAAGAAACATCGCTTCATTCTAGGGCTGGGCAATTAATTGCATTTGCAATATAATCGCAACTCAAAAGGTATTGTCGAGGATTTTCTAAATTTTTTTAAAATACCCACCCACTCCACTTTAAATATAAATGCGTGTGCGAGAGCGTGCACGATCTCATTTCTCCTTGTGCAAGCTCTGTTTTAAAGTTGCTGTTCGCATAGCTCATACAAACCGTTTCCATACCTCCACCCTAACCCCTAAATCCCTCAATCACTATACCGCGGTGAGAAAGGTGAGCTTCAATGACTGTCTGAAACCTTAGCTCACCAGAAATATATGCCTGAAAGTGTGCATGTGCAGAAAAAGATAGCTAACGAGACGAGAGCGTAGGACGGCCTTACGTAAACATATGACAAGATAATTGACGATGGGGAGGACAAGTTATTTAAATGATCCAACTGGAAATTAAACACCATTTTAGTCCTACTCCATGCATACAGTCAAACTACAGCAGAAGCAGCACTGATGGAAACAAACAGCTGCACCTATAAGATCAGCCTCAACAAACTGGAATCAGACAGAACGAAAAAGGAGAAACGCTTCATGACTGAACTTGCTGTGACAGCAGACCCGTCTTCTGATCACAAATGTTCCGATTAGATGCATTCTGAACCCCAAACTGAAGCAATATCACTAATTATCAGTTTCTATCTGACTCAACTGATGCTGCAGGCTGGATCACGCATTCAGAAACAAACTTTGATTTCCTGTCAGCTATTCAGTATCAACTTCTATGACATAACACTGAATCTGAAACTTCCTCCTAACTTCTGGGCTAAAGCTGCTCCCCGCTCGGTGAAGGAAGGAAAAGCAGAATCATTTAGGAGAAGTGTTTGTGGTTAGAAACCGTGCTTTATGACTTGAAAACAGAAGCTTTCATGAAAAACCAGACGTTACAGGAAACAGCAAGTGACGGGGAGAAAAAAGGGAAATTTATTTCTAAATCTTGAGCCAAAAGTCAGCGGCAGATATTTATATTATTCTCAAATTTTCTGGACCATGAAATAACATGGAAAACTTTTAAATTGTTTATATCATACTGTGAATTTTGATAAGTTTTAATAGTGATGAAGTATTTCTTTGTGAAGGTGAGTAAATGAATGAGATTCCTAAAGACACCTGAGCCTTTAGGAATCTCAGATGACTCGGCACGTCTCCCTGCTCATCCTCCATTTTCAAGATGTAGGAACACGGTCCTGGTGTTTGAGCAGCAACATGCAGAAGGAAGCTTTGACTGCATGTGTAACTGCTCATCTACAGTCACATATCAATCACACAAGAATATGTTTCAGTGCAAATCCTGTTTGTGTCAGCACCAAATGAAATAACTTATTTTCCTCTGTAATTCCTTAATAACTGAACATCAGGGAGATGGAAATAAGAGCTTTAGCACGTTTGAGGAGAGAAGACATCAGTAGTGGCTCCTTAGAAATCTGGCAAAGATTTTTAAGGCCACTTCTCCCTCTGGCCAAATCCTTCTACAGACAGAAAGAATATTAGAAAAGATAAAACATTTGGGACAAACTCCGACCGTTCAATGCTCAGAAACCTTCTGAAGCCTCCATCAGGAAGCGTTTCTCTCAGCTTTCTTAAAGGAACAAAGCAGCAGGTGGAGAAATATAAAGCCTGCTACTGTTACACCTGAAGGTGGTTCCAGCTCAGTACCGATCAGTTTGTGTAAAGGTTAGCTGGCCTTGTAGCTCCAGGGATTCATGTGGTGATAATAGGGGGTTTGTGCTACGGGGCTGCTCAGGAATTTGGATTAAAAACAACACATGTCTTCCAATTAACACACAGTGGATTGCAGCGTTCAAAAAGACAGATCTAATAACTGGAGAAGAACCAGAAATAATGACATTTAAAAGACAAAACTGATAAAGCTGCTCCGCCAAATGACCATCTTTTTGTGAGCGATGGTTAAATCAGACTTTCTCTGCAGTTGTTGTTGCAGAGCTGCAGAGTCTACAGACATCCTGTTATGTAGAAAACGATCGAGATACTAGATATTGATTAGAAAAGCTGCCGGAAAAAAGAATCCGGTTTATTAAAATAACAAGGAAGGATGACGATACTAAATGGACATGTGAACCATTGGGGAAACGCTTAGCCTGAAATCAGAATCCCATGTTTAGAGAAAAACCTTAAAAACCTCCAACCAATTGTTGAGCACAGTGGAAGAGGTGTGATCATTTGGCTTGTTCACCTGTTCACCTTGGTGTCATCAAGTTGCACAAGAAATAAACTGAGTAATGACAGCAATAAAAACATGTTGCATAATAGAGAGTTGGAGAGGTGGGAAAATTCCTGCAAGATGATTAGAGAGGCAGATTCCAAGACAAAAAAAAACGAGAGGCTGAGCAACTCTCTCCACTATGGCTTCCACTTTGTTTAATAGTCCAGACACTGATTAGCTCTACACTTTTAGGATTATGAAGGATGCACTGATCCAATATAGATATTGGTAATTGCTGGTGAAGATTCTCAGTCATCCAGGTTTGTTTCCAAATTTAAAGACGTTTCGCTTCCCATCCAGGATGCTTTTTCAATTCAAAATGTCAGAAATAGTGTTTAGTTTCAGGCTTTATAAAGTAGCGCAACAAAGCCTTGTTTTGGCTTAGAAAACATGCAAATTGAACAAGACAAACGGGTTCTTCCCTTTGGAATGAGGGTTCTTTGAGCCTGTAATGCCCGATACCCGTCTATGTCTCTGAAAGATGGTCGTTAGACGGAAATCGTTGCCCTGACTGTAACAGGCGAGGTGTTTTGGTCAGCTCTATAAAGCCTCAATCTCAAATGCTATTTCTGTCACTTTGAAGATGTTTCGCTTCCCATCCAGGAAGCTTGTTCAATTCAAACTTGGAAAAAAGTCTATAGGATAGTTTTTTTACTTTTGTTTTGCAAGATATTGGTAATCAGTCCCATATCAGCCAAAAAAATTAATTATATATATGGGATGGAACGGCTTATTAAAACCGTCCGAACCGTTAGGTTCGAGCTGTCTCGGTTTGGTTCGTGTGTCTTTAGCGTTAGGTTCATCGCGCTGCTCCATTTTTCTCATAGGCGAAGCGTTTACACTCCAGAGCAGAAGGTGGCGGTACTGGGCGACCAAAGCCAACCACCAGTAGTAAAGCAAGAAGAAGAACAAGGAGCGGCCGAGCAGCATAGCCGGGTCGCCAGCAGAAAAATCAGTTGTTGTGAGAATTGTGTGGGTATGGCTGAGGTGGGAAAGAACAGGAGTTGGAAGACGCATGGCAGCACTTTATAGGTCTGCTGTGCACTGGGACCATATATATATATATATATATGTTGGAATATATCGGGCTGCATTTAAAATGTCAGATGAAGACAATCCGCTTTTGTTTGAAGTTTAGGTTAATGAATGGGTCAGCTGTACTCACACCCACTGTTACAAATGAGGAATAAAAAGTATGTACAGTATGAAACTATGATATCTGTAACATATTAGAAAAGAAAAATTTTTAAAGGGACATTCCTAAAGATTACATTTTAAAACATAAAAAAAATTACTTAAACATTTCTTAATGTGACCTAATGTAAAACACTAAAGCAAAAAAGGGCAGTAAAGCTGAATTATCGACCTTCTAATGGAGAACAGACATTATCTTATCTTTCCACTTTTCCACCACAGGAGAGTTATAACGTGATGATAAACAGAGATCCCTCCATGCTGGGTGAAGGTAGAACCAAACAATAAGAGTTCAAACTCAGCAGTTAAAGGATATTTACAGGTGGCTTATTTTGGGGGGTTTAATCCTACAAAATGAAACCAGTATAGAATAGTTTCATAGAAACCAGCCAAACCTGATGCTTTACATACCAAAGCGCTTCAGACACACAGCTAACATAAAAGCACACAGAGTCAAGTTAACCTTTGGTTACCAGCTGAATACCAACCCTTCTACACACAAACACACCTAAATAGCTGTGCTATTCCTTTATCCTGACAGATTTACATAACGTCGACAAACTGAAAGTATATAGAACAGTAGATAATTTGGGTGTTATCAGAAATACACTTTGTCACCACAGGAATAAAGGATCCAAACACACCTTCTAATGGTCGGGCCCATTAAACTAATGCCGAACACGCTATGAGGAGCAGATCTAATAAACTCTGGTCCAATGCAAAGCGTGAGGAAAGGACAGAACTATGATAACTGGTTACTAAATATGTTGCAACATGAGGTGATAAGATGATATGAAGGATGCAGCCACTGCTGGAAGAAGAGCCACCTTATTAGCCGTTAACTTCTATAAGGTTACTATAATAACTGATTTTTGGGTGAACAAAGAATTAATAAATAAAAACACTGTGTTATGATTAGTGCTTTTCTATTGGCTGATTAGTAGACGCAGGTCTTCTCTGTATGACCTTTCCTCCTGTACCGTTTTCTCTGGAACTGATTTGTATGATTATTCATCGCCTGCTGAAGGATGGAAATAAGCAAATATTCTTCTTTTCAGTTTTATTTTATCTTCTTTAAACAGTACTTCGAAAACTTTAGTCATTTTGTATACACAGTGTATATAAAACGACATTTCGTTTTGTACAGCTCTCATTTCTTAAAGTGCAGCAGTGATCAAATGTAAACATTGTGCAAAAAAATGCATTGATATGGTCAATTTGATGGAGAGTCTGTGACATGATTTTGACTTTTTTCAACAGTTCAGCAGTCTGATGGCGGTGGGAAAGAAGCCGTTTTGGAATCTGCTGGACCTGCATCGAATGCTGCGACGCCTCTTCCCAGAGGGCAGCAGGGAGAACAGTCCATGGTGGGGGGGTTAGGGCTCGGCACACGCAGAGCTGGGATGAAATGTCTTTTATGGAGGGAAGAGGAGCTTTGATGATCCTCTCTGCTGTTCTCACTGCAGCAGAGCAGCTTCACTGGACCAAGAAGTTACCTGGAGTTTCTAACCTAAATGGTTGATCTACTTCATCAGATCAGGGTCGCCTCTGCCATCAAGGCAGACGGGCTGTCTCTACGACCTTTAACATTTAGGATTATCTGCGTGTTTGCAGAGTAAGTGGTGTGTGCTAGTTTGTCACCTCGAATTGCCAAAAGATGTAACATTGATGTGAACAGTGACCTTGCAGCGAGCTACCCGTCCTGCAGGGCAGCATACGCTCATCAGCAGTGAAGCAGTGAAGCGGAGAAGCAGCAGCACCGAGGTTCTGGATTAGTTTCACTGATGCCTACTGGCCGATAGGTTCATTAGTTTGCTCTGCCCTAAATTATCTAAACCAGGACAAAAGAGGATCAACAGGATGGAACCTAAATGACAGCAACGTTAGCACACCAGTGGTTGCATTTTGCTGAATTAAATTTGAACATTTAGGGATCATGGCCAAAGCTCAAAGAACATTTTAAACTCCAACTGGATCAGCATTTTAGATTCTTTAGATTTAGTAACTCTACTCTTTCTTCGCTTCATATCCTTTGAGAAGAGTCCCTGTTTGTTAAAAAAAAAATATTTAAGCAGCAAAATTTTATAAAGATGTCAGAAGCTTCTGTATAAGATACAAAGAGAAGAGCTACTGGATCATTTTCATGCAGCATTCACTGTCTGAGCGAAAAATGAAGTTAGAGCAACACCCCAGATCCAGAGAAAAAGAAAAACATCTTTACAGCCAGTCAGTTCCTGTTTCTTTCTGCCAACTTGTTTTTAACTTCTTCTAATGACCTGACATTCGACAAATGGACACCGAGGACTTTTAAATGACTGCTATTAGAAACATTTTATTTAACAGATGCAAATGACTTGGAAAAGCAGGGGAGGCTCCTTCTCCACCTGCCTGAAAGAGGCCAATCATCACAGGGTGATAAAAAAAAACAACCTAAATTTAACACAAAACAGCGATTTAGACTCACAAAGAATGGCCCTCTATTAAAGAAGAGAAGCCTTTTCGATGTTCTGACCTCAAAGTAGTAAAATCAGAGTAATTCACTGTTTCTACCTTTAAAGTAAACTGTTTAAACGTAGTTACACCAATCAAAACGAGGTGGTTAGATCATTTTGCCGTCAAAGCTCGTCGGTTTCTATTCAGTGTCGTTTTGAAATGACAAAATGACACTGAAGCAAAGAGCCAAATTGACTGATGAAAAACAAGGAAATGAGCAAAGGCAAAAAAAAAACTAAATGGTTGTTAAACTAATCAAACACAAACAACTTGAGGTAGAAGGCCATTTCACATTAAAAAAACAAGGCGTTGGGTGTGGTGAAATACCTATGCATTTTGTTTTTCTCTCAAGAAATCATTTCATTGTTCTGGAAACATTTTGATGCAGCTGGAGTTTAAGAAATCCAGCCACTGTCTGCGGCAACAGACAGTGATTAAGACAATAAAAGAGGTTATTCTAATGGGTCCAGTAAAGCCAGTTCAGG
Organism: Cyprinodon brontotheroides; assembly: GCA_018398635.1. Taxonomy (NCBI): domain Eukaryota; kingdom Metazoa; phylum Chordata; class Actinopteri; order Cyprinodontiformes; family Cyprinodontidae; genus Cyprinodon; species Cyprinodon brontotheroides. The sequence continues at coordinate 3,315,987 of JAGKQL010000049.1, forward strand.
AGCCAAAGGCTGTGTCACAACATATGCACGCTTGCAAACACACCCTGTGTGTGGAGGAGCAGGCTGAACTGCAGGAAAACAGATTGCTCAATGCAACATCTGATTCTCCAGTGACAGAAAGTGTCAGAGCATGTTGCATCTGCGTGACATAGCTTCCCGTTTAACACCTCATTTTCCATTCAAATTCTTCACTGGAGGCGTGACTATTTATAGAAGAAAAGAACTGTTTTATCACTTTGGTCACTCATTTAAACACACATAGCCAAACAGAACTAGTAGGAGAAAAAAAACCTTCTTTGCATATTTTTTTCCTTCTTTTACCAAAAGCTGACAAAATAAACTTTCAGCACAAAGACATGCCAGCACACATGTCCCACCTGAACAGCAGCAGCAGCACCGGTCCAGAATCCATCCACAGCAACGCTGGGCCTGCTTCATCCTTAAGCTCGCATCCTACTTACACACCTGTCTCCTCTCACACACACACACACACACACTAGATGTTCTGGGTTGATCACAGCTTGATCAGATGTATGTGCACAGCAGGAATGTCCAGTCCACACTGCTGTGATCCAGAGAGAGGGAGAGATGGCTTTGGTGGAGGGGGAGGGGCCTGAGAGCCAGGCTCCTCCCCCTGTCTCAGATACACTTCACTTCTCTGGAACAGAAGTCACTGTTAATTACTGTGGAGAGATTCTTTCTGCGCTGAGCAGGGACTCCGGTTCCAAGACTGTGTGTGGTTTCTGTGAAACTCCCCTGGCTCCAAGCAGAGCTTCTGCCTTCACACAGTTTCTATATTAGCTGGAAAGTAAAAGTAACTAAAGTTGGCAAAACTTCTGTGATTGCAGAAAGCTTTTTATTTAAAACTCTGACAGTCAGAGTTGGATTCAAAACATTTGGCCCAGCTCAGAGTTTCCACAGAATATCTTTAAATTACAATAGAAAACTCTGAGCTGTTAAGGATGAATGTGGGGATAAGATTTAGATCCCCAGATCGAAATCAGACCCTTTATGGAAATATAAATGTATGTAAAATTATTTTGAAGATATTAAAATCAGAAATTAATTTACACTAACAGGTCTATTAAAGCAGTATTACACCGGTTAGTCCAAACTTATTTTACTAATGTTTTTGCTTCCAAATAAGAAGTTTCTAGAGGCCTTCTAAAATCATTAAAGCTTTCTTTAAACTGTTCCTACACGCATTATTGGCAAAATATGTGATATCTTTGTTTATAGTTCTGATTTTTGAAGCCATCTTCTCCATGACATCATCAGCCGCCAAAGCCAGAAGAGCGGCCATCTTGGTTCTGTCTTTGATCTACGATTCTTTTTATTGAAAGGGAACCACTGGTGTCTGCTAGAGGTCAACACGCCAAAACATGAATATAAAAAGAAAACCATTTCAAGCCCCGACTCACATGGCGCTACACATTCTCCATCATAACCTGATTAAAATGACTCAAATCTTGAAAAAAAGTTGATTAAATGATTGAAGATCTTTCGTCAAATTGTCTGTTAATAATCACCTGATCTATGATAATCAAATTCATTTATGATGTCTTAGAGAAACCTGGCTGCAGCAAGATTATTATGTGATGATAAAATGAAGAAACTCCATCTAGTTATTTACATTTTTACATACCCAGAAATTGTTGGTGAGGAGGAAGAGTAGCAACATCTTTCAGTCTGATTTATTGATTGCCAGTTAATAGTTATAATTGTTTTGAAAATCTAACCCTTAGTTCCCCAATTCAAACTGTAAAGAAAAAAACAAAACCAGTTCTGCTTGTAACTTGTAACTTTGTACCATCCACCATTACTGAAGAATTCCTTACTCTCAATTTTTAGATGAGTTTCAAGAGATCCTATCTAAATTAGTGTTGAACTCTGAGGAAGTCATCATATTGGGGGATTCTAACATTCAGCAATAGCTTAAGTGCAGCCTTTGATGCTGTCTTTGACTTGATTCGTTTTGTTTTAAATTTGAATAGTCCAACACTTTCATTTTCACATTTTGGAGCTTGTGCCGACATAGGGAATTGAAATAACTGTATTTCCTAACAACCCAATTATATTTGATCACTTTTTAATAACTTTCAGAATGACTAATAAAATTCTCCTTCCCCAAAAGGTTAACCAGAGAACACAGCAATACATTTTAAAGAATCTGTTCCACTTTTTATCTTGTATGTATCACTGAACAATACTTTAATGATAAATCTTCCACATGCTCCAGGGTTACCTGTGGAGTACCACAGGGATGAGTACTAGGACCAATTCTCTATACTATATATATGCTCCCAAGTGGTAGAATTATTAGACAGCATGGGATTAATTTCCACTGTTATCGTGATAATAATCAGCTATTTCTGTCCATAAATCCAGATGAAGCCATCTCTTTACATAGACTACAGGCTACAAGACAAGATTATAAAACCTGGATGACTTAACTTTCTGCTCCTCAATCCAGACAAAACAGAAGTTATTGTCTTTGCAAAAGAAGCCGATTGGTCAGTCAATTTGGATGGGATTAAACAGATTTCAGATAATATAGTAAAAATCTTGGTGATCAGACACTTGCACCTAAATCATATATCAAAGAGGCTTCTATTTTCTCCTTTCTTCATCTGGGCGATATTGCAAAAAGATATCCTGTCCAGGGTGATGCTGAGAAACTAGTCCATGCATTTGTTACTTCAAGGCTGGACTATTGTAATTTTTACTATCAGGAAGTCCACAAACTGTAGTTAAAATCTTTTAGCTGATCTGAAATGCTGCAGCCAGAGTTCTGATGAAAATGATTTTCTATGTTAATGCTGCTACTGTATATCTTTAGGCTGCTGGATGACAGAGACCACTTTTCCTCATTCAACTGATATTCTTCCATTCTCCAGTATTTAATTTCCACTTAATAACTATGTTTTCATAGTAGCCACCATTCTAGATTGAAATACCAGCGGTGCTGCTGCCGTCAACACCTTCAAACTAACTGTATGTGTTCTCTTTCATCCTCTGGCAAGAGAATTGGCTCAGAGCTTGTCTACATGGCTGTGTCTTTCCTGGACGGAGCTGTCAATGCAGCTAGTTAACAGTCACTTTTTGTATTTCTTCTTTTTTTTTTTGTTGTATGTTCGCTTCTGTCTCCTTGAACCAAAGTCGGCCTCAGCAGATGGTCGCTCACACTGAGCCTGGTTCTGCTGGAGCTTTCTTCCTGTTAAAAGGGAGTTTTTCCTCTCCACTGTCGCTACACGTGTGCTCAGTGTGAGGGATTGCTGAAGATTCAACGACAAAATGCAAGCTATAATGTTAGCTTATCAAGGAGGAGCACGTCATGGAAGTCAAAGACTCGATGCAATCAACTGGTTTTCCTTGACAGAAACTTTTAACCAATGTCAGTGTATCGTCTCTGTAAAGGTACTTGAGATGACTTGTGTTGTGAATTGGTGCTTGAGAAATAAACTGAATGGAATCAGCATGCCACAATGGTATGTTAAGACTGACATTCATGGTTTTCATTTTTGCAAGAGAAGAACAGGTAAATCTCAACATTTAAACTTTGGCTGATAATTACTGGAAGATCTAACAGACTCTTTAAATTTTTTTATCTAGCAAAAGTTTGATTACAGGAAGGAATAAAATGGAGAACAACTGATTTGAACATTTTGTTCGCAATATGAAAAGAAAAATATAAACCAGCCATTAGTGATCCTAGTTAGATTTGGGGTTTCAAATGTGCACTAAACTATGTAGGGGCGTCAAAGTCTTCAACAAGTCAGTTCTATCTCCAGATGTTAAACTCTGTGAAAGTATTGCAGAGATTGTTTGGGATTTCTCAAACCTTTACTCAGTCTCTAAAAACAAGAAATGATGGCTCATTTGAAGCTTGCTGGGATCAAAAGATAAGAGCAGAAACAGATAAAAAAAAAAAAAAAACTATAAAGAAATGGAAACTTACAGACCTGGACTTTATTACTCAATAGTGACTCACTAAAACAAAACATGCGACTTGTGAAAACATGCACCAAAATGACACTAAAACCTCAGCACGTCCTCATGAACGCAGTTATGTTTCTTACTATCTGCATTAGGACACCAAAGTAAAGATTTCAATAAATCTGCTGACTTTATGGATTAATTCAATTCAAAGATTAATTGCGGCCATGCTGCCAGGTTCCCACTGGTTTACCTGGCCGGCCAGGTCCCAGGCCGTTACCTATCTTGTCTCTGTGGAAAGATAGGAGCCACAGAGACGAGCCACAACCATTTTATTTACCAAACTTTTCGTTGTGTGATATATAAGGATGTCCTGGTGGGGTGTTACAATTACAAACCTACAAATAGGATGGTTTGAAGACTAAAAAAGGAGAGAACTAAGTAGCAGCCATTCAAAATGGCCCTTCCCAGTCAAACTGCCGAATGGTAACCAAATGGCAGCCCACTACTGTCCAACTCCCAGTGAAATCCCCTCCTACTCCCAGCCATTGGAGTGATCCCTTCTTGCATATTTTTTTACTCTGACTCCAACCTTTTACTGAATAACAGGGTCTGACCAGGAGATGATGCTTCTCTTTAGATCGACAATGTCCACAAATCATGACAGAATATTTTAGTACAAATAATGATGTTTAAAAAGGAAATATAGGGGACGAGCCAAGGGCCCATCAAGGAAAGTGGGGGAATTTTGAATGGCTACTACTGTAAACTACATTTAACTGTGTGAGATCTAACCTAAAACTACGGACGCCTCATTATGCCAATCCCTAATGGTGGAAGTTCAAAGTCTGGGACATATTACTTTATGGGACTTCACCTCTGTGCGTTTGTTGGAAATGATTAATTAGTGTCTAATCAGATTAAGTATCTGCTGTATGCCAAGCAGGCCACAGAAAGACCCATCATTAAAAGTTGGATCATTTGTAAAGTTACATTTGGGGATGTTCCTCAGCCTCTAGAAAAGGGGTGGGCAATTCCAGTTCCTGAAGGCCAGTATCCTGCAACATGTAGATCCATCCTTGGCCCCACACATCTTAATCAAATAGCTGAATTAACTCCTTGCTATGCATTCAGTTCCTCCAGAGTCCTTTCAATCTTCTTAATATTTTATTTAGGTGTGTCAAACCAAAGGCACATCTAAAAGTTGCAGGATACCGGCCCCCAGGAACTGGAGTTGCCCACTCCTAGAAAGATGACAAAGCCGGAATTCTGCCGTTTGACAAAGGAAGTGACTCAGAATGATTGGCAGCAATCTGTCTCCACAGTGACTGGAAAATCATACCTCCAGTGATGGTATGTACTGTAGGATAAAAGGCAATAATAGTCAAAATCTGATCTAAAGAGAAAACTGTACTAAGAAAGAAACATCTCATTCCTCAGAATTTGGGTTTTATTATTTGCTTCCTCTTAGAATCCAGAAGAGTCTAATCTCCATGAAGCAGTTCCATCTTATTTAGTAGACATCTCAAAGGCTTTTTGTCATGTTTCCCACTTTTATTTCTTAAAGTTTGGCCCAAATGTTTGAGTGATGCCTGCCTTACAGCAAATTTGTCTTCTTCAGATAGATCTCCAACCCTTAGGGGGAAGTCCAACCTTTCAGAAGAAGAGAAGAAAGGTTAATGAGGGTCTGCGAAACCATTCTGGAGAGAGATGTCAGCTGTACTTCTGCCATCCACACCTTTGTTTATAGATGTTTGAGTTTGGCCTGTTTTCCAGTGTAGTCCTGTTTCTCTGACTGTGACTAACTGGATGTGCTCTCTTCATCCTCTGACATGGGAGCTGACCGAGACCTCGCCTGCCTGGCTGTGTGTTTCCTGGACGGTGGCCTGCCTGTGTGGAGCTGGGTTGACAGTTGCCTTTGTAATATCTATGCGTTTTTTCTATGTCTGCTTCTGTCTCCTTGAACCCCAGTCAGCCTCAGCAGATGGCTGCTCACACTGGACCTGGTTCTGCTGGAGTTTTTCCTCTCCAAGCATGCTTGGTGTGAGGGATTGCTGAAGAGTCAATGGGTCGTTGCAATCAACTGGAATTGATCCGACTTTATAATCTGGTTGAATTGATTCTGTAAAGTGCCTTGAGATGATAAGTGTTGTGAATTGATGCTGTAGAATTAAATTTGAAAATAAACTAAATGGAATCAGAATTATCAGCAGAGCTGCATTATGTGCTAATTATGCTAATTATCACCATTATGTCCTAAAAGGTTTTCTGTAGATCAAAAAAAAAAATGTTCACTGAAAAAAAAAAAAAACTTTTCAAAGTTAAAAAGAATCTGGTTCAATGCTAAATTTAACGTCATGTAAATTGTTTTAATTTCATTTTAGTAAAATCAAATCCATCCAAAGTTAAGAGCCCCCAATGACTCTTAACCCCCGCAGGGTTATGTAGGATTATTTCCATTCTTCCAAGAGGTTTGCGTCAGACAGAAAATGAAACTTTTAAAAGGAAAAAAATGCAGATGAGGAAGTATCAATGGTGGAACAAGGCTGAGCTCTGGTCTGCCATGATAGAAACTAATTAATAATTATTATAAATAAATTGATCCAGTTTTTTCTAAATTTACCAACTTTTCCTTCTCCTATAAATTGTCAAACAATCCAGCTCTGACTTCATGGGTTGCAGTGGTTTTAGTACTGATGCCATCATCCATGGGGCTACAGGTGATTAATGATAACTGTATTCAGGTTAGCTGGCGTTTAGCATCTCTCTGCACGGTCCTCCCAGCTGGGTGAGCAGATCCAGACGAGCTCTGCAGCAGCAGAAACACATGAGGACGTAGCCTAGATAAAGTGATTCAGCAGCACCGTTTCACCGCAGTGTCCCATTTTATTCACCTTTCCTTCTAGTGACGCTCTGCAGGAGCTGGCAACTTTTAGATGGAAACACTTTGACTGCATCTTTTCATACCGCAGCTTCATGACTAAGGTTAGAGAGGCAGAAACCCAGATAAGCAACAAATCAACAGTTACCAACCGCAGCTGCTTCGATTAAAGCTAGCATTAGAAACGAGGATAAAGGTATAAAGAAATTCAAAGGAGAATTATTGCAGTTTCTCTTCTACAGGTTTTCTGTAACTGAAGAAGCGCCTGAAAGAAATGAAAGCCTTTCCGTCTGAGGAAGTGAATAATTATGATTAAATACGGGTCGTTTAATCTGCTCTATTCTTCCTTTCCCTTCACTTTAGAGTTTCAGAGTGTCTTGGAAAGGACAAGGAGACCTACTTTATGAAGCAGTCACAAGACACCTGCTGCCCAACCACAGACACACACACACACACACACACACACACACACACACACAGAAAGAGGCAGAGAGGCTTAAAAAACTCTGCAAACTTCTGCACTTACAGCGTCACGTGTGATTTAAGTTTTTTTCAGTATCTTATATTACTGCAGCAGCTGGGAAGAGAAGCATCTTCAGTCTGACCCTGACTAACGGTCGATGTTATTAGTCAGGCAACAACTAGCCTGAGCGTGAAAGACTTTTTCTTTGCTTTCTGGGTAGGTTACTGCAGTAACGTTACAGTGTAGCTAGGAATGCATTGGCTAGAAACACAGCAGGTCAAATATCATCCAACCAAACCTACAGCAGAGGAGCTGGGTGCATTTCAGACTGAAGAGGCTCCAGTTAATCCATTTGCATCTACAGTACAGCAATGTAAACTACAGCCGTGGCAGGCAAATGAGCAGATCTCACTCTATTTGTGTGTGTCTGTAACTGTCTGGCCCTCAGAGTGAAGACCATTTTTACAATTTCACCATCAGACTGAGGACCAAATGTTGCAAATTGAGGACATTTTGCTGTTCCTCACAAGGTATTTTGCCAATGGTTAGGTTTTAGGGCTACGGTGTCAATTAGGGTGAGGTATGCATTAGTAATGGTTAGGTTTAGTGTCAGTTTTAGGATTATGGCAGTTATGGCATAGAAAGGTTTGAGACTGACTGAAAATCAATAAAAGTCAATGGGAGTCAATACATGGTCCTCACTATATATAGCAGAACGAGTGTGTGTGTGTGTGTGTGTGTGTGTGTGTGTGTGGTGTCAGAGGCTCCAGCCAGGAGGAATCTCCTGTACAGTCACAGAGCTCCGACAGGCTTTAAATCCATGCCTGTTCAATAACAGAAAGACTTTTTGTTTGGAAGGTGGGACGTTTCCAACAGCTGGGTTCAAAGTCTGAAAAAGTCCTGATAAGATGAGCAATGACTGAAAACAAACTGCTGCAGGGTATCATGATGCCTTCCTGCCACTGTTAAATAGAACAGGACCTGATGGGGGCTCAAACGGCTCAACAGCGCCATCTGCAGGGTACACAGACACTCATCTGTGCCGCTGCGACAAAAAACAAATCTTCAACCAGGCAAGTTTGGCATGTTTACAGGGGTTGCCATGGAGAAAGCTAGATATCAGTTTGAGGTTGACTTTCACTTCCCTGCAGTGCTAGCAAAGATCATCAGGCTCTCAAAAACTGGCATCATCTGATGATTTTTAAATACCCCTTTTGCTACAAGTCCACTTAAAGAGAAAACGTCCTGCAGCACCAAAGAGTTAGCATTCAGTTTAGCTCAATCCCAATGTCTCAAAGCATTTAGGAACAGATTGAAACTGCAAAGCGCTGTGTGGTCCGACGTCTTTCTGTCATCCGACCATCTGCTTCTTCAGTAATTTGATCTTCTGGATCAAACCTCAGTGACCATACCTGCTCATGACCCTGCAGCTGGTTCCTTCAGAGGATGGACACTTAAACTTTCTACTTTTTAAATTGTTCATTAATACTTATTTTTTCTTAAATATGGTGGGGGGGTTTTTCCCACTCCAAAATAAAACACTTTCTTTTGATGCCAAGTCTCCTCTCCTGCCTGGGTGCCGCCCATTTCATGACGCATCTCATAGCAAGCAACTTCAGAAGGCTGAACAAACTTATTTTTACTATTTAGTTACAATTAATTGTGATTCATAAATTATTTAAACACTCATCAACTAATTTAGTAATCTACCAATTGTTAACTGGAGTATAGAGACTCTGAAACATGCCTTTTAGCTGACAGAAGCGACCACCTTGAGCAGCAATTACATGAAAATTGTAAAAAAAAAAGTAGATATTTTGCATTTAAAATAAAAAAAAAAAAAACATTTCTGTCTGTAAATATGCTCTATCAAGAACTCTTTAAGTAGAAACATTTTAGTTTCCCCTGGTTTAAAACTGTAAAAAATTTCTTTAAAAGAACCTCTTACTATCCGATTATTAACAGATCGATCGATTCGCGCAAATTAACCGTTAGTTGCAGCCCTACTACTTCGACAGTAGAAAGGTTTCGCTCTGTTCAGGTTGGCTGCTAAAAAAGAACTTCATATTAATCCTCCAGCTCTTCATCACATCACGCCTCTGATCTTTAATTACGGTGTGGAACAGCCAGGTTCAGGGATCTGCTTCCTGCAGGAATAAACTCTCCAACTGTTCGGCGAGGGAGGAGCTGCCCGGACAGCAAAACTCACAAGTATTAATCAGAGATGCAAGAATCAAGCCAAATACTATTTTTTTCATGATTTATTTTGAAGAATGCAAAGTATTTAAAGAAATGGATAGAAGCTTAAAAAGTTGATTTCTCAGGACAGAGGCCACTAATAACCATTAATATCATGGGGCAATGAAAAGATGATGGGTTTAAATGAAAATGGATTAAACAAATAAAAAAACTCTGGCATAAATGTGTGAATACTAGTGGAAGTTTGTCAATTTAGGAATTCTGCAGTGATTAGCAAAGTGTGAATAATGATTAAAGGTAAATAGACAATGTTTTGATCCAAGGTGTGAAACAGGAAGTTAGGATCTATGGTGAGTTTGGCCACCTTCCTGCTGGAGAGCCGAGCTCTGAGACTAAAATCAGAACTCAAAGATGAACGAGCCAAAACCTCGTGAGATCCAAGCCAGCTAAAGTTTTTGTGGGCATCACATGCTTTCTTACTTGTTGTTGGATGAAGTTTTTTCTGAAGCTGTTTTTCCACACACTGCTATTCCACTAACCGACTTTAAAAACATTATATTATATAATATATATATTAAAACTTCCAAGTACTGCGGCTTTACCAACTACCAGCCCCTGCCTTTCTACCACAGGACGACGTTTAGCCCAGAAGCTGCAGCTTCTGAAACCTTCTACATTAAACAATCCAAAAATATGAAGCCTATAAATCCATTTCTGCTCTCTGACCAGAGAAGCAGGGAACTTTGCTTATTCTAAATATTTCTTCTTAATAAATGTTTAAAAATAGAAATAATAAGATGAACCAATAATCCATACATTATTTATTTTCTATAGTTTTGTTTCTTCTACATGCTTCAGGTCACAGCCCAGCGGTTTCAGCTGCAGCCAATCAGATCACAGCAGGTAACATCCACAGCAGTCAGTCAGCAGAGAGAGTTGCACGTTTCACCGCGAGTGTTCATGGAGCAGACGGCTCGTCCTACCTTTCCCTGAGCTGAAGAAGCAGTCCATCTCCACACTGGATCGCGAGTGAGACACGCAGAGAGCCGAGCTGGGAACCAGCCCCTCCTGAGGCGGGCTGCGGTCGGTGGTCCGGACCAGACACCAGCCGGGCCGCTCCGTGGGCCGCTCCAACAGCTCCACGGTCTGACCTGGAGATAAGATGACAGATGTTAGCTCAATCTGTAGAAATCCCACCTGGATCTCCAGGAGAATGTGCGGCTCGGCCTCACCTGTGCTGATGGACAGCTCTGTGCTGCATCCTGCGGTGAAGTCCTGGAGGACCACCGTCAGCTCGCATCCCCCAGAGAGCTGCAAGCAGAGAGAATATGACATCACAACTAGTGGAGCAAAGATGTCCAATCGGTGCAGGTAGCCCACTACAGCCATGTTTGCCTTCCAGACGAAAACATCGTTTCTACATTTTAGCAGCTTTCTACCTCACGTCCTGATCTCCACCCCCCCCGATGAAGATGAGCAGCAGCAGCATAGATGAAAAGACCGAAGCACCATGAGGATACAGAGCTGGTTTGACTTTATACACCGAGCAAAGCGTCAGCGACTCCTTTACACGACTTCATCTCTAATTTACAGCATGGTGGCAGTGAGCCGAATTGGTCAGAAAGGAAAATACTTTCATTAATGACCCAGACGCCCCGATTATATTTATCTCCACTCACACTGAATAGAAAAAGGACCAAGCCCATACCTGTATCTCAAGAAGTAAATTTACAGATAAATGGAGCTAGAATCCAGCAGGTCTCAGAAATCAAGTATCTAGGATTAATACTTGACTCACAATTGAAATTTGACAGCCACGCAAAAAAAAGTGTCCAGAGTAACAAAAGCAAACTTGTACACATTCAAACTGATTAGAGATTCCCTAGCGTTTCACGCTGCTCACAGTTTTGTGCACTCCATGATCTTTTCCCATATAAGTTACTGCATAAGTTCTTGGTCACAGGCCACAAGCACTACTATCAAGCCTCTTCAGATGATATACAATAGAGCTATAAAAATCTTAGATAAAAAAAAAACAATCAGGTCCCATCACTGTGTTAGTCTGAACAATTTAAAAATGCTACATTTCGAGAACTTGAACAGAATTTGCTCTGTTAAAACTGGTTTACAAATGCTTGCATGATAAGGCCCCTAAGGTTTTGAGTGACTGTGTAGTTCATCTCAGAGCTGTGGGCTCAGTCACAAGAGGAGCCCACAGTGGAAACTGTCAAGTACCCAGATGCAAAACCTCTTTCGGTCATTTAGCTTTCACTGTACAAGGCACCAGAACATGGAATACATTACCTGCAGAACTGAAGGGGAGAGTCAAACTGGGTCCTTTTTAAACATAAACTTAAAGACTTTTTATTGAGAGGTCAGACATGTGAACATTAATAATCTAAAGTACCTGATCTTGCTTCTGTTATGTTTTAGTGTGTAATTTGTTCTGTTGTTTCTTGTGTACAGTCACTGTGTTTTCTGTAAAAGCCTAACTGGGAACAGGCATTGAGAATTGGCCTTAGCTAAAAAGTTGTAGTGTGTGACATGATTCATGAAACATACCCATTGTCCCTATCAAATAAACAAACAAACAAAAAAAAAAGTTTCAGAAGTTAAGAAGTGGCAATGAACACACAACCAATCAGAACTGGTTATAACCTTTCAAATCTCTCTGAAAAATTCTAATTTTTTATTCTGGATTCCCAGTTTTGTTTTGCAGTCGCTGACTGGAAGTACAGTAGTAGCCGTTCAAAATTTCCCCACTTTCTTTGATGGAAACTTGGCTGGTCCCCTACAATTCCTTTTAAAACATCAATATTTGTACTAAAATTAGAATCACACAACTGTAATAATCCCAGAGGGAAATTACTTTTATGACACAATATTATATGCAAGAGGGGCTCACTCCAGTGGCTGGAAGTTGGAGGGGATTTTACAGGGAGTTGGAGGGAAGTGGGCTGCCATTCACAGTTTGACTGGGAAGGGCCATTTGGAATGACTGCTTCTAAAGAAGCTGCAAACCACCAAAATCTGAAGGAGAGTGACCAACCATCTGTACGGCTCAATGTTGATTAAAACGTGACCAGTCATGCTTCCTGTCATGATGACGATTGGATTATATGATTTAGATTCATTGTAGTGTAGGAAACTCTTGCTTTCTACCAGAGGGATCGATACAAGATCTGCCTCTAGCTTTTCATGCCCAGAAGAAATATAAACTTTAAAGATAACAACCAATCAATCTGGAAAAACAAAGAAAAGAAGGTGGGGGGTGGTGGGGGTCATGGCGGGTTCTCAAACAGAACGGCACACACCAAAGAGCTGAGGACCAACAAGTGCTTGGAGTGACCTCTGTAACCCGTGTTAATGTTTACCACAGGCTCTGGAGAATGAGGCTAAAGCACTGCTCACAGGCTGTAGAGCTCTGCATCAGCCTCATGGCAGCGGCGTAAACAAGGAGGCTGCAGTCACTTTATCTCTGAGCTGTCAGGAGGAAACACTTCCACCCCTAATATCCAACAAATCATGCCATATATTCCCCTGCATGTCCAGACGGAGTTAAACTCTTATCAGGAACCCATCGAACGCCTGCGTCTGTTTTAGAAAACCTTAAAGAACTGAAAGGCAAATATTAACTAAATAAAATTAAAAATGTTGAAATATTTCCAGTTTCTTTTTAAGACCCCGTCAAAGAAAAGAGGAGGATTCACATTTAGATAAATGTATAATTTCCTATTTTGTAAATAAAAACAGGACCTGATACAAAATAAATAAATCAGAGCAACGTACAGTAGAGCCGTCTCCCAGTGACGCTGCATCCATCAGCAAAGATAAAAATGAAAGATTTATGAGCTAAACAATCCATATGGCTTTTTGACTTGCTGCTGACGATATTCTAGAGGTTATGGTTCATTTTACTCTCCAGTTCTGAATAGGGGTGTAAATAATAATCGATTTTATAATCGATGCATCCCGATCCAACAACCCGGTGATCTGATGCCTTCGATACGTCCACTGAAAGAATCCCATTCATGTTTTTTTGTTTTCCTCAGGTCTATTTTTATCCATTTGCTCTAGGCGTAATTCTTTCCCTCCCGTGCTCGCGGTGGCGCTAAAACTTATTTTGCCCTCCTACCTGCAACTTCCTGGTTATACCCTTCCAGCAGTAGTGTGTTGCAGTGAGCTTGATGCAGACATTTTGAATTATGCTCAATATTGAGCGTGGTCTGAGCTACACGCTGTGGTCTGGAGCTCTGACGGGGAGGAAGGGGGTGGGGCGAGAGTTTAGTCCGGACGAAAGGGGCAAAATCCAGGTGGAAAAAGGGTTCCCAGTGTTCTCGCGCGCACCGCGCTCTTCTAGCGGGTCAAACTTCACAAGTTGTTTTCTGCAATTTGGGTCATAAAAACAAAACAAGCCAGCCTCCTGTCTGCGGTCCAGCTACAATTTGGGGGAGAGGTGCAGCCCGATTTTTTTTTTTTTGATGCGGGACGTCTGAAGCCGAGGTATTACATTACACTGATTCTGTAAGTATTTTTGCAGTATTTTTTTGATGCAACTTTTCTACTTCTGTTATTTGCTGTTGTTTCTAAAAAATAAAATAAAATGCATAAAGCTTTTATTACAGCTTTTCATAGATTTCAAACTTGAAAAAAGCTTAAAAAATTAATCGGTTGTATAAGTGGTGTATTCTTGAGTATCAGAAAATAATCAGATCGTTGGGTCATGAAATGCGATACTGGTCCAGTAAGCCATGATATGGGTGTGATTTACACCTAGTTCTGAAACAACATAGGCTTAAAAAAAAGATATTCGCTAAAGAAACGTCTTTTTATTGATCCAAGCTGCTGGTATTTAGTCATATCCAAATCAGAGAAATGTGCATTTTCTGATCTCCAATGAGGATTTTGTGTTATAGAAAACTGGGACAGTCATTCTTTTATAACAGGTTTTAAAATCCTAAAGGTGAGCTCTACTTCAGCTGAATTTATTATCAACCCTTTGTTTCTGAGAAGGGTTGGCAGGAAAGCAACCAATTAGAAATGTGTGCTGTAGAAACATCCAGTGAGGAGCACAGAGCAGGTTAAACCAGCCTTTAGGAGCATTCATCCAGAAAGGAGCTTTTCCACAACAGTCTGTCAGCAAAAGGCTTTAATGTATCAGGATAGATCTCCTGCTGTAGAGGAGCTGAGCGTATTTCTGAGTCCAAGCAGTGAAGAAACCAGACAAAGTGCTAGAAAGTGTGAATCACTGAGGGTTCAGATGGGGCCATGTCTTCCTCCGCCTTTTGCTCCGTTTTCCCTGTTTTGGAAAATGTTAGGTGGCGTTTGTGTGTCTCTGTGTGTGTTTGATGTCTGCATGCGCATGTTCTACATACGTGTGAGCTGGGCTTAAGATCTCCTAGCAACAAACACCGTTTGCTTCGATAAAGGTGAACTTCTACCTGACAGATGGCCACACACACAAACACACACACCCCGACACACACACGGTTGTTTTCACTCCTTCTGGCTGGTTAGAGCTCAGCTCAGGTTAAAGAGGAACTGCACTCCGAGTCCAACCAACCTGTGTGCTGCTGGTCACATAGAGCTGCAAGCACAACAAAGCTCCTAATCCAGCTAAAATTTATGGGCTCCACTTAACTGCCATGTACTACCTACAAATCTAGGTATAAATACTAAAAAATCTATTCTAACAAAGCAAACAATATATCCTCAATGTTTGAATTTAGATCAAGAATGAGCAAAAACCACAGAAGAAGATATAATGGATTCAGTTTAACTTATTTCTATAGTGCCAATTCACAACACGCCATCTCAGGTCACTTTCCAGTTCACCAGATCATCCAGTCAGGATTGATTCAAAAGTTTTCTATCCAAGGAAAATCTCTCGATTGCATCCACTCATTGACTGGAATGCAATCCCACTCACACTAAGCATGCTTTGTAGTGACAGTGGAGTAGGAAAAACTCCCTTTGAACAGGAAGAAACCTGCAGAACCAAACTCAGTGAGAGCGGCCATCTGCCGAGGACTCGACTGGGGTTCAAGGAGACAGACGTGATGGACAGATTTAATAATGACTATATGGTTTGACAGATGAGTTAATGAAAGGAGAAGCTAAAGAAGGAATGGAGGGCTGGATGGATGAATTGGTAGATGGATCAATGAGTTATCAGCTGGGTGGAGATGTAACCTGGTTTGGAAGTAGTTAAAAATGTTAATAAGTTCATATTGTTTTCTCACATCCTGCATTCATTTAAAAGATTTGATTTCCTTCAGATATAGAACAATTTAACTTATATATAAGAGCTGGGTTAAACTTCTGCATTTTAGATTTTTAACTTCTAAGCTTCTCCATTTTCATTCGTTATTATTCATGACGGATAAAAATAAATGAAATACATCTTCAGAGCCGACTATTTGACGAATGATTCAAAATGAAAAGGCACAAACGTTCTGCATCTTCATAATCTTTTGATAATTGATGCAGGTCCCTCCTCTACATCGGTTTTTGAAATATTTAACAATAAATGCATTAAATAAAAGTGGTCCTCCTAACTGTCAATCACTCTGGTAATATTTTTACGCAACGCCATTCTAAGTGTTAGTTACCATTTTTACTTACTGGTGGAGAGTCTGACGTATTGGAGAAATCACAAATATTCTTTTGGAAAGTAAGCTTGTATAAGCGATGCAAACAGCAACTTTTAAACAGAGCCGTGTGCACGAGGAGAAATGGGCTCTCGCATGAGTTTAATAGGAGTTCCCCTCTCAGGAGCGGGCACAGGGTTGTGCATGTGCATTTTTTATTTTAAATTGAGAGGGCAGATCTTTTTAAAAATTCACAAAAATCCGCTACTATACCTCACTGAATTGTGAATTGCACAACTAAATGCTAAAAAATACTTTATAAATAAAGAATAAACTAACTTACTTAGCTTTTTATCTTAAAAGGTTTATCTATTCATAAATATAGAGTAAAATGATACAGATTTTTAGGGGGTCATCAGACTGTTAGATTTTTGGGGTCACAGGGTGAGATGTTTGGTCAGCACTGCCTGTAGAGGGATTAAACTTACCAGGTACAGGAATCTGTTTTAGCTAATCTGTAACTCAGGATGGTGAAACAACTGCAGAACTCCATTCGTTGAAAGAAATAAAGTGTTTTTTTTTATCTATCTAGGTCTAACTAAATGGACAGAAAAGGAGGAACAATGAGAGTAATACTCAAAGACATGTGTGTTTTAATCTGAGGCTTTTCCCAGAATTTTACTGTAAAATCATGACATTTTTATTCTGGATAAAATATAAAAGATGCCTTGTGTAAAATGTAGGTAAAGCTTTGCATCATCTCTCTGTAGGTGAAAGAAATAAAGACTTATCTGCCTCCAGCATCGTGACTTAATGATTTAATGATTGAACAAAACCCGCAGCTAATTGAACAGATGAATGTTGGGATTATGGAGCGGCTGAGTCCACCACCCCAGCACAGCTGGTGAAACAGATTTCCTGTGTGAGACTTTAAGGTTGCAGAGCCGTGCTGCTGCACTAAAGCAGGCGGCACAACAAGTTCAGCCCATCATAGAGGCAGAAGAACTTCCTGCTACTGGGTGCCGCCCATAAATCTTTTACTTCTAACCAGGATCATTGCAGCTAACATTCACCCCTTGATGAATGTGGAAAGAGGTTTCTTATTTTGAAGACTGTTGAAAACTAACAAAAAAATATCACATTTTTGATCTCTTAGCACATAGAGTATTCATGTGTTCCTACATGTAATTTGAGGAGCTTCAGGGCTCGATTTGTCCTGTTTTCTGTAAACACCAAGCAAAAGTGGAAGCATCAGATGTTGACGTTGAGCATTTAATAATGATCAAATAAAAATGTTTAAACTTCAGCTTTCAGATGGTGTTAAACTTCTGGAGCGTTCAAGATCATCAGCAGATTATTGTTTATGCTTTGTTGCTGCAGCAATGTGACTAGATTTTACCTCCATTTCATTTTCAGACTGATCCAACTGGCTTGTTTTGTTTGGGACGGTGGGAACTCTGCTCTGCCTTCATGTCATGTGACCCCCCCCCACCTCCACTGTTTACTCCATACACGCATGCGTGCACATGAAAGCTTGTGATGGTCATATGTTTCACTAGCAGACAGCCCAGTGATGAGATGGAGAAACTGGAACATGTGAACATGTCAAAGTCATCTCCTGATGCAGATTTATTTCTAACAGATAGGACTGCTGCCCTCATTCATCAAAGCCAGCAAATATGGTGGGCTGGTTTATTTAGTCAAATATTACCCAACCTCTGGCTCACTAACACAAGTTTTGCAGGATAATTTACACCCAACGTCTCAGAATAAGGAATTTATCTCCAAAGCTTTGGATGACTGCACCATTTTACTCATTATGACATTTTAATGTTTACCATGGGAGCCAAAAATCTGCTGTTTAAAATACGCGGTGGATAAAAAAATTAAAAAATCCTTTTTATTAACACAGTAAAAGTTTTTTTCAGTTTACCGGTTCAATTTTAAAATCTGTTTGGAATATTTGCATGAAATAAAGGAAAACAGTCTGATTTCTATAAGTAATAGATTGATTAATTTATGCAAGCGATTAATAGTCTTTCAGATTTGCCTGTAAACAACAAAACAAAAAAAACTGATTCATAACAATCAGGCCTGATATCAAAGAAAATTAGAGCTCAATCTCTAGGGGCAGATCTTTTCAGTCTATGTCTATAATAAATTTCAGTTTTTTTAAACGGCTCTTGATCAGCCCTAAAGTATTTGATCTATTAAATATAATCAATTAAATCCGTAACACTTCTAGATTTGTTTTTTCCCAACACACTCTAACTCCCAACCAGTGGTGGAAAGTAATAAAAGTGCATATTTTGAAGTATCTTTACTTTAATTTAGTTAATTTTTTAGGCGGTACTTATAACTTTCACTGCACAACATTTCCAAGTCAAATATTGTAGTTTCTACTTCAGTCCATTTCCAGGAAGCTGCTAGTTACTTCTTTTGGTTCAGCTTAGATTTTTAAATCCCTGTTTTTTGTCTTGAAATGTAATTCCAACATGGCGGATAGCAGCCTGTAGGACAGACTCCACAGACTTCCACAAATGTGAGAAACTCAGAGCAGATATTATTTGAAATCTATTAATTTTATTAAGGCGTTAGTTGTTCAGCAGGATTAGTTCTTAAACATCAGAGTTGTAGTTTCTTTGTGGTAATAGATTTAACCTTAAAACTTTAAGGTATTTTAACTCTTCACTATAATGTTATTCTTATAGATTTTTCTAAGGTCCACATTCGTGTGACTATTTTTTCTATAAACTCTTTGAGAAGAATTAAAACTTTCCCGTTTTCTTTTTGGTTTGTTTTTAAATAAGAAATAATGATCCAAAAAACCGTTCTTATTATTTAAAGCCATCTTTATGCTGAAGTTCTTTCTAGGTGGTGTAGAATCTGTAGCAGGTGGTTTCTGAACGCTACAAGGTTCTTTAAAATAACTGAAAATTAGACAAAAATGACCAATAGTAGAAAAAATGTATTCATATATTTGAATACTTAAGTATTTTAAGCATCTTAAGTGCGTACTTCAATACTTTAACTTGAGCAGATGTTTGAGTATTTGAGTAAAAATTTATAAAAGTATCTATACTTGAAGCAGTACTGTCAAGTACTTCCAGTGTATTCTCATTATCGGATTAGAGTATGAAATCGTACGAAAAGTGATGCATTGTATTTCGTAGGTTTTTGATGTTTTTAAAATCGTCGTATTTTTACGTCTTGCTTCGAGACAAGACATCCGGGTTGTGCATGCGTATCTTACACACCATTCAATAACATAAAATTTAAAATACAATTAACCCTAACCTAACATACAAAACAGCAAGCAACCTAGTGAGAGACATCATAAAGTAATTATTGCACCGTTGAAAGCTTCGCCCGTCCCAGTTCAGCTGATCTGCTTTTCGTCTGTTTGGCTGCGCATCGCACCGATATGTTTTTCAAGGAAAAGCGTCAAAAAAACCCACGAAATACTGTGCATAACTTTTAGATACGATTTCATCTGAACTGATAATGAGAATATGTTGAGTACTTTGATGCTTGGTCAAATCCTGCATCCTGAGCGACAGTGATGCACAGAAGGGTTTACAAAACGTCAATTATCGATGAGTTGGGAGTGAGCCTGCTTAGTTTTCAGGGTAGAATTTGTCCCATAAACACAATTTACTGAGTTTCTGACTTCCTTTTCTGACCGTTTAAACATTTCAAGGTGGCTTTTAAGACATACATGTGTACATTCATACATACATCATAATTACCTCTCTACATACAAGAATGACATCTCTCTAAAAAACAAAACAAAAAAAAGTGCTAATAACATCAAGGCATCAGAAAAGTATTGGACGCTGATATCAAAATTCAAAGACTCAGATGTTCCTTTTCTGGTCTGTTTTGTTTAATGAAAAACTGCTAGGGGGGGTTGAGGTCAACCAGCCACTTGCCCCAACCCCTGAATTATTGCTCAAATGCACAGGATAGGGATTTCAGACAAAGGGAGATCATTCAGCAGTGATGAAGCTTGAAATATAAACTAAAACAGAAAGACTTTAAAGAGAGTTTGTTTTATTGTAAAGCTCCATGAGAAAATTTGTATCACAAATTAGTTCCATATGTAAATGTAAATCCCTTTATTATCCCACAATGGGGAAATTCACTCTCTGCATTTAACCCATCCTGTTGGGGAGCAGTGGGCTGCCATTGTGTGGCCCCCAGAGAGCAGTGTGGCGTTAAGGCTTTTGCTCAGGAACTGGAGGCTGTGGGGATCAAACACAGTACTCGCAACCTTCTCAGAGCACAAGCGCACTGCACTAACCACTAAACCGTCACTCCCCCTATCAATAAAATAATGGAAGAGTCCAAAAGAGGTTTCATAGCACTGCTTTAGGATCATGACAAGCTAGTGTGGTGATTCAAAGAGTTTAAGTGACAAATAGTTTATTCATAACTAGAGTGGCCAAGCAGTAGTTTTCAGAGATAATGGCTATAAAGTTAATGTTGTCTTTGAAAGCATGTCTTTATGTGGTAAGCGCAAAACTTCATTAAGTAAGGTCTCCCTCCACATTTATCAACACAGTAAAGCTTTAATAAGTCTGACATGATCAGTATGGCATTTAAATCCACACCAGTTTGTAGCAATCAGGGGGTACTGGGGTCAAAGGTAAATGCTCTCATTCTCCTTTTAGTGCAGCTAACTGAAAAAGGTCCCTACCAAATCGAATCAGTCCTTCTAGCTTGTATAAGAGTGAAGATATGAGCAACAAGGCTCACTAAAGATAAAAACAAAGGCCTTAGTGAACACTATTAATAAAAATCTACCACTTGTCATATGACCTCACCAGCATGCACACACACGTACTGTTAGAGGTTTCTGAGAATAATTCAGTGCTCCAGCAGCTTCACGTTTCAAGTCAATGTGAGGAACATGAGCCTACACCCAGCAGACTGCAGTAGTTGCTCACAGGATGGGATGTTGAAGTGACCAGGGTACACCAAGGTCTGTGATGGCTTTAGATAGCCCAATATGGCCCCAGACAGAAAAGAAGAGGAGGCCTGACAAAGAAATGAAAGCTTTGTGTTGGTGCTCTTTATTAAAGATAGAGTGGAGGATGTTCATTTTCCAAGTGGATCGTCAAAATAAGTGTTCCTCCTAATAGTTTGTAAAAACAAGAACCCTGTTTGTAAAAAGAAGAGCTACCGCAGGTCATTCGCTACAAAGCAGAACTACAACGGCAATAACTTGTGCAATGTAAAGCTTCAAATCAGAAGTTGAGGCCAAAACACGCTTTTCACACTGCGAGGAGCTCAGTTTGGCCTCTCTAGTTGAAACAGAGAAACAGCCATGATCTTTTCTGGCAATCATTTTGAGCTGAAAACTAACAATATAAAGTAGATTTGAGCAGATGTTTTTGGTTCCAAGCTGAAAAATTATTATTTGATACCCTGTGCAATAACCTGTTTCTCTATATTTGACACACAGTCCAATAATTATATATAAATATCCATCTATTTAAATACCAATGTAAGCACCCTGTGTAATAAATCTGTATAATAATCCTAATAAAAAAACCAAAAAAAAAACCTGTCGTGTGTATATAGTGTATACTGTATATCCGATGCACCTTTTTCTTCCTTTGGCACCTTCTTCTTCTCTCTTTGACTATTTCAGCTGATGTAACAAGTAAATTTCTCCACTGCGAGATCAATAAAGTCCATCAATCAATTAATTGTCAATCATTCTGGTGATAAGGCCTTCCTACGTGCTCATCCCCATTTTCACTTCCCGGTGGCGAGTCTGACATCAAAAAATTGCAAATTTTCTTTTGGAAAGTGAGCTTGTATGTGCGATGCAAAGAGCAGCTTTTAAACAGAGCGTGCACGAGGAGAAATGGGCTCATGCATGCTCTCGCACGTGTTTGATAGGCAATCAATCTCGGGAGCGGGTAAAGCGTTGTGCATGTGCGTTTTTTTTGTTTTGTTTTGTTTTGTTTTTCTAAATCCTCCACTATACCTTTAAGGAAGCAACCTCATTAGCAGAAGGTATTCTACCCAAAAGCCATGGACATCATTACGATTTCAAGCAGCTGAATTTAGTAAAAAAATCATAAACATGAAGCAGGAGAACATCAGCCATGTTTGTCAAAATTTATGTTTTTACAGGTTTTAAACCGATCATTTCACATGAAACAATCCTGCAGGTGCCGTCATCAGAACATACGTCTAACTAGCTCTTCTAAGGACAGGTGTGCGAGTTCAGCTGGTCACTAATCATCTACAGGTACCTGTTGGACTCTGAAGTCAGTCTACAGCTAAAAAAAAGTAGCAACGCTATACATCAAATACACCCCAAGAGCTTCTCTTCAGCCTCTTTCAGTTTATACCCACATGTTCATCAGCACAGATGCTCTGATTAGTGCAGAAGCTCTGCAGTTTACAGCCTGTTCCATTCAGTGATCAACCAGCAGTGATGGTCCCCTCTTCTCAAATGCCTCTGGATGTCACAGATCTTATAAACCAATTCAAATGGCATCTTTAAACCAAAGGTGGTGTGGATCTCTGCAGGGCTGATAAGATCGTTTCATATGAAATAAACCAGACTGTCTGAAGAGTTTCACCCATTCTAACGTATATTGACATGTGTGGCATCCAAAACGCAGAAGTTGGATGTTTTTTAAAGCTCATCTGCTAATCAGCATGTCACAGAGACCATCTGAAACCGTATGTTAACATTAACGGATTCACTTCCATACACAGATGCACAAAGCCAGGATGAGTCTGGGGTAGTTTATGTTTTGTAAGGATAAAAATAAATCGCTTTGATTTAAAGACAACTGACAAAATCCAGTAGAGAGGAGATGTCGGCTTGCACCAGTAAGGGATCTTAGCCTTAGTATTGCATGAATAAGTTGGTTAAAAACTCACACACCATCTATAACAGCTTTACAGTAACACACTGTAAATGTAAATCTGGGGGAGATCCAGCCCTTTACCCATTCAGTCCAGCTGAGCCCATCACAGCAGTCAATAGGTAAGTGGTAGGGTATCTCCTGGACAGACCAACAGGGCCAACACACACACCAACCCATGACATCTACAGTATGCTTGGACAACTTTTACAGCTTGGAAACATTCATTTTGCTGATGCTCTACACTGGTCTCTGGATCTTATGGGGAAGGAATGGTAGAACGCACAAAAAAAAGAGGGAAAAATTAAAAAGCAATAAGCCTGAATTAATGCGCCTACTAGTCAAACTGTCCTAGTACGAGTCAGACCAGCAAAAAACAACTTTCTAATCAACAGAAACCCCTACAGAAAGCCACAACAAATTTAAAGTGCAAAGTCATTGAAAAAGTTACACTAAGGCTTTTCGATTGGTTCAGACATGAAGTGTAAAAGTTGAGATCAAACAATGACAGAAAAGCTGCAGTGAAACAGCAGCGGGGGGACAGGTCGTACACGGGACCCTAAAGGTGTTTAGAACATTTGAACATTCACAACAAGCTTTACTGCAGGAAGCTTGGACTTCAATGGCTGGACCCACAGAGTGGAAAATGTTCCTCGGTTATTTTTTAAGTGAGGAATGGATTTAGGTCCAAAGCCAAGAGTTGACTCCCTATTGCTGGACTTAAAGCTACAGACATTGAGGGTATTCTTTACCCGGTCTGTGCATCGAGAAACAGAACATTTTACCATTTTTTCTAAATACAGCTAATAGCTCAAATAATCAGCCTCGGGTCTGAAATTTGATTTGGCCATTCCAACTTTGCAGTTATTTTAGATATTTAGAATCACTGTCCAGTTTGAAAGTCAGCCCCTTTATCAGTCTTAAGTCTTTCTTAAACCTTTATTCCTAGAGTGCCCTTCCTGTAGCTCCACCCCCCTTCACTCTTCGCTACCCTGGTTTAAAACATCCCCACATTATAATTCTGCCACCAGCCTGTTTCTATGTGGTGGTTTTCCTATAGTGTTTGGAAAGAGATTCTTCCACAGATTAGCTTTGAAGTCTACATGGAGCTGTCCTTTGGACAGATCCTTCAATCCAAGATGTGGATTTCTGCAACACCTTTACAGTTTTTAGCCTCTTGGCTGCTTCTCTGATTAATGCTCCTGGTGAATGGCAGTCAGAACAACCAGACTTACTGTTGTGCCAAGTTTGCAGGATGAATAAAAATAAAGTTTTCTTGCTTTGTTGCTTTGATCCTATGTTTTCTAGTGACGTTTGTTGTACTCTGATTACCTCAGACAGAGGTGGACTCTGTTTAAGATTAAGAGGACTTCTAAGTGCAGCTTGTTCCATTAGATTTTCTATAGGAGCATCATAATAAATGGGCTTAGTAGAATACAAGCCCTTCATCTATATTTTTGTATTTCTATCAATATTTACTAACATTACTTAGGATAAAAAACTCTTTACTCCAACTATTTGGGTGCATGTGGTCTGTAGTCGGCACCAGCTTCAGACTAAGCCGTCTCAACGCTAACATTTCATTTATTCTGTCTCAGAGCGGTCGCTAATGGCCTGTTTCCTGTCTGAATGTCTTGTCTGTGTGTGTAGTGCTGCTTGCCCCCCCTCTACAGTTTAACTATTAATCTACCACGCTGCATACACTCCCTTTTGAAGTCTAGCTTTGGATCTGCAAATAAATATGGAAGCTCATTTCCATTTTCCTTTAACTAAAGATTTGGCTCTACCTTTGCAATCTGGACTCTTTAAATTTGGATAAAAACAAGTAATTTCTGGAGACGATGTGACATTCTTTCTTTGCAAAGAGACACTCAAGAGAGGAACAGTTGGCTACCAGGTAGAGCAGAGCGTCAGAATACTCTGATCTACAAGTTTCAGGCTCTTATCTAAGAGCTGAAGTCCTGCATTTCTACCTGCAAAATGACTGATGGTGGCGGAAATATGACGGATCACAAACAGCCCTTGGTTGAATCCTGACTGATTTCAGATCCTCTGCAGCTTCTTTCAGAAGCAGAGTTTGATATTAAACCAACAGACAAGATAAAAATAAAAAAACAGCAGCAGTCCAGTTTAAGCTAAGAAGTTTGTACTCACTCTGCTGCTCTCCTTGAACAACTTAAAGCTCATCCACTTGGGCATGTCGACCTCTTCTCGTCCGCCTCTCTGTCTCTCTGTCCCGCTTTGACAACTCCTTCACTGTGTCTGCCTCACACACACAAACACACCCTCACACACCCTCTTCCTTTCCCTCAGCCTTAACAAACAGCCGCTGCTTTGTGTTTGAAGACAACACTATCCTGCCCAGTGTGAGTGTGTGTGTGTGTGTGTGTAGGGTCAGTGTGCGAGCACATTTCTCTCACTCCATGGCAGCAACTGAGGAACTAAAACACTTTCAACTGGCAGCAATAGGAGCATAACTATGCGTTATTGTGTGAATTTGTTGGCGGGTTCAAAAGTCACATGAGCAGCAGATGGTTACAGTACTGCTTTACTTTGAGCTCAATGAACCTGCTTATGAGAACATACGTGTCAACAGTAGCTGTCTGTGCAGCAGTATCTAATCTACAGGCTGCAGCGCCAACAACAAAGAACATTTTTATTCCAAAACGTCCCACCAGAACAGGAGGATACCCATCGACTCTGTCTTCTTCAACCTGGTTAAAAACCCCTTCTAAAAAAGGTTTCCTTTCCCTCATCCTGAATATAATTTATCAGCATAGACAGATGAATATTAGATTATAAGGTCTAAGTGGATCTGGACAGCAGTGCTGAAAAGATTTGACCCCCAGGATGAGCTGTTGATCCCCCTTTAAAAGGTCCCCAATCAGGTTTCTTTAAGTAAACAACAAAGTTTACTTAATATATTATATAATATCACTTTTGGAACTAAAGTGTATTTGTCAAGTATAAAATAGTTACACCCCCAAATCAATAGACAGACACTAGTGGTCACTGCAACGCCGCCTCTCCTGTCTGGGCAATGCTGATGTTTCCATATCATGTCACTTCAGGCTATTACACCCATTTTTGGGTCTAAAGGAATTCTGAGATGCTTGCAGCCACAAATAAATAATTATAATGGCTCTAACCTGAGCTACAAAAAACAAAACAAAAAAAAACAGTTGCAGTCACTGTGCAGATTAGCTTCAAAAAGACCTATGTTGCCTTAAGCCCGCTACACTGTGTGATTTTTTTGGGTGATTTTCCAGTCATGCGACAATCTTTCGATCGGCCCGACTTTCAGCCTGATCGTGCGTCGTGAGTCGTGTAGTATACAGGGGGTTATGAGCAGCGATCAGCCTCTCACAACCACCTCCCGATCATGAATCGTGATGTAGGGAGAATATCAAACATGTTTGATTTTCTCCCGACCGTCGCTCAGGGCGCATGCGCAAACAAGGATTCTTCTTTTTATTCCTCCTCTCAGATGTAAACACAGCAGCCTGGCAGGGATGCAATGAGTGAAATGCAGTTCTGTCCTTTTTCCAAAGACGTTGTCGCCTTTTCTTTCTAGGACTCTCAGCACAAAATTGCACAAATTTTCAAGGCAGCGCGGTTCACCATATTGAGCTTAATATTCAACTTTCTATTTGTTTGGCTTCAGGATAGAGAGCTACAGAGCAGCTCCATCTCACTGCGGAGCTGGGTCCGACGGGGTTTTTAGTCGTACAGTGTGAGCAGGTAGATCACATCAGAGCGTCAGGCCGAACATAAATCGTGAACTGCTGCTCACACTGTACTCTGCCTCTAATTGCAGAAAGGAGGCGTCTTTTCCAGTGGGCCAACATAGCAAGGTAAAGGTGTTTCCTAAGGTGGGTTACAACGATCCTAGACTGATGCGCTGTATTTACAGCGTATCAGGAAAGCAGCGTGTAGGAGCTGATTCTAAAGGCGGGACTAAAGAGGTCAGCAGAAACAGAACCAATCAGTTGGCAATGAAGGTGACACAAAACACTAACTACTTTCCATCATTGATGGAAGAAGTATCATTAAAACATAGCTCCGTTGTAGCTGCCACCATGACCATTATGAAATTGTCAGTTATTCTTAAGGCGCCATAAACATGGTACAAAAATTTGAAAAATTCTTTAGGCATTTATACGAGGTACAGATACTGGAGATACCCTTTATCACATAGTGGCTAGGTTTTATAGAGCATGGCAGAAGCTAAAAAAGGAAGGCAGAACTGAAAAAGCATCTAAAGTGCAGGACTGGTGGCGGAGGAGCCATGAAGGCTGCCAAGCTCACTACCACTGGAATGATCCTTTAAATAAAGACCACAGGCTGAACCACAGCGGACTCGTTACCCTGAACCACGTCACACCAAGGAGATTCCACTCATATATATACAGGAGGGGACGGCTGTGATGGAACATCAGCAAAGCATCATGGAGCTGAAGCAAAGCTCAACGATCAGAGGTGTGCGCCCTTTATGATGATCCCTACAGCTCTGCCACAAAAACATGCCGACAATACACTTCCTGTGAAGAACATGCATCTAAAAGTTTGGCTGAAGGCAGAAGACTGAGGAAGAATCCCTTCATTCAGAGAGAAAGGAACTTAACCACAACCTTTAGGAGGCAAACTGTGATCGCCCAGTCATCTCCTGACATTTTATAACAGATGAACAATACAACTTCTGTCTTTCTGGGACCGACTGAGCAATGTTTCAACAAGCCAAATATTATTACGGAGAAATCATACTCATGAATGAATAAACCACGTTTCCATGTCTGTTTCAAATATACATGATTACATCCGCCAAGGAGGTTATGGTTGCGGTCTTGTTTGTTTGTTAGCAGGATTACTTGAAAAAGGGCTCCTCATCCCAAGAAACAATTGGATTAGGGCTGCATAGAATGATTATTTTGCAAATTGATTAATCTTTAGAATATTTTTTTCGATTAATCGAGTAATAATCAGATAGCCAAAGGTTCCTTAAACAAGATTGTTTTACAAAACCAAGTGAAACTAAAACTTTTCCACTTGAGGAGTTCTGGGTAGAGCATATTGAATATGTTTTATTTTATTTATTTTATCTTAAATGCCAAATGTTTACCATTTTAATATAATTACTGCTCTAAATGGCTCGCTTTGTAAGCTAAAGCCATGTTTTAAAGTGTCTATACTCCAGTTAATGATTAATCGACTACCAAATTAGCTGACGATTATTTCAATAATCCATTGCTCACGATTAATCCAATTAATTGTTCCAGCCCTAATCTGGTTACAGGAATTTTTAAAAGAACTAGTTATTACTTGGAAGAACAAGAAAAAGGCAGTGTATGTGTCTTAGCTAAGTGTACAGTAAGCAGCAACCATCCATCCATCCACCCATTTTTCTGTACTTCCTAGGCCTTGGAAAGCTGTATGGAGCTGGTGTAGATCTCCAGCCACTAGGCCAGGTCCAAACAGGATGATGCCAGTCAATCACTGGGCAATTGGAGACTCAACAATTCACACACATTAACCTGTATCAGTATAGTGAAGGTGTCACTATCTCAAAGGGGATGGCTAATCTGAAGGTCAGTAACTGTTAAAGTCTAAAAATATGTTCGCTTCGTCACAGGTTTTTATTATGGCTCCAACAGCCATGCAGACTGCATGACAACATTTCCAGGACTAATCCCTTGTTTGCTGAAAACATGGATGTAATGCTGTCTGGCTGTGACCCGTCTGCTGGGGCAGAGCCAGGAGAGGATCTACAAGCAGAGGACAGAAACAAAGAGAATCTCTTCGTTTTGGGTAGATCATGTCACCACATCAACACAAAGGGCATCCCAGGACTTGAACAGGAATTAAAAAAAAAAAAGATTGGTTGAAATGACCAAGGAAACTCTCTGGATACAGTTCTCCAATTAGTTTCCAGCTTTCTTCAGGTTCTTTCAGATAAACAATAACTTTGTTAGAACTCTAAAATATCATAATCAACACCAGATAAAATATTTTTTTTTATAAAATAAACAAAGGTATTTCCAGAACCCAAAAAGTGTTTCTTTGGTCTAAAAACATGTGGGAGCACATGTCTGAAAGGGATTAGGAGAATGAATGTTGCTTTTAGTTCAAGTCTTTGGAGTTGGTTTTTGATAAAGATTATAGTAAGTATGGCTCAGGTTATCCTGAGCTACACTATATTGCCAAAAGTATTTGCTCACCTGCCTTGACTCACATATGAGCTTAAGTGACATCCCGTTCCTAATCCATAGGGTTCAATATGACGTCGGTCCACCCTTTGCAGCTAGAACAGCTTCAACTCTTCTGGGAAGGCTGTCCACAAGGTTTAGGAGTGTGTTTATGGGAATTTTGACCATTCTTCCAGAAGCGCATTTGTGAGGTCGCACACTGATGTTGGGACGAGAAGGCCTGGCTCTCAGTCTCCGCTCTAATTCATCCCAAAGGTGTTCTATCGGGTTGAGGTCAGGACTCTGTGCAGGCCAGTCAAGTTCATCCACACCAGACTCTGTCATCCATGTCTTTATGGACCTTGCTTTGTGCACTGGTGCACAGTCATGTTGGAAGAGGAAGGGGCCAGCTCCAAACTGTTCCCACAAAGTTGGGAGCATGGAATTGTCCAAAATGTCTTGGTATGCTGAAGCATTCAGAGTTCCTTTCACTGGAACTAAGGGGCCAAGCCCAGCTCCTGAAAAACAACCCCACACCATAATCCCCCCTCCACCAAACTTTACACTTGGCACAATGCAGTCAGACAAGTACCGTTCTCCTGGCAACCGCCAAACCCAGACCCGTCCATCAGATTGCCAGATGGGAAGCGCGATTCGTCACTCCAGAGAAACGGCGTCTCCACTGCTCTAGAGTCCAGTGGCGGCGTGCTTTACACCACCGCATCCGACGCTTTGCATTGCACTTGGTGATGTATGGCTTGGATGCAGCTGCTCGACCATGGAAACCCATTCCATGAAGCTCTCTGCGCACTGTTCTTGAGCTAATCTGAAGGCCACATGAAGTTTTGGAGGTCTGTAGTGATTGACTCTGCAGCAGAAAGTTGGCGACCTCTTCGCACTATGCTTTGGCGTCAGCATCCGCTGACCCCGCTCCGTCAGTTTACGTGGCCTACCACTTCGTGGCTGAGTTGCTGTCGTTCCCAAACACTTCCATTTTCTTATAATACAGCTGACAGTTGACTGTGGAATATTTAGGAGGCGAGGAAATTTCACGACTGGATTTGTTGCACAGGTGGCATCCTATCACAGTTCCACGCTGGAATTCACTGAGCTCCTGAGAGCGACCCATTCTTTTCACAAATGTTTGTAAAAACAGTCTGCATGCCTAGGTGCTTGAATTTATACACCTGTGGCCATGGAAGTGATTGGAACACCTGATTCCAATAATTTGGATGGGTGAGCAAATACTTTTGGCAATATAGTGTATCACTATAGTTATGATGCTATAGGCTTAGACTGCTGGAGGACATAGGGACCCCTTTTCATCATTTGTTCTTTCTCCTTTCTCCAATTCTGTAGTATTTGTTAATTCAATCTCTAACATTAAGCTCTCTGCTTTTTCGCATCACAGAAGCTTCATCTGGTATGGAGATAAATATTAGATGTGCTGCTGCCATCAACACCTTTGCTCATAGATGATGGAGCTTGGCCCGTTTTTCAGTGTCATCCTGTTTCTCTTACTGTGACTAATTCAGTGGGGGCTGGTGGAGTTTTCTGGAGGGGGGGCTATGAATTCAAAATAGATGTATCCCAAAAACCAATCAAACGTATACCAAGTTACCATAGCAATATATTTATATGAATGCCAAAAACAAAAAACATTATAAAAACACTTCAGAAAAATAAAACATTTCATGTACAAGCTTATTTTTGTACATAAATTTTGCCGTTCTGAGGCTCTGTGCAGGCAAATCTGTTTTGCATGGTCAAATATGGTGTCACAACCTAAAAAACTAACGTACCAGTTTAATAATGAAGAAGCTATTAATCAGCTATATATTTTTTAATATATTTATTTAAGCACAACTATGCAAATTAACAATCATCTAGAAAAAGTACACTATATTATATTATTTTCCATGTAAATCCCAGATTTTTAAGCCCTTCTTTGCCTTTTCTAAAAAGTGCATTAAAAGTGGTCATAGAATGCAAAACTGAGTTAACATTGTCATAGATGAATAACAATAGTTCAGTGGGTGGGGCGTGCAGGTGAAGCAGAGGTTAGCGTGCATGACCCATGCATGGAGGACTTAGTCCTTGACAGGGCCAACCTGGATTTGAATCCGACCTGTGGTCCTTTGCGGCATGTCTCTCCCCCTCTCTCATACCCTCTTTCCTGTCAGCCTTCTGTCAAAAAAAAAAAAACGAGCTACTAGTGCCGCAAAAACTCAAATAAAAAAAAAGTTCAGTGGGTGAAATCGCTTTCTCTGCAAATCTCACAATTTTAAAACTTCCACCATAGAAGGGGCAAATTCACAGAATTGTCGTCAATTCAGGGATGATGTCTTATTTAGTTCTGGCCTGTACTTTGGTCACGCCATGAAATGGACATACAGTAAATGCAGTGTTCCAGGCTGCACGGAGAGAGGGGGAAATTTTCACAGTCTTCCCAAGGATCCGAAGACTAGACAGGCATGTCTATCAGAAGATCCCTGCAAAGTTTGATGCTCAGCTTTTCATTTGCTCTAAGCATTTTTACTGAACCCAGCTTTAGGAGTCTTGATTGGCAGCTGACTGGACCGGATCAGGGATTCGAACTGAGCCGTGAGCGCCGGGGCTGGTCCGGGAACCCCGCCGCCCGGGGAAGGAGCGACCGAACCCGAACCAGTGACGGCATGCTTCCCTGGCTACCGTCAACAGGTAGGGTTCGGTCGCTCCGTTTCCAGCCCCGAAGCTCACGGCTGGGTTCTGCTGCACTGTAGTCAACAAAACTCCAGGAAGATTTTGATATTACCCCCCAGACATTTTTTTATTTTGGTATGAAAAATAGGACATGCCCAGGAAAAGGAGGACGTCTGGTCACCCTACCATATCAACAATTTCGATGTTTCAGTGAGTGAGTGCTTGTTGCTATGATGCATCTTTTGCTCAGCAGCTTGGCTCGTTGTAAACCAACCAATCAGCTCACAGCTCATCTAAATATTCATGAGCATACCATAAAAGGAAGAAAACCTCCTAACCAGGCTTTTGCATTAGGCTCATAGAACAGCAAATATGCCATATTCAGCCCAACCAATGTTACACACCCTATTCAGAGACCTTAAGGACCAGCAACAAATACCCTATAGAATCATTTTATGACCCCTTTAAATCAGTCCTACCTATCTTTATCCAAGCTGGGTCAGATCCTGACCTTTGAAAAAACGAGGTAACAGTCAAAGCAGCAGAATAAAGCATTAGCCTCGCTGCATGCAGTTAGTTAGACCTAGTAGCTAAACTAGGTCCTAAAAAAAGTGAGTGAACCACCTTCAACTGTCTCTGTACTGCTGGTTAATTTTGATGTTTGGGCGCTCTGGTCCAAACGATTTAACCTCCAGCTTCTCTTATTAATTCACCTGTCAACCACCCACATAACAACTGTGTAGACAGTTACTGCCAACTTAGTGAGGTGGCACTGTATGTGCCCTCTTAATCCTCTGACATGGGAGCTGACTCGGAGCTTGTGTACCTGGCTGTGTGTTTCCTGGATGGGGCCGCCTGTGGAACTGGATGAAACCTGCCTTTTGTATCTCCGCTTCGTTTTCTATGTCTGCTTCTGTCTCCTTGAACCCCAGTCGGCCTCAGCAGATAGTTTTTCACACTGAGCCTGGTTCTGCGGGAGGTTTCTTATTGTTAAAAAGGAGTTTCCCCTCACCACTGCTGCTACAAGCATGGTTGGTGTGACGGGTTGCCTTTGAGTCAATGAGTTGATGCAATCAGCTGGTTATTTTATATAAAAAACTTTAAATTAATCTGACTGTGTGATCTGGTTGAATCGTCTTTGTAAAGTGCCTTGAATTGACGTTGGGAATTAGCACTATTTAAATAAACTAAATTTAATTGGAGGGAGCACTGTTAAAGAAAAAAAAGATCAGATATTTTTGGACTCCTTGTCAAGCAAAATATGAGGGATAAACCCAGTGGGCTTGAGACAATGATTTAAATCAGTTAAAACAATGGAATAACTTCAGTAGCTATGTTTCCATACACAAAATGTCTCTGATCCGATATAAACTTTGGCTGATCGGAACTTCATTATCCCTGGACACTAAATAAAATGATCAAATGATGACAGTGTGTATAAATGTACCAAGCGTGCGATCAGATTAAATCATTGTAGCATAGGCAGAACTGGCTAGTTTTCCCAAAGAGATTCATTAGTAGAAGAAGCAGCTTCCTGTTTTGCAAACAGACCTGTACTTGCCCGCTCATCCTCAACTTTAGCTACTCACATTGGTGTATACCAGGCATCCCCAAATTCGGTCCTTAAGGCCCCCTGTTCTGCAGGTTTTAGAGGTTTCCTTGCTCCAACACAGCTGATTTTAATTGTAAGCTGATTAACAGGCTTTTGGTCTACTGCAATCTTTATAACCAGCTGTGCTGAAGCAGAGAAACCTCTAAAACCTGCAGGACAGGGGCCTTGAGGACCGACTTTGGGGATGCCTGGTGTATACCAATAGGAATGCCGATGTGAAAAACCCACCGTTCTAAATCCTAATGTCATTGCTTTCAGATCGGACCGAATCGGATTAGAATCTTCGGTCCCACATGTTTACATGACACATTTTGATCTGATCAGGCCTTCAAATCTGATTATTTTCTCCATTTAAACAAAGTCTGAGTTTGCAAAACATAAATTACACGTGATTGTTACCATAGGGGTAATGCTTCCAGTGAAATTACAAAAAAAGAGCTCATACAGTAGTAGTCCATTAAAATTTCCCAACTTTCCTTGATTGGCCCTTGACTGGTCTCCCCTACAATTTCTTGTTAGACATCAATCTTTGCACTAAAATATTCTTTCCGTCATGATAT
Organism: Cyprinodon brontotheroides; assembly: GCA_018398635.1. NCBI lineage: Eukaryota > Metazoa > Chordata > Actinopteri > Cyprinodontiformes > Cyprinodontidae > Cyprinodon > Cyprinodon brontotheroides. The sequence continues at coordinate 3,349,985 of JAGKQL010000049.1, forward strand.
GTGGAAATTAAGATATAAAGAAAAGCATAATCTCCAGATCAGACTCTGTAATTCAGCCAGCCATTCAGCTGGCGTTTTTCCTGGGAAGGGTCCTTTTGAATGGGTGCTACTGTAATAGTTGACGTCTGATTATTAAACAAATGTGTGTCTGCCTTACTTCGCTCTGCTTACACACAGTGTCCCACAGTTGGGGACTTTCTAGAGGTTTTACAAGCAGCCATGTAAAAAAGGTAACAACTCCAACAGCTGCTCTTTATCAAGTGAAGTCTCACAGTCTGCAGCTCAAACACACAATGCAGTCAGCATACAGACGTTTGTGCTTTTATGAGGAGAACTCATTTCATTATTTGGCTCTAAAAAGCAATTTGACATTTAGAGTAGTCCATAAATAGTTTATACTCTTATTTTGAAGCTCAAAAGGAAGTTATGTCTCAGTTTGTCTGTTAGGAGCAAGAAATATTTAAAAGAACAGCAACATTAGTTGTTTTCCTTTAGGTAAAGGACCCACTAATCAGTCCTGTTCTCTGTATTTTCCCTCTCTTGTTTCACAGGTGACATGTCTGAGATGATGTGTTAGATGGAGAATTAAAGTTTTAATAGCAGGCTGAACAAGGACACCATCATGGGTCTTTCATGTTGACTTAAAGTTCAGGAAAATGGTAAAAAAAAAAGGGGAACTTTCTTTTTATTACCAACTATATGCTGCTGAACATGACTCAATTATATTCTAATAAAATGTTTTTTACTCTGACTTCCTGTTGTTTTCTATAACAAAGCAATATTTTCCTATTAAATAGATCTGATTTAGCGCTGTAAAAGATCAGCTGTGCTGACAGGAGACAAACAGGAATGTTAAAGACGCCACAGTTTGAAACAGATCAGCTCTAAGGAAAGGAGCAGGAGACGGGGAGGGATAAAAAGAGAAAAAAAACAAGACATTCGTCATCAAAACCACCAAAAACAGTAGCTTCACCCCAAACACCCACTCACTCACACACCCTGGAAGGCAGACAGTGGAACATGTGACAGGATAAGTCGGGTCTGTTGTGTTTATAAAGAGAGAGGGACGAAAACAGGGACATTTGTAAAAGCAGAAACTGACAGCAGAGGTTACAAAAAAAAAGAAAATTGGGTAGAAATGTTGAGCGAGTAAAAGCGCAGTATTAAAGGTCTGGACCTACAGAGACCTACGTGGATAAAGGAGTTACCAAATATATATATATGTATTTTTTTTTAAAGAACAACTGATCACCTTTCATAATGGTTCTTGGACAGCCTACAAGCGCACTCACTCAATGGATGCTCAGACACCAGACTCACTAGTAAATAAATATTTTCCTGATCCAACTGACATTTAACAGGCTGATGGTTTGATTCTTTCTTCCAAAGGCATAAAACATTCTTGATCTCAAATCTAACTTGCAAAAAAGTCCAGATGCAATCTGGAAACAGACTTTAACTCTAAATGTAAAATATGGCCTAAATATCAGGACTATGGTTATAGCCCACACCGTTAGTGTGGACTATGGTTAACGGTTAGAATTAAATCCACTTTTTCGTATCAAATCACTGTTTTTACTTTTTTTAAAGATGTTGGAGATCTGCCTTTTTTTCCAGTGTGGTCCTGTTTCTCTGACTGTGACTAACTGGATGTGCTCTTCATCCTCTCTCACATGGGAGCTGGCTTGGAGCTCGTCTGCCTGGCTGTGTGTTTCCTGGACGGGGGCCGCCTTTTACAGTTGCCTTTTGTATCTATGCTGCTTTTTCTATGTCTGCTTCTGTCTCCTTGAACCCCAGTCGGCCTCAGCAGATGGCCGCTCACACTGAGTCCTGGTTCTGCTGGAGGTTTCTTTCTTTATGTTAAAAGGGAGTTTTTCCTCTCCACTGTAAGCCACAAGCATGCTTAGTGTGAGGGATTGCTGAAGGGTCAATAAGACAATGCAATCAACTGGTTTTCCTTAGATAGAAAACTTTGAATCAATTTGACTGGATGATCTGGTGAACAGGAAAGTGCCTTGAGATTAGCCTCGTGAGACCATCCTGATCTCGCGAGCTTTTCAAGGTTTCACTCGCTAATCGGTCTGAAGACTCTCCGTTAAAGAAAATTTGAGCCGCTTCACCAAACTTAACGCCCAATCAGCGTTGGCTTTGAGGCGGTTGAGGTGTGACGCAACGAAGCTGCGCGACAGTTCAGGCTAAAGAACATGGCGGCTTCAGCCGATGAAACTAGCGCTAGCGTGGCTATCGAGCAAAGTTTTATAGGAATTACAGAGTATTTCTTCACTGAAAGAAAGAGCAAAAACACTGCTCTGGATGCTTTTCTCAGAGGAAATGTTTTTGCTCTTCTCCCGACTTTTGTTTCGGCAAGAGTAGTTTGGCTGTTCGTATGTCATATGCTTCGTTGATCTGATTCGCTTATTTGGGCCCGTCTATCACCAACATAGGCCAATCAGCTAACCAGTATTTTTCGGCCCCTTCCCAAAATTACTTCAACAGAAGGTTTCCAAAATGATATCTATGAGCAAATCCATCTGGCAGTCAGGTTACTTTGAGATGACATGTCTTAAATTAGCGCTACATAAATAAACTGAATTAAACTTTTACTGCATCTGGAGACAAAAGAACAAAAAATTAAATTTAACAAACTACTGTAAATAGATCTAAAATGAACTCAGTCAGAAGCTTAATCTTTATAAAACTTTGATGACAATTCAGGAGTATAAGAGCTAACTAATGTTTTCAGAACTTCTGTTTTTACAAAGAACTTTAGTTGGGGGTGAAAGCCAACTTTAGACATGACATAATAAACATTAGCGATGTCCTGATACAGCTTTTCTGTTTCCAATCCACTTTCCGTACAGCAGCTTTGCATATTGACCAACAGCGATGGTGACCCACTACAATAGCAGCATGAATCATCCCTTTACTGCCTATTCAGTAGCATGCAATGATAGAAAAGGTTTTTGTTCAAGTGACATTTCTCAATCTGAAAACAATTTCAATCATATTTCAGAACAATTGACCCATTTCTTATTCACCAATGAGTTATATAACCTTTAAACAACAACAGACAGCAGCAAAGTGTTTCTATGAGATTTTAGAGGCATGCCGATTTATTCTGACATGCATTTTTTCGGCTGATTAATTTCTGATATCAATATTGGATTGGGACAGCCCTACTAAACATTCAGCCAAAGTGCAGAAGCTAATTAATGCATTGAATAACTGGTCTGTTTCAGTTTTTTTTTTGCTTTGTGTAAAATGGCGTCAGGGTGGTACGGTATCAGCAATGAAGTTAGGGAATCATTGCTTCCCATCAGTCTGGGAAGCCAAGAATGAAAGGATTCATTTAATCTCATTCTTAACAGATCCGAACTGGTTCAAAGGTCAGATGATGACCCTAAAAGAAGAACTCCATTGATGAAACACAGGGACTCTTGAAATCTGTACATAAACACCTAAAATAAATCAATGATGGGATAATGTTTCGAGATGAGCTAATTCACACAATTATTTAAGGATTTAATTTTGGGGTCCTGCTGAAATCAAACCTGGTTTTTAGTTCTGCTGTTTTTCAAAGATTTCACAACAAGGTAATGAGAGCCTCATCAAAAAGTTGAAATGTATCACCTGCACTGTGGACTCCTCCAACCATCATGGTAGTTGTGTATACACCATAAAAGTCTTTAACACCTAGATCCCTCCAGGATGGGTATTTTCCATAAAAAATGGCTGCCATTGGGCAATTGAGAAATAAAGAGAAAAGATCCAGAAGTCTAACCGACTGTAATCTCTTTTCAAACCTCTAGGATGCTGTGAAAAGTTGTCTCCATACAGTTTCAGGAGCATTTAAAAAAAAAAGTTCATTTCAGTCTGGTTTCCAAACTGACCACAGCACAGAAACAAATGACCTGATGATGGCTGCAGCTGCAGGCTCTCCTTAACCTCTCATCCCAACTCACTGAGATAGAAACCACAGAAACCATCAGTTAACAGCTGATGAGCTGGTGAAGCAGAAATGAACGACGGTGAGGAAATATCTTCATGTTAGAGGACTTTGATTTTTTTTTAACTTTATTTATATTTTAACCATCAGTGCCATTTTATATCACACTGCAGTTTTGGTTCTGATTAAGATGATCTATTATTTAAGCTTCATATGAATGAAAATTATACGTCTGAGACAAATCATGAGGTCCCCTCAGTCACCATCTGTGCAGACAGTTTCTCCTCTCTCTAAAAACCTGCAGATGTAAGTGCTTGGGTCAGTTTGTCCCACAGTTTCAAGACAAGTTTTATATTTAAAAACCACAACCTTTCTGGGGAAGTCAGCGTGTGCAATTTTCAGGCCCTGTTTTGTGCATAAACAAGATTTACAAATCCAAACTGAATAGTTTTAGGTTTATGCATTTATTTCATTAACTTCAGGTATATTCACCACCTTGCAGGTGGATGTATCCCTATTTATTTGTACTGAAATAGGGATACATCCACCTGCCACCTGAATAAAATCTTTACATCAAGACCTAAAACTTTGAATACAAAAATTCCACCAGTGAAAAAAAAAATTCCAAAGTGGATTGTAGAGTTATTAGGAAAATATAAATAAAATATAGAAGCTTTATATGTTTACAATCAACCAGTTCCAAACAGGTACAGTCAGCAGCAGGCTGCCTTTAGTGCAGGGACACAGAGGACAAACCTCAGCCCTTCTCCAAACACAGCTTAAGCTGCGCTGGCAAAATCAGATAGGAACTCTATAAACACCAAGCTCCAAAAAAAACTATGTTTTCAGGAAAACAGGCAGAGGAGGATCCAGAAATAGGAAGCTGGAATTTTCCAAATCTACAGAGAAATAAACCAGAGCCAAGTCACAAAAAAGCCACACAAAGCAGCCAAGGAGTTCCTTTTTCTGCTGGAGGGGCAAAAATACATTTCTATACCATTAAATACCTAAAGACAACGATAAGAGAAAAGTCCTGTAAGCAGACAGGATTGCTGCTTTAAATGAGCAGGAACACACACTGCAAATTATACCTAATTACTGTTTACCAGAAACAGACTGAAGGAAGGAAGAGCTGCAAACGGAACGGAGAAACTGACGAAGGAAAACGAGACGCAAAACAAAAGCTGAGCTGCTGAGGACATTCTGATGGTGTGTTTGTGTCGACTTGGTGCTGACATTTTGAGGAAGATGGTGTGTGGGCGTGGGGTGGCGCAGTGAAAGGGGCCCACTGTGGAACCCTACAGCACAATCACACCGAATGTGTTTGTGTGCTAGTAATAGTAAGAGGAGGTCAGGAGGAGAAAATGGGAGGAAAAATCAGCTCAAACTAGAATGAATGGGTTCAAATCCAAGTCAGCTTCTGGACTGATAAATTCTTTTCAACTATTTTCCAACTCTTGCTCCTGGGGGCCCCATTCAACTCTGTTTAATTGTATGGTTAATACAACTATTCCTTATTTGTGCACATTAATTATGTTTTTTGATAAAAATTGGTTAAAATGCCATCAGAACGCTTATAATATTAGTGTCCACCATATTGGATCAGTCCATTTGCTGCACATGTTCAGAAAGCTCCAAACAGACAGCAGCAAAACCATTTGAAAACAAACGATGCAAAGAGCAGTGTTGCCTTATTAGCTTTTGTCGCTAAATTTGGTAACATTTCAGACCCCTTTAGCACTTTTTAATTTCAAAAAGCTCCTACACTGCAAAAATGTAAATCAAATTAAGTAATTTTTTCCTGAAAATAAGTAACCATTTTTTCTTGAATTGAGGGCGTAAGTTATGACATTTTGCCAATGAGATCGAGACAATTTACACTTGAAATAAGAAAAAAAGAACTGCATTGTCTTATTTCAAGTGCATATTATCTAATTAACTTATTCTAAGAGTAAAAAAATACTAACTCCATTGGCAAACTATCTTATTTTTCCTGCTCAAATTAAGAGTAAATTCACTTAATTTAAGATATTTTCACTTATTTCTAGATCGTTTTTTTTTTTTTTTTTTGCAGTGTAGCGCCAAATCCAGCCACTTTCATCTGCCACTGAGACAACATCTATAAAAGCAGCTTAACTCTCTGCTCTCCAGAGCGTAGTAGATTGGTAACCCCGCCTCCTGCTCTCCTCTATCTTGTCTGCTGTCATGATTCATGCAGCTATTATTTCATCCAAATGAAAAATGGAGAACAGATAAGCAGATCATGGCTTGTCTACAGTGAAAAGAAGGACTGGGTTATTTACTTTTTTGTTAACACAGGAAGGAGCAATCAGCTAAGTGAGCCGTAGTGCTTGGAAAAAAATCTTTCCTTTTGAGACACCATGAAAAGTCAGCTGAGTACAAAACATAGAGAGGAAAACAAGAAAAGAAAAAGGGACACAACCTAGAACAGATAATGGATGTCTATTCTATTAACATTTCTCTTCATCTGTAGAATGGGTCTGTTTTATGTGTTGTCTTCTCTCTATTCAGAGGGCCCCTGCCTGTCTTTTGACTAGGGCCCCAAATTTCCTAAATCCGCCCCTGCCTGGTTGCGGGATGAACCAGAAATATCTGAATTAGAAAATATAGTCCTGCCATCTGGAGAGCTGAAGAAATCCAACTATTTACAATCAGAAAAACACCAAAATTAAACTGCTTCATTAACTAAACACTGTGCTTAGGGAGGAAACACACAGAGAAACTGGCTGCAGGGAAAAGGAGGCAATTATCAGTTTGATTGGATCAGAATAGAGACCAGCAGGCGACGCTGCCGACAGCAACACTGCTGTGACGGTTGAATGTCTTCCAGCAAAGCTGCTCTGATTTTAACAACTTTCAAACTTAAATGTTGGCAGAATTTTGCCTAACTGGGATTTATTCTGTCCTGAAAGAGAAGCATCCATAATACATGGATCCTAAAACATCACCTAGATGAATGTGTAAAATAATGCAGCATTAACAGGAAAAAAACCTGCAAAATAAAAAAAGTGGATTTAATTGGTTTGGTGTTGATAGAAGATGTTTTACATCCAACGTATGATTTATACAGTCAGGAAGAAAGATCTGCTCTTTGAAGGGTGAATCTGTTCCTTTCTAGTCTCATTAGATATCGTATCGCTTTCATTTTAGGGGAGACATATGAAGGTGAAGACTCCCAGTCATCTAGGTCATAGTCATTCCAAAGTAGTTTAAAAAAAATCCACTGGACTTTGTTTCCAAGTTTGAAGATGTTTTGCTTCTCATCCAGGAATCTTTTTCTAATCAAAATGTGAGAAATAGCATTGAGTTTGAGGCTTTATTGAGTGGGCCAAAAACAAAGCATCACTTTGGCTTAGAATGAGACTAGAAAGGCAAAAAATGAACTCTTTAAAGAGCAGATCTCTCTTCCTGGTGGTACAAATCATAAATTTGATGTCAACATTTTGATTTTGATAAAAAGCTTCCAGGATGGGAAGCAAAACATCTTCAAACTTGGAAACAAAGTCCAGCGGATTGTTTTTTAACTTTTTTTGGGAATTTTAAGCAAGACATTACTGCAACCACTGACATCATTTATGAAGATGATATTTAAAAGATAAAAGAAAAAACTTTAATAGATTCAAATGTCTTCATGTTTGTCCTGTAGTCTGATGAGTTGCACAAGAACCAACTCATTTACTCCTTTTAATAAATACAGATAAATATTCAGATTTCCTAGAGATTCTATAAACAAATGAAGAATCTTCTGGTTTGTTTTTAAGGATGAATGAAATGTTGCTAAATAGGTTCAAACAAACATGGGGAAGATTTGAGATTTGAGGAGGAATCTGAGGAAGCAAACTCTACGTCTTACTTGGATGTGGGAAGCCGGTCGGTACGCAGCATCAGCAGAACAGACACCCGAACACATCTTGAAGAGAGTCTTCATCGCTCTTCATCAGCCTACATGACCAACTCCTCAGACACGCAGAAGCAGCTCTGCTTCACATGGAGCTCCCAGTAGAAGCAGGCCTCCATGCTGCCTGTTTACCACAGACACTCCCTCCCATCCCTGCTGCAGCCCATAGTAGCTGCTGAGGAGACCCTGTAGCGCAGCCACAGGTGAGGGTCATCAGCTCGTTACAGAGCCGGCCTTCATCCGGAGGCTCCTCTCCTTCCACATGCGCTCAGAGAGAAACTCCTACCTTGTCACTGTCCATGGTGTTCTGGGACGTCCTGGAGGCGATGGAGATGGTGTCTGGTTGGCTGCTGCCGTCTCCCTGGCTGTCTCCGTCTTCTCCCTCCCTGAGAACAGCCAGACATGCACAGCACTGTCACTACCAACGTCCTCATCTCTCTGCTCACATCTCAGCAAACACAATTATACTCATGACAGAAATAGAAAAAGTTCTGCAAGTTCTAGTTTTTGCACTTGAAAATAAATCATCTGTTTCCTATCAGATCTGAAAGTATTTATTTAACCAAAACTGTATGTATCCCATAATAATCATCCTATGGGATCATTACTACAGTATATGGCAGCAGTACTTCTACAGCGTCATGTTCTTACAGGGACGTACTGAAGTGTTTCGACACCTTGTCAAACTGTATTGATACTGCGTTCATACTGTCTCACAGAATACTGACACCTGCTGGACCTTTAAAGACACTACAGGCTGCTTATTTGACAGACTAAACTGAATTGATTTGATCAGCTAGTACAGGGGTCTGCAACCTTTCATATCCAAAGAGCCGTTTAGCCCTGAGTTCAGTTAATTAAAAGTCGCTTAGAGCAAAAAATATTATATGACCAAATACTACCTAATATTTTTTTTTACCTTTTTGCAATACGATATTTGTTGCCATCTAAGCAACATACAGTTTATTTATTTGTATTTTTAGCTTTCAAAATAATTATGAAACATAATTTCTACGTTAATAAAAAAAATTGCTCTAAAAACATTTCTTTTTTCTTTACATGACACTCTGTAGTGAAAATTCAATTCAAATATTCTAAAAACCATTACAGCTTCTGAGACAGGTTAGACAGGTAGTTCTTAGTGTCACTTTTAGCCATTATTAAGAGCCATAGGAGAGCCAGTTTCATCGTAGAGTGTGAGCTGTACCTGCAGGCGACAACTGAAAAAAAATCGTACAGTGTATGCCCGGCGTTATGGACACAGAAGGTTTTTTTTTTCAGCTGATATCCTGAATTTTTTTGACATCCGTTACTGATTCAGTTTTCTTGGTTTCTGTATAAGGTTTGGTCAAAAGGAGTCATTTCATTTCACTTCACAGTGCAGATACCCTATTAAATAACTGAATGAATGATCTCTATGATCTCCATCTATGCGAGTAACCATGGCGATTCAGTCATGGAAGCAGTTGTAATGTTTAGCTGATGGGATGTTCTATGCATTCAGGTGGGAGTAGAGCTGCTGGCTGACCTCTTTGGATAATTCCTGGGCTTGGTCAGCGCCGGCGTTTTAGGCAGATGAAGAGGCTCCTTCAGCGCCCCCTTCAGGTGAGTCATTCTCTCTTGGATCACCTCACGGATGTTTTTTATCCACTCTTGTTTGGCTTCCATGCTGGAAGCCTGGAGGAGAGATTTTCTCTGTTTAAAAACGGGGAACAATGACGCTCAAAAGCTTGGACTACTTTGATATATTTTGACCTACTTTTAGCACAGTTTTATTATCAGAGGAGGGGGTTCTTCCTGCCCATAGAGCAAATTTACACGGGTCACCCTCTATGTGCTCCGTTACTCCCAACTCTGCCGTCTGCAAACAAAACAGAAGCAAGATTTAAAACCTTTAAGCAAACAGAAGGGGGACCCCTGCAGGTTACACGGGGAACTGCGCTCAGCTCTCACCAGTAGTCTGTTCTTGTATTGGTACTTCGTCCTTCCTGCTGAGTCTTTGATCTCTTTGCTGAAGACCAATGAAAACTCAAACAGGAAAAGGTGGCGGTCCCGCCCTTTTCGGATCAGGGCGCGTGGGTCCCAGACCTGGAAGCTGTCCTGGAGGATCAGCTCACCCTGAACCCCCAGGTTCTCCTCAAAGCCTGAGGCAGAGGTTGACAGTTAAACTCCCAGATGCAGAGCAGCTGTTTATCAGCAGAGTGGAAACGGTCTTACCCTCCAGCATGGCTAAATGCATGGCGTCGTTGGCTCTCTTAGGAACACTGAGCATCACCTCCAAACCGTCTTTGATCTCGCCTTTACCCTCCTCGCAGCATGATAGCAGCTCCTGCATGATGACACAGTAAAAGTCAGACTGCTGCTGCTGGATCTGTCAGAGTGGATCGGTTGTCCGGCTGTTCTACCTTCAGCAGAAGTTGGTACTTCGTGATTCTCTGGACTGGTTTGATGAGGTAGGAGTTGAGCGTGTTTCCCAGCCCACGTCTCTGCTGAATGTCCTGTTCACCAACAACAAAGCATCACAAACCACTTTGTGAAATTCTTTCTTTTACACAATTTATCCTCAATGAGCTGCAATTAAACAGAACCACGATGTTTTAGCTCTGCTACATTTCTGAACATTAAACTTTATTGTTATTCTTTAAGTTTTCATGTGACATATAAAAAAATATATATGCATGGTTGGATTTCCTGCACTTTGAACTTATCTAACTGGATTGTCTGTTAAGTGCATTTAGAGAACATGTTGTGAATTGGCAATGTATAATTAAACTGATTTGAAATCAAATTTTTTGTTTTCTTTACAAAAAAACAACTAAAATGTGTCGTCTATTCAAATTCAGACCCAATAAGGAAATATGTTTGCTGCAATTACATCTTCAAGACAATAGAAATAAGCAAAAATGTCTCAAATTAGGTGCATTTACCCCTAATTTGGGTGGGTAAACGAGATGATTTGCCAATAGAATGAGTGTTTTTACTCTCACAATAAGATAATTAGATTATCTTATTAGATTATATGCATTGAAATAAGACATTTCATTAGTATTTTTCTTATTTCTTTTTTTTTTTCTTATTTCAAATGAAAATTGTCTTGCCCCATTTGCAAAGTGTCTCACTTACCTCCTCAATTCAGGAAAAAATGCGTTTATTTTAAGAAAAAAAATACTCATTTAGGTTTAAATTTTTTGCGGTGCATTAGCTCAATTTTTTGTAGCTGCACTACTCACAATGAATATTCATTTCCACATAAACTAAAGCTCATTTAAAGGGAATTTGAGTGTTTGTAATTATCATCTACAGGCATTGTCATAGTCCTCCCTTTTTATTCTGATAGCTGAAATAAAAAAACAACAAATGCTTTTAAAAATCATCTAATTAGCAACCAGGGTTAATCTGTGTTGAATTAAATCTCATCATCAATGCATTTGATCATGGATTTGATCTATAGTGTAAGGCGTAATTTGAAATAGTGTAATTTGAACAAAGTGATGAAAACTGCAAGATAAATGAGAGTAAAGTTAAATGATAGTTGAGCTCTTTGTAAAGAAAAGAAGACTTGATGATGCCACAGTAGTCCAGTATAAAATGTGTTTGACACCCAGAGGTCATGGCTGTCCAATTAAACTGGAAATGATGCAGGACTGAGCCCCATGGAAACTCTGGAGGAGCTGCAGAGATTCATGGTTCTGGTTGAAGAGGCTTTTCCAATCTGGATTAGATGTCTCATCTGTCTCCCGTTAAGTGGCCAGTGAAGGGAGTGAAGTAGATTCTTTGGTCAGCTGAGGTCCAGACTGATATTCTTTTGGACTACATGCAAAGGGGAGTTGTGGCCTAGTGGTCAGGGTGTTCCACTTGGAATTCAGAGGTTCTGAGTTCAAGCCCCACTCCCACAGATGGCCACTCTGGGTCCCTGTGCAAAGACCCTTAACCACACACTGCTCCCTGAGCGCCGCACAATGGCAGCCCACTGCTCCCCAAGGGGATGCAGAGAGTCCATTTCGTTGCTATGTACTTGTGACCTTGTAATACAAATAGAAAATCTGGAAAGAAAAATCTTATCTAACAAACTCTCCACTATAGAACATGGTGGTGGCAGCATCATGGATTGGGTGAAACTTTTCATCAGCATTGACAGCAGAGCTGGTGAGAATTGATGGGAAAATGGATGCTGCCTAATCAGGATCAGCATCCAGCAGCACCATGACACCAAACATACAGCTAGAGCTACGATTTAAAGAGTCACATCCAAACACAGTCAGTCCTAAATGGAACAGAGAGGAGGAAGCATTAACGGAGAAGTGACGTTTACACTCCCTCTGCTTCCAGTCTGACTGAGCTGAAGATATTTTCAGTCTCTAGATGAGGACAGCTGGTAGAGACATACCTCTAAATTATTTTTTTATTTTCTTAAACCAGTATATTTTGTTGCCAATGTGTGGTTGGAATTGTATTTTTGTGTCCATCTAAAAACACTTATTTAAACGTTAGATGATTATTGCAGGTAAAAACGGTCTGCATTAGTTCTCCATTAGAATTAAATGATAAACCCTGATTTTTTTTTATTATGTGGTCTGAACACTGAACAGCTGCTTCTAGTTTAACAAGCGTTCAGTGATTAAACAAAGCCACCTGCTGGCTAAAAGGAGAAACTACATCACACGTGCTAGGACTGGTTGGTTATTTAAATCAGGATGCTTAATTAGTCTCTCTCTGCTCTGTCCTTCTCTGTCTTCATTCTGTTATTCTAACAGAAAACAACACAAACACTTTTTAGCATGATCACCTTAACAAATGTAAACTCTTGACTATTTGTTCTACTCTAAAATAACTCTTTGTTGTGGCCTTTAACTGTATCCAAGTGGTAAACATTTAGTTAAAAAGTAGCTATTAGAGACCAAGTGTCTGATCTTCAAAGGTTCAAATTAGGGCTGCTAATTTGCAAGAGCTTTTTTTTTTTTTGTTTTGTACACGCAATGACTGGGAAGGTGGCGAGTGATCTAGAACAGCGGTCCCCAACCACCGGGCCGCGGACCGGTACCGATCCGTCGGTCATTTGGTACCGGGCCGCACAGAAAAAAAATATATATATAATCTATTGATGATCAGAGTCTGAGTGATGTTTTATTTTGATAAATATTTAAAAAATTGCGGTATTCTCTCCAAATTACATCAGAGGTGCATCTGTGCCTCTTGACACAGGTTAATCCAGTTCAAGACTCATCCTATCTATAACATCCTATCTTTGTGAAGCTGGATTTTCTGCGGTTACAGCGAACCAAAACAAAGCTACGGAGCAGACTGGACATCAGAGCACACTTCTGTCATTGTCTCCAATTATACCTAGATGGGACCGGCTTTTTTCAGAGAAACAAAATCAGGGCTCCCACTAATTCAACATAATGATGAGTTTTATTTTTATGCTGTTTGTATTTGATTTTATGCCAGTCGTATCATTTATTTTTATCATATTTACTCCCCACACTTTAAAGTCCGGTGCGTGAAAATAATTTTTGACATATAACCGGTCCATGGTTGGAGACCGCTGATCTAAAAAACTGCTGCAAAACATTTTTGCTGCATTAAAATAAGCTGATTGTGTGGTGTACACGCTGCTGTCATAAAATGAGGTTCAAAATCATGCACTTGGGGGTAATAATAATAAAAATTATTATTTAAATGATTAAAACTATTAATCATCCCACTAAATCAGATTAACAAAGCAAGAAACACACACATAAGGTGTGCATGTCTTACAATAGGTGCAAAGATGTAAAACATAACCGTGCTCCATGCTTTGGTGAATCCATTGTGAGGAATAAGAGATGCAGACCGATGAATTAGTGCAGTTTGGTCATTAGAATATGATCTGCATGTTGACAAAGGCACATAGCTTTGCAAACCAAACCCCGTGCTGAATTGGAAAGAGGAATAACTCTGAACCTTCTTTGAAAGTGTTTTAAGACACCCTAACCCTCTAAAGATCAGGCCCCAAGCTTTTTGAAGAAATAACAATAATAATGATTTAAAAAAAAAACCTAATTCATGTTAAAATCATTCTGTAAAATCATAAAATAAACATCTGGTACATTTTTCATACAAAAAACATGATGCAGATTATTTAGAGATCTACATTCTACATACAGGAATACATAACTTGTTTCACTTAAATGGCTTCTACTTTTGTGAATATTATTTTTCTTTGTTTTGCTGCGAAAAATTAGAATTAAATCTCTACTCTGGGACAATAAAAGTCTTTCTATTCTGTTAATTAGTTGGACCTTGCTTTCAGGCCATATCCAGATGTTTAAAGCCAGCCAATGTTGTCAGCCTTTAAACCAGCGTTAATGTTTATTTGTGCTCTTTATGATGCTGAAACACCCAACTTAGTAAAAGTTTACGCTTCCTGTTGCAGAGATAAGATGAAAAATTCAGACATCCTGTAGCAGACCTTCAGTGATGGTTGGTGCTGAGAAATTCAGGTTTTATTATCAACTTTTTCAAACATCTTGTCCCATTTGAGAGTAAAATATTGGTTTCTTTGGAGCAGCTTGAAGGTTCGCTGTTTGGGGAAAACATTTTACTGTATCTTTGTCACAAACTTTGTTTCTACTGTGCTGTACTTTGTCGTTAGACTTGATGGATTTATCTTACATAATATGATCAATTTATTTTCATTGTATTTGAGTATCTGACTAAAACAATGAAACATTTCCTAAGCTTGTTTATAATGATAAAAGCAGGATAAGATTTATTCTTTCGCTTCCTAGGGAGCATTATTCCAATATTAGTGGAGCTGTATTTTTAGTAATGGACTTTTATTTTTTTAATTGATGCTCTGATTTCTTTTCTTTTTTTTTACCCTGAAAACAACTGTTCTTATTCTTTATTAAATCCCTAAACTAATTGGATATAATTAGAGATGAGTTTGGGGTTTTACTCACGTCAAAGAAGCTGCCAGCGTGCTCCAGGATGAGCTGACTGGAGTCGGGTTTGTTCTTGCAGTAGTCCACATAGATGTGGAACTTATCAGCCTGAGAAAAAAGAGTTTCAACAAATCAGGCCAAGCTTAAAACAAAAGGGAATATAAAGGCAGACAATGGGGAGTAAAACTTCTCACCCAGGTGACGAAGCAGTGGCCCACGTCCTCTGGAAGCTGCTCATAGTTCACCAGTTCCTTCAGGAAAATACTGCAAGAGAAGAAGGAGGATCACCTTCATCCCAGAGCGACATCCAACAGGAAACAGACCCCGACTCTGACTCCTAACCACCTGCTACCTAACGAACATCCAGCTCACTCACCTTCCACTGCTCTCTGATCTAGGAACACCTCCTCAATCGATCAGGATCAGGATCGATCGATTATCAGTGATTTTTAACACTAACAATAAACTTTGACCATCCCCAACACAGTCTTAGTAACTGCAGTAGTTTTTTTCAATTAAAAAGGTAATCTAATTACAGTGGTAAGGCCATTACGTTACTCCCAATCTACCGCAGCGTCACTGTGACATCATCATAGTGCCTCTTTATAAGCGAGCTCTCTGCTGTGAAGAGAGATTTTTTCTCCAGGGAGCTAAATATGCATTCCTGATGCTGATTGGCTGAAGGAAGCTGAGATCGAGACGCACGGGACACCGATTGGCTTAGCTTCTTCTTCTACTTTTTAATAAGACAAAGATAAAAGAAGAAAAAAAAAGGTCATGGAGAGTTTAAGGTTTGGGTTGATAATTCATGAAAAAGCTCAATAGTCTGAGTTTAGATCTTTCAGCAGGAGGTTAGAGGAAGTCCATGAACTGTCTGTGTAACCGAACCTTAAAGATGCACAGAAGAACAGAAACAGTAACATAAAAGACTCTCTGTCTAAAGCCTGAAACTTCAGAGAGAAGAATCCAGTTTTTATGTCATCTCATCGCCACAGAAACTGCAGCGGAAACAATCTCCTTAGAGCTTACCTGTTGTGGAAGTCATAGATCTCCTGCATGTTGCCGAAAATTATTTGTTCCTTGTTGGCGATGCCTTGAGGAATCTCCTCCTCACCGCTGGTCATCTCCCTCAGGTAGGTCTGACACAGAGAAAGAGGCAGTCAGCGGAATACCAGAACCAGACAAGGAGCGACATGGAGGAAAAAACGACGTGTTTGCTCACTTCTAGACACTCCTGCAGATCCCTGACGTAGGCCTTCTCTGTCTGCAGCAGCTCAGCCATGATGAACCTGAGACCAAGACGGGATTTTAGCAACACAAGCAACTTACTTTTCATACCTGTAACACACAAGCTATGAGATTTACCCAAAGATGCTGCTCTGATCCACCTGTGTGTGTGTGTGTGTGTGTGTGTCTGTGTGTGTGTGTGAGTGTGAGTGAGAGTTTGGCCGTTTTGGGATCCTTCTGAAGCGGGTAATTTCATCCCTGCTTTCATAGCTGCCTCTCTGTGTGCTGGAGGGGCTTTAGCTCATCTGTTCACCTGTCTGAGTCTGAAGGACATTTTGGTCACATTTTCAAATGCTCTTTTCTCACGTATGTGCAAAAATAAGTAGGTTTAAAAAGCCAGTTTCCATGGCTGTTATGATCATTTAACTGTCAGCATATTGACATGATTTCAGTGGGATTTTTACAGCTTTCAGTGTAAGCAGCATTGGTGCTGAAATGTGCTGGACAGAGCCCTGGGGGCAGAGAGCAAAGATGGCCTGTATTTCAGTGTAGCAGCTTGGAAAAAAAATAAAATAAAACTCTGAATCATGATGCAGAACCTGAGGACTGGATGACCTTTTGACCTTTGGTTCATAACCTTAAAACTAAAGCAAGAGAAACAAAAAAATCTGCTGCTCAAACGTATCTGAATTGACTAAGACCAATTTTGTCTCAATCAAAGAAGGCGGTGAGAAGAGGAAAGTATTTTATGTGTGTTTCAAATAAAAATACTCATATGAGTGTTTTTGAAACTTGTGAAGTTTTTGCAGAACTCTGACTTCATAGCGTTAAACCAAACGTCTCTCCATCGTGGAGGAGAGAGAGAACAGCGGCATCATGTGAGAGTTTAACTACACAAAGATGTAAAACATAACCGGCTCCAGTATCACAGTAAGGAGGCAAACTTAATGCAGGTCATCTCTTTTTCAAATCAATTAAATTCAATTCAGGCCATAGCACCAATTCACAAACACGCCATCTCAAGGCACTTTACAGTTCAAGGATCATCCAGTCAGATTGATTCAAAGCTTTCATCGAAGGAAAACCAGCTGATTGCACTCCACTCATTGACTCTTTCAGCAATCCCTCATACTAAGAATGCTTGTAGCGACAGTGGAGAGGAGAAAACTCCCTTTAACAGGAAGAAACCTCCAGCAGAAATCCAGGCTCAGTGTGAATGACCATCTGCTGAGGCTTCCACTGGGGAGTTCAAGGAGGAGGCGGAAGCAGAGATAAAAAACAGCAACTCTGAGCTGCACAGGTGGCCCCGCACCCAGGAAACAACACACAGCCAGGAAAGATTAAGGAAAGGACTCACTCTTTCTTTCTGGCCGACTTTCTTTTCTCTCCTCATTGACCTCATGATTGGGATCCCGTAGTTTGACCTCAGGGTCGTCCGTCAAACTTGCAGGCATGATGTCCAGCTCCAGGTCTTTATTGTCCTGCAGACAGAGCGAACCTTTTCTCAGCGTTTGGAACCATTTCTAACCGCCGTCAGTAAGGCGCTGGCTCCTGTCCAATGGTTCACCTCAGAGCTGACGCCCAGGCTCCTCTCCAGGCTCTCCTGATATTTGGCCATGCGCACAGAGAAGTCCCGGTATCTGCGGTCCACCGTGCTGACCCAGCGCTTCAGCTCCGACACGTGGGCGTGGCCTTTCTCCACCAGATTGTCTGCCAGCTGGATCAGAAGCTTCACCTTCTCCTTGGTTTGCTGGAAGTTGACGTGACACTCAGGGTTACACTGACCAACATAGAGGTCCAAGTTTAGCAATTAGAGAATTCATTTCATCACTATTACTAGTTCAGATCCCAGCTTGGCTGTTTATCCTTCCTATAATTACTCAGAGTTTTTATTGAAACTGACAGCAAATATGTTGGTGAAGATTCAAAAACAAAGAAAAAGAATTTTGGACAAAGAAAATAGGTGGTTTGAGAGCGGCGTGAACTAAGCCATCTATTACCCCATTTACACTACCCTTGAAAAAAACCGATTCATGCCGAGACCGGTCCGAGCTCGGATCTGACGACCGTTTACACATCACGCTATCTCGGTTCCTCGACTCCTCGCCTCCTAGTGACGATTCTGCGGTATTACTGCCAGAATTGAAGGAGGAAATCAAGAAGTAGTTGGTGGCGGTATTGCACCCAAAGTTGTTTGCCAACCGCCATAAAACACAAGAAGAAAGAAGGGACGAAGAAGGAGGGAATCAAGCAAATAAAAATGGCGGCGCCCGTCACATTCAGAAAGCTTGATTATTATTATCATCCCAGGTCAGCACCACGCTCTTTTGAAGCCATTATTTAAAATGTGGGTGGAGAAGATTTTGATTGTTGTTTAGAGTTGTTCTTCTTCTTCTGTTTTATGTTAGTTGGCAAGCAACTTTCGGAGGCATTACCGATGTGCAGCCAGACAGAGATGAGGCGTTCTGCTCATGCACTCTTGTTATCAGAGAACCGAGCCGAGCCCAACTCTGGAACTGGTCTGCAGTTAGCGCGGTTCGGTTGTGTCTAGCTCGGTTCAGTTCAGTTTGTTTTCCATTACACACACACTATAAGTTATCTCAGTTACTGAGCTTGGGAATCTGGTGGTTAGGTTTTATTCAATGTGATGATTGTAAAATTAATGTGTGTGTTTATGAAACATTTGTGCAGAGGGTGCTCCACTCCTGTCTCATGATCCAGTTAGGAGACCATCCTGCCTTTGTCATTCTGATGGAGCATTCTTGTCTTCAGCGAACTGATCAATTGTTCGGTCAGAACAATACTCTGTTTTTAACCATGTGTCATGTTCTGTTAATAAACGCCTGAGGAGGGGGTCCAGTGGAGACAGTGCTTAAATCTGGAGTCTCAACTGTCTCTCCTTCCGCTGCAGGAATTGTATCCATAAATTGTGTGTATTTCAGTTCTTCTTAAGCAAAAATCCTACATTTTGTGAACCCGACAGACCGGTCTCAGCACGGGTTTTCAAGGGTAGTGTAAATGGGGTATATGTTAGGAAAAGAAAAACCAACCTTAAATAGAGGGGTTGGACTCATCTTTTAAACTTTCAAAAACCTACGATGCAGCAATTGAGTTGATTCCTTCCCGCTATCACTGCAACCCCAACCCCTTTACAGGGGAACAGAAGACCTTGCCTAGTCAGCCAGGCCAACAATTACCTTTAACTACAACCCTATCAGAGACATAGACAGGTATGGGGCATTGAGGGCGAACAAAGAATCCTAACGACCCCCATTCCAAAGGGGTCATACTTTTCTATTTGCATAAAACAAGGCTTTGTTGGGCTACTGCATAAAGCCTCGAACTCAACGCTATTCCTGACATTTTGAATTGAAAAAGCCTCCTGGATGGGAAGCGAAACATCTTCAAACTTGGAAAAAAAAGTCCGGTAAAATGTTTTCTAACTTTTTCGAACTAACAGCAAAGTTTTTCAAACTCTGTAACATCTTTAATGTTTATTTGAGACCAAAAATCAAAAAGCAAACATTTAGTTTTATTTCTTAAATCCCAGCTTGTTTTCATCCTCGTTCCTGTCCTCCAGACACACAGCGTACCTTAGCAGAGAGTCTAAAGTGATGGTAGTCATTGAGCAGCTGCTGTGTTTCCTCACTGCTCTCCCCAGGAGATGTATGTGTAGTCAGGTAAACGTCTCCTGTCTCCTGGATCCAGTCCAAAGCCTGGAAACAAACAGAAATCTATAAGATTCAGAGACGGATTCATCTCAAATATTGCTGACTGCGGCGGAATAACCCAAACCTTAAATGATTATTTAAAAAAATCCACCTTTTTTTTTTTGAGGGAATTTATTCAGTGGGTTAAAAACATGTTTCATTTGAGAGCTTTTAATAAAATCCAAAGTCCTCTACAAATGAGTTAAAGAGACAGCTGGAATATTTCCTCTTGACTCCTGCTGTTCTTAACCTTCACTGCATAAAACTGAAATGTAAATGAAGCTGATTTTTTCTTAAACTTTTGTATATTTTTCTTGAATTCAGGAGGTAAGTGACACACTTCGCCAATGGAATAAGCTAATTTACATCTAAAATAAGAAGAAAACAATTGCATTTTCTTATTTCAAGTGAATATTATGGTGAATTATCTTATTTTGAAAATAAAACCCATTCCATCAGACAAATCATCTTATTTTTCATGACTCAATTTAAGGGTAAATGCACTGACCTTTAAGACTCTTCTTACTTATGTTTTAGGGATTGTTTTTGCAGTGATTTAGGAGGAGAGCGTTTATTAATCACCTTTTCCCCCTGAGGTATACATTTGATGTGCACTGCAAAAACGATCTAGAAATAAGTGAAAATGTCTTAAATTAAGTGAATTTACTCTTAATTTGAGCAGGAAAATAAGATTGTTTGCCAATGGAGTTAGTATTTTTACTCTTAGAATAAGTTAATTAGATAATATGCACTTGAAATAAGACAATGCAGTTCTTTTTTCTTATTTCAAGTGTAAATTTTCTCGTTTCATTGGCAAAATGTCTAACTTATGCCTTCAATTCAAGAAAAAATGCACTTATTTTAAGAAAAAAAATGACTTAATTTGATTTAAATTTTTTTGCAGTGTGACAGATTTATTTCATCACAGGTTCTGAACCAAAGCAGGACAGTTGAACTAAATATCTTAAAAAAAAATAAAAACAGCAGAAAGAAATGGCATCAGCAACCATCAGCTCCAGATTTGAGGTTGATGCTTGTTTGGGAGAAATCCCAGAAATAAACAAGCTTTATCTTTGAGACGAGGGTTTTCCTTAACACATCAAAAATTTACAGTAAATATCATAAAGTAAAAGGTTCTCATTTGTAAGGATATTAAATATTTGCAATTGTACTGAAGTTTTTTTGAAAATGTGCATGGTTTGTTTCTGGATGTTTAGGCGAATGGCTTCTGCTTCAGTATTAGTCAGGTAATTGGAGTGGAGCCACACAGTTTTTTCATCTCATTTACATTTCTCCTAATCTTCATTTATTATTTTATTTTTATGGAAATGTAATATCTATAATGTTTTTTATTCTTGAAATAAATAGCTTAACCTAACGGTTTGTTTTTGCACGTTCAAGTGGATCACAGAGGGGAAAAGACCATCTAGTTTATGGCTTCATTACTTAGAATTCTACAACTGAGATCGACCTAAGAATGAAACAAGTAGGAAGACAAGCTTCTTCTGCTTAACCAAATATTTTGGATGATCTGTGATGCTGTGAGCCTGTTTTTCTTCAAAAGCTCCAGAGAACCTGATTAGAGTTCATTAGCATCATTAATGATTTGATTTTAAAAAGTATCAGTTAGTAGATTGCAAATGGTTGCCTTTGCTTCGGCAGGATTACCCAAAATATACGGCTAATCTAACAGAAATGATTTTTCCTCTAGAAAGGCTGCTGGCTGAGCTGAAGGGAAGCGAGCATCAGAAAGGAGCCAGGATGATCTCTGTCTGCTCAGACTCTGGGAAATGTCATATTAGCATGACCAGCAGGGCGATCGATCACTGGGCCAGAATTCATTCACAGCATGGCGTGTTTCCCTAAATTCCTCCTTAAATGGAATCAAATCAAGGGATGATTGTTGTTTACATGTTTGATTTTTTTTTTATTATGAGGAAGCCAAACACATATGTTCTGACCTGTTTGGCACTGCGTTCAAACACCAAGTACTGCTGACACTGGTCCAGCCTTCGTTTCTTCAGCGTCCAGAAGTGAAGAACCCGGTTCTCCCTCTGCAGCAGCTCGTTCAGAATGGCTGCACACAGAAGCACATCAACCCTGCTTATCTGAGCCGACCCTACACCATGTTAATGGAATCCTATGCATGTGACTTTCTCTGCTGCTCCACCAGCAGGGGTCACCATAGAGCCACGTACCTTTAACCTGCTGCTCAGGTCCTCTAGCGTGGCCTGCGGCTCCAGGTGTGCTCACATTGTTTCTGTGGATGTATTTCAGGAACACCTCAGCATTCCTCCGCGCCAGCGTGCACGCCTAAAATCACAAAATGTGTCCACACAGATTTGATTGGACATCATTTCTACCTGAGGAGCTCCATGAACGGCCTGATCTGTTACTCCACCTTCAGGAAGGCTTCCTTCTGCTCCAGGTGCTTGCTGATCAGGGGCAGCAGATGATCACTCTCCACTGAACTCCCAAGTTTGTCATGGCTCCCACACCAGTCTTCATCCCTGCGGTACTCCTGCTCCAGGCTCTCCAACACGCTGCACACCTGCAGGGATACAGACTGGCAGTGTGGATCATCGCTGGAAGGATCCACCAGCTGTGTAAGGGAAAGGAGGCGTGAAGATTACCTGCTCTGACGTCTTGTAGAAGGCCACGGAGGCATTGACCAGCTTCAGGCGGTCCTCCATCTTTAGCATCAGCTGCTGCCAGTGGACGGCCACCTTCTCAGCACAGCCGCGGATCGCCTCAGGGTCATAGTGACCCGCCTGCAGCATCATCTGGGAGAGTCAGGGACAAAGGGCAGATGAAAGCAGATACCTTGCAGCAAGAAGGTTTGATTCCCGGCCCGGGGTCTTCCTGCATGGAGTTTGCATGTTGTCCCTGAGCAAGCGTGGGTTCTCTCCGGGTATTCCGGCTTCCTCCCACAGTCCAAAAACATGTCTGTTAGGTTAATTGGCTTCTCGAAATTCTCTTTAGGTGTGAGTGTGTGTGAATGGTTGTATGTCTCTGTGTCGCCCTGTGATGGACAGGTGACCTGTCCGGGATGGACCACGCCTCTCACCTTTAGATTGCTTTTAAATCATCAAACATCCCTTCATTTCTGAGGGTAGCCCCATGGAGACGTCCCCTGACATGAGTTTATTCAGCACTTAGATATTATTTTAAACTCTAGAAAAGTAAGAGATTAACTTATGGAAGAATTATCCTGCCATAATGCAAGAGCACATAATTTCAATTTAAGAAAAGAATTTCATCTTCTTGCACTCAAAACTTATAATGCTCACACTCAAAACATGCGCTCTCTCTTAAATTTTTTCTCTAAGAACTCAAATCTTTTGTTTCTTCTCTCAGATCTAATCGGATCGTCGCCTAGCAACCTTTCCAGCCAATAGAACGACAGCCTCGGAAAGGGAGGGTGCGCTTGTCTAACCCTACTGAGTGTGCCTGTGATAAACCTTACCGACAATAAATTGGCTTTTTAACTTTAAAAGCTATTAAAATAAGAAGCTGAAAAACAAAACAACAATCAGGAAAAATAAAAAAAGGAAATAATAAAGGGCTTATTTCAAGAATCACCAATGAAAAGTCACTTCATTTTTCTGCTGGAGGCAGAATTAACATCTGCCCTGACTCTCAAACTTTTTGTTTTTTCTGACAGAGCAAATTTTCTGAGGCGTGAGTTTTCTGTTCACACATCACGCCACGCCTGAAAACGGATAGCTTTTAAATTAAAAGCCATTTTATTGTCGGGTAAGGTAACTCAGTAGTAGTTAGACAAGCCGCACCCTTTCTGAGGCTGTCACTCTATTGGCTGGAAAGCGTTGCTAGGCTTAACGCATCTGATCCAATCTGAAAAGAGCAAAAAATCCCATAGCAGAGCCTCACGGGTTTCATGGTTTAACTGAGACTGGTGCAGCAGAGCGCCAGTTTGTGCCAAGAGAAGAGGCGAGAGGAGAAAATATCTGTGCAAGAAGCATTAAATCTGGAGAGAAGAAACAAAGATTTGAGAGAGAAGAGAAAAAATATTGAGAGAGAGCCAAAGATGTTTTGAGTGTGTATAGTATTATAAGTTTTGAGTGCAAGAAGATGCAAATTCTTTTCTCAAATTGAAATTATGTGCTCTTTTGCATTATGGCAGGATAATTCTCCCAATTAACTTGTAATTTTAAGGATCCATAGTTTGTTTACTTTCAGTCATTCTGAAGTTTTCTCCCTTTGTGGATTTGGTTCCTCGTGCTGATCATCTGAATGGGATTCTCAGCAGTTCCCCATCAAGTATACCAACCCTCGCTCTCTATTTCAAACTTTAAGCACATTTGAGCAGTCGCTTTTTTTTTCTTACCTCTTACCTTCTGGAAGTTTTCTCCTTTCTGGATTCATATAGTCAGTATCAATTAGGGATTTTCTGTTGATGTCCAGTTCCGAAAGATAATGAATTGTTTATGTTTTCTTCATGAAATACTCTATTTCCTGTTTTAAAAGGAGAGATTGTTGTGATAATAATCATTTATCAAGGACATTTAGTTAACAGCAGCTGTGAAACTGCACCCTGAATCTGTCATTAAGTGTTTGTGAGCCTTTAGCGTCCATCTGAACCCATTTTCTCACATGCGTCTTCAGAGAATTGTCTTAATTGAGCCACAGAAATGTTTCTCTCAGTGAAATACCCTGTTTATATCTGCAGTTGAGAAAACAGTTAGAGAATGCAAATAGTTACACCTTAGATCTCCTTCCTCTTTACTCCCTGCTGTGCAGCAGACAGACATGAACGACCCTTCAGTCGTTGTTCCTCTAATCTGCTCTTTATTGGTTATATGCAGATTGAATCTAATAGTTCTAGAATAGTGTGACCCCTGCTAAATGTTATTACTATGTATATTTGCAATGGAACTTGTTAAATTAAAGATTATTCTTATATATATCACCAATTATACAGCCAGTTAAAGCCTGTTAATGAGCGAAAATATTGTTATATTTAAAAGTCATGAAAGTTTTTACAGATATCAGCTTCTAAAAGCTATTTATTATGTATTTATGGCACTTCTCTGCCCTGTGATGATTTTTTCCTCTCTTCTAATGTTTAAGACTAGCAGCCATCCTGTTTGCTGCAACATTGCATCTTTAAGAAGGGATTGTTCATTTTGGTTTTAATAGAGGCTGTTTTCACGTTTTTTATAGTAGTGATTGTGGAGCACAGCTGAAGGACAGTCCAGCTGGCCTTACTGGCAGATGGAAGTTGCATCGAATGCAGATGGTTTGGAAATGGAGGCTGAGCAGCAGAGCAGAGGAACTGCTCCACTGCCTTCTTCTAATGTTTGCCCCTGGATAAAATGAGTGGATATTCACTGCTTTACAGTTATGGGCAGCAAAGTTAATCTTTATAACCATCTCCATGGCGACATGTCTGCAGGTCTCAGCAGTGATGATGTAAACTTTCTGTTCAGGTGGTAAAACAGTGCATGAATGTCTGAGGCTGAGAAGGATTTACTCATCTGTATTGGTACAACAGGTGGTTACCATGGAAACTGAAGGGTCGTTCTTGCTGGCCCAGGAGTGACTTCTTAGGTCACCTGATAAATATATCAGTGCCAGTAGATATGACGGGGGTTGCTTGCCTCCCGTTTAAAAAAAACAACCTTTCTTTTCATTTCAGTTTTTCCTTAATTCAATAAAAGACCTTTAAAAAATTTTATCGGCTCTCGGACTGTTTGATCCTTCGCTGATGAATATTTATCTTTAGTTGCATCCTTCTTCGATTTCCCTCCATTAAAAGTTTTTCGTCCCCATGTCCTTAAACCAAATCCTGTGGCTTAATGTCATCAGTAATGCAGCTACATGTCTAATTCCCACATAATTTTTATAAATTTTATATCATTGGAAAACCTTGCATAACCCGTTTCCATTTATCTTAGTTCTACTCTTTGCTTTAACTAATTTTGAACTCAGAATACAACTTATATAAACCTCTGCAAGTAACATTCTACAGGGAGATACATTTATTGGAGCTAATGAAACACATTTCCTCACTATAGAATAAGTGGATATGACTTAAAATTCCTTGAAAGGTACAAGATGACTTTTTGATTTCATAAACTCCTTGGAAAAAGCATCTTGCCAGGAGCCAATAGATGCATTAGCCTTGATTCAGAAACATTATCACCAATGAAATAACGTCTATGATGTCAACGCGTCAGCCAGAGGCGGAAGGCTGAAGCAAAACAAACATGGCTAGGCTGGTTTTAGCTGGAATACCATCTATTTCTTTATGAAAAACAAGCAGAAGGACATGATTTTTGCCTTAGTGGAGGGGAAGATCCACCCAGCCGGATTTGGTAAGAGTTTGATTTATCAGTTAACTCGACTAGTCGTGAAACAAATCAAGCTGCTAGTGCTGCTGTGATTGGCTAAAAACTTGACCTGGGAGGCAGGCACCCAATCATGAATAACCCTCCCCTTTGTGAATGTTTTCTACAGGAGCCTTCCCTGATCAACACGTGTAATTTAATTAGAAATCCACACGTATCATTCTGGCTTCTATCAGGTAAAGCGCCTGTCACACCTTGACAATTTAGCCAGCATTTGCCTGATGTATGAAAAATCTGGCAAAAACGCTGGCATCTATTGGATAAGTTATGGGTACATTTTGTATAAGTTGCACATGAGCATGCTGAAGCACACTGGCACATCTCAACATACGGCAAGTACATCGAGAAGTTTTAAGCTTGCTCAAAATTTCTCGACGTCAGCGGGCGTATGCAATATGTCGAGCATAAGTGTAAGCTACTCATAAGTTTGGGCATCTAGCCAATCCAAAACCTATGAGTAACTTGTTCATAACTTATCAAGAACTTATCTCCAACGCATATATCAACGCGTATTTGACATGTTCCTCACTCACAGCTACTGTATAATGGCAAATTGCAACCGTTTCGGTAGTATAAAGGGGGTTCACAGGAGGAAACCGTCAGTTCTCCTCCAGACTTCATCCCCATCATAGGATGAGTATGAAGGTGAGTTTGATTAATCCTCCCTGTGTTCACACCCACAGCCACAAACAACAAACTTCCTAGCAGACATGACGCTGAATCTGCTGCGACTGCAAACCTTCTTTTGTTCTTTTTCTTTTTTCTTTTTATTTATCCTTTCTTTTTAGATGGGCGTTAAACAGCAGCTAGGTTAATAATGCGATCAAAGACATCTTTTTATGCAGACCGAGCGCCTACGATGCGCCTGAGGGGAGCAGCTTTGACTGATGCTTCGTAAATGCATCATTTCATGGGCATTACCCTGCTAAGTTCTGAATTTGTTATGAATACTCTATGTATATGCTCAAAATTGAAAAATACATAGAAAGTTCAGCATTTTAGAAGATTCTGGGACGTCGGGCATACTCTGGCTAAATCGACAAAGTGTGACAGGATCCTTACAAAGTGACAGATGGTCCGCTTAAAATCTCCTACTTTGTCCCTGAAAACTAAATCTAGTTTTCCCACTTTCCCACTCTGCTGTGTGTGTTAGCTCATGGTAGTGGATGTGCAATATCTTAAAAACACAAAACAAATCTGACTGATGTGAGGTTTACTTTTTCCATCACGACTACAATGAGAACAGTAGCATGCGATGGGCCTACCTCAGCCTTTTGCTGCACCTGCAGAGCACTTTGATGAGTCTTCTGGAGGGAAGTGGCGTGAAATAGAGACTGTAGGAGAGAAGAACTTTCAGTAAATGTATAACAACTTTTTATGCATATCGTACACGTTTATAATCATCACTGTTCAAGTCATCGTCCCTTAAAAGGTTCATATGTTTGTGCGGTTGTGAGCCCCTGTTTTAGAAGAAGAGTGAGGACCAGTTTCTAGATTGAAGTTAAAAGCTACAGTGTGTAATTTCAGCAGCATTATCTAACATCCAGACTGCAGACTGCAGCAACATGAACATCTTCCCCCATCGCTTCTCCCCAACAGTAATGGCGAAATGTTACGGGACAAAATTGTCTTCCACTACTAGCCCGCATCACCTACCTTCTCAAGTGATGAGGTTTGTTTACATAGATAATTTTCTCATGCATAATACTGCCATCTATTGTTCAGTACCCGCCTTCAGTTCATCTCTCAACTTGCGTGTGAAGTTACTTTCGGAAATGGGGATCGGGCGATCTGCAAGTAATCGCTAGTTTGTTGGCTCTGCTGCCGTTGGCAGCGAAAGATGTCTGCCTCCATGGCTCGCGGAGACCGGCTCCTATGTAATTATAAATAACGCAATTCAAGGCAAACGTGATAAATATTAAGGTTAAGAGGCTGAGCTTTCAGTAGATGATGATAAATAAAAATAGTTATGTATAATTGATATTACATTTCTGACTGTATATCCCCTGTAAATTATTACACACTGTAGCTTTAAGTTCAGGTAGTAAAGGTGTAAAACTGGTAATGGTTAGGTGAGGTATGCACTGGTAATGGTTAGGTTTAGGGTTATTTTTTTCGGTTAGGGAAAATCAATGGGAATCCACAAATGGTCCATTATATATACAGTAGTAGCCATTATATATACAGTAGCCATTATATATACAGTAGTAGCCATTATATATATAGTAGTAGCCATTATATACACAGTAGTAGCCATTATATATACAATAGTAGCCATTATATACACAGTAGTAGCCATTATATACACAGTAGTAGCCATTATATATACTGTAGTAGCCATTATATATACAGTAGCCATTATATATCTACAGTAGTAGCCATTATATAAACAGTAGCCATTATATATACAGTAGTAGCCATTATATATACAGTAGTAGCCATTATATATATAGTAGTAGCCATTATATACACAGTAGTAGCCATTATATACACAGTAGTAGCCATTATATATACAGTAGTAGCCATTATATACACAGTAGTAGCCATTATATATAAAGTAGTAGCCATTATATATACAGTAGTAGCCATTCAAAATTTCCCCCACTTTCCTTGATGGGCCCTTGGCTGGTCCCCTACAATTAATTTTTAAATATCAATCTTTGTACTAAAATATTCTTTATGTCATGATTTGTTAACATTATGATCCAAAGAGAAGCGTGATCTCCTGGTCAGACCCTGTAATTCAGTGAAAGGCTGGTCAGAGTAAAAAAATACGCAAGCCGAGGAGAAGGCCCGTGGCTGGAAGTTGGAGGAGATTTGCTGCCATTCGGCTGGCTTTTGACTGGGAAGAGCCATTTTTAATGGCTGCTACTGTATGTACCAACCTCATGAGAACCAACAGGTCTTATGGGGTCCAAAGTCTACTCCTGATGTAGAGGACCCCCAATTTTAAATGTTATGGGGTCGATCTATAGGTATCTACTGATAATAGTTAGAGTTAGGATAGATGTTAGGGTTTGGCATATGAAGGTAAATGTAAATGCCTTATATGTGCAGAAATAAAAGCTTGTGTTTGTTGGAGGCTTCTTTGTTACATTGTGGGGACATTGTTTCTCAGGAATAGGACACAATGCGGGGTCTTACAGCAACTGGTCCCCGTGGGGAAAGGTTCACGGGTTCGGATCATATTAACTGTAGGACTAACGTGTGAATCGTCTTTAGTTTAGCGTTAGGGATACGTATGTGTTATGGGTAGGGTCTGAAATGGGTAATGAAAACGCATGGAAAGTCCCCATAAGGATAGTGGGACATAGGATGTGTGTGTGTGTGTGTGTGTGTGTGAGGCTGAGCATCTGTTAGTCCTCAAGTTCAGTACAGAATAAAATAATTATTAAGGCAAGCCTGGTTCAAACAGAGATTTCAAAGAGAGTGTGTGTTTGGATTTGCTTTCCTCCATTTGTGGGGTCTGGCAGCTTATTGAGTACCCCCCCTTTCCCTCCCTCCCTCCCTCACCCTATGGGGTGACATTCTTTGCCAAGGTGTGAGTCAGACATGTGTTCAGATTCAGATCTGGTGTTCTCTCAGGAAATCCAAGGGAAACAGAGGAAGCTAAAGCATCTATTGTTATTGGGACAGCGTTTGCATCTCATCTGCTACTATTCAGTCCAATACATGCTGAAATAATTACCGCCCGAGTAGAAAGACCCGGTTTGGGGGGCTGTAATTAGGATGTGAGATGTGAGTGTACCTCTATGGCAATCTGGAACTGTTCATGCTCCCTCTGCAGCTGTTCGGCCTCAGACAGAGAGCTGGCATTCACCATGCTGGCGTTCAACATGGACTCGCCGTTCCGGATCCAGCCCAGTACCTGCAGGGCCACAGAGACACACAAGCACAACAGAAACAGCCTGTTAGCGTAGCACAGGTGGACACAGCCCATCCGTCCCTCGGCTCTTTACTGCAGGCTTGTCTTTCTGTCCAGAAAGAAATTCCTACAACTAATACAGAGACTGCATCTTCTCTTAACAACATTTGGCATGATGGCATTAATGGTTTTATTTTTAGTTCATTCTATTGTTTTTATGCTCGCTAGAGCTTTAAACTTTTGTATTTTGTGTTTCATTTGTTTTTGTTTTTTTCACTGAGGGAAACAGGCCTCAACAATGTTCTATTCAAAAGGATTAATATAAGAGATTAAAAGTTATTAATTACATTGGCCCGAGTAACTTTACAAACTACTACTTTCATGCACTGTTTGTGACTGTTTTCTATTATTTTCCTTCAGGTCACAGTTATTGAGAATAATATTGTTGTTGGAATATCACTGCTGTTACTTGAGTAAAAATTGAGAGGCCAGTTAAAAATAACTAATAACTGTATAATAATCCTTATCTAACATAAACACATTACCTACCGTTAGGATTTATGTTATGTTGATAAGGTTGATTTGTAAAAATGTTGTAGTTTTGTAATCATCATCATCTTATGCAAAACATTATCTATTGTCACTCATTTTCTTTTCTCTCACTGTGCAATAACCAAGTTAACTACTGTAGTCTGTGTAATTTCTTACTTCTTTATATGGTCAGTACATTTCTGCACAACAAGTGCAATAATCTAAGTTAACTACTGTATAGTCGTTCCTTAGCTCTCTACTGTGCAGATATTTTATATATAAGGGAAACATATTCCAGGACATTACAGCTTTATTCTTTTTTAATGCTTTTTTATGCTTTTTTGTACTATATACACTCTTTCTACAGTATATCGTCTGTTGCATTTTGATCTTTAATGGCATCGTGCTTTAACTCTTTGTACTCTATATAGGCTACTGGAACCAGAATAGGAGTAATCCCAAGGAATAAATAAAGTTGAGTCTAAGCCTAAGTCTATCATGTTATCTATTTTTGTACTTTTTATATCGTGAATTACTCAAATTTGACAATTAATCTGTTTGATTACATAATTGTAAACATAAAATCAGATGTTATCAGCAAAAATGAGGGTTAAAGGGAAAATTGGATTCCCCTAAACTGAACGCTGAAGAATAAAAAATTGTTTGAAATAACTAAATACTATGAATGTTCCCACATTAGTTTGACCTTTTTAGCAGGCGGGGAGAATGACCTGATGCTCCTCTGTCCCACCCTTTGGTGGCCAATCAGAGCTTAACACAAACAAACGGCCAAATGGAGGGGAGAGGGCATGAACCAGTGACTGTTTGTGACTGTTTTCTATTATTTTCCATCAGGTCACAGTTATCAACTGTTTAGTCATAAACATAGCAAAGGCAGAGTCAAAGGTTTTCTGTTGACAAGAAGTTCATCAAAGCTTAAATAACAGAATCCAGCTGGAGGAACGGCACCAGAAATTTGCTTCCAAATAAAAAGGTTTGCTTTAGACTGAGAAGAACATGAACAAAGATATCTAAAAGGTGTGGTAGATATTTATATGGTGATATGACTAACTGAACTATTCGTGTTTAATTAATTCCTGCTCATTTAACCAGTAACTCAACTGATAATCTCAACTTTTACTTAAAAGAAAAGTCCGCCATATTCAGAATTCAAAAACTTCTGAAGGTGCTTTAAATATGAAATCATGACATACTGTTCAATAAACTATAAATTAGTTTTTAATTAAGGGTAATTTTAGTTGAATGTGCTTTACCGGAGGCATCCATGTTTGTCATCAAAGAACACTACTGCCGTCTTACTGGTTAGTGACATTGTCACGTTGCGCGTATCGGCTGTTGATCAAGTCCCAGTGCTGTATCTGGTGTTTGTCACAACGCTTATTATCCAAGTCATCTTTGAAAACATTCTTCTTCCAAATGTTGGCTACATATTACGGGTTTTTTCTGGCCAGAAAGTTCGATGGCAACAAATCCTCCTTCTTCAAGCTTTTCGCGGCAATCCAACGACTTAACCCGTGATCCTGTGGAGGATCGTGAATCAGAAAGGTGAAATAACTCTCTTTTTTCACTTTTAGTCCATGTATTCCAGCATCCAGCTGCCATGCACGTGGGCATTGTCAGTTTCACTATAGCTTCTGTGTGAATTTCAATGGTGAAGTCCTCTGGAAATCTCTCAATAATTGTTGCTGATTGCAGATGTGTCTAGTAGTTCCCATTGATTTTGCTTGGAAAAAGGGGGGAGAATGGCGCTTAGGGCTTACCCGCACCGTGGACGCCACTGCTGGAAGATGGCAGGAGGGAGGGGTTACTTATTTGGGCACAAAATGGCCGCACCCATACTCAGTTATTTTATTTTTTACTGATTAATTTCATTAAATTACCATTAAAATTATTAGTTTTAGGTATAAATAATGATCCACATTGATTAATTTTTTTCCTTTAAGGAAAATCTCAGTTTTAAAAAAAGAAACTTTTTTCAATTTTAAATCTACTGAATTTTTTCATAATCGAATTTACTTTTCTGTGTACTTTTTAACATAATCAGCTTTGCTCTTTGACAATCCAAGGATATTTTCTCTGACTGTAACATCCAGAAACCCTGGTAAATACGTGAGCTTTCACTAAATGCATCCATTCATTGTCTCCTCACTGCGTCAGCTCATTAATGCTGCAGACATGTAGTCCTGCTTTTATTTAGGATTGCAGATAGCAAGGAGGTTATCTAAGGACGAGAGCTCCATGACGGTAAGTCAGACCTACGCTTACACACTATTTGCAATAAATGTATGATCAGTTTTACAGAACAGAAAGATAGAACAAGATCTGCACAGATGAGGGTTATTAGCTTGTTGCCTTAAAGCTCATTCATTATTCAGCTGCTTCCATCTGCAGCAGCAGTGCTGCGCTTCCTGTCTGCACACAACGTGTTCCCATCTGCAGATGAAACAACTTGGTTGAAAGAGGGGGGGATAAGCAGGGTGTTGTCTTTGGCTATTGTTCCAACATTAACTAACCTTTCCACATCCAGATTTTTAGCTAATCATAAAATCCGCTCCACATTTCTGCTGCTTTATGTCCTTTTTAGGACTTTCTTCTCTAGTCTCTTCTGGCTTGAGATCAGAGCAAAGCTCATCAGATATTATAAATACAAACCTTTAATATCCCAGCAGATGGTAAAACCTGCTGAGAGGCAACGCCAGCGTAAGCTGCAGATCTGTTTACCTGTTTGACCTCGGCCTGTAGGTGGCGCAGCTGCAGGGTCTGCTCCAGCCTTGTGTGTGTGTGCTGCGCGCTGATGTCCACCTCCTGCTGCTTCTCATGGAGGAACTCGAGCAGCTCCTGCACCTGGGAGGCCAGGTCCATGTCCTTCTCTCCTGTTAACTCAATCCCTTAAAAGAAGACACACATACTTAGAGCTGAGTGACAACAGAAACAAGTAAGCAGCAAAGAGCTTAGAGCTTCATTTAATGTTCCGATCAGATCAGTTATAGCCACACAGCTCCTTCTCCACTTTGGACATTTACAAGAAAACTGTAGATATGAAATGATGCATTAACAATCATTTTGAAAGTAGGAAAAAGGAAATGGAAGAAGAAGCCTTCAGTAGGACCAGGGTTAAATACAACATCTACAGAACAGGGAATTTATTTAATAAGCAGAATGCCCTATGAGTAGAGTCCAGCTTTGCTGTTTCCATACACATCTAGGAGAAAGTAGCAAATAGATTCCATGTCTATAACAGAAGGATCTTTAGAGGTGTGCTGGTCTGGAGCATCCAGACAATGCCAAGGAGGAAGAACATCAGCAATGGCTTTGTAGACCTTATGCTGCGTTCAGACTAAATGCTTTTATAGCGCCAGGGTTATCCGGTTTATAGTGAGTATCAAGGGACGCTGAGAGGCGCAGCACGCTTTTAAGCATTTCAACCGTCTGAAGTGGCGCATCGTGAGTTTTTAAGGGTTTGAAGTGCATCCAAAGTGTCAGACACTGGAGTTGGAAAATCGGAACTTTTGCTGCCCGACGTGACATGAAACCAATCAGAGAAGCTGATCTGAGATCTGGCGTCTAAGTCGTGATCTCTGCAAAACTGTCAGCATAAAGTAAGACTAAAGGACATTTATGAAGGGGCTACATCCATTTTCTATGAAAAATAAGGACAATATAAGTTTTCATGCACGAGAGAAAATGCCTAAATAGTGCTCTGATCTTTCTAACTGGAGAGATCGACCTGTTTTCCAAAGTGTGTAGTCCTGTTTCTCTGACTGTGACTCAACTGGATGCCTCTCTTCATCCTCCGACATGTGGAGCTTGGCTCACATTTTAAAGCCTGCCTGGCTGTGTGTGTTTCTGAACGGGGGGCCACCCCCTACAGCTGCTTTTTGCCATCTCTGCTTCTGTCTCCTTGTTCCTACCAGTCGGCCTCGAGCAGATGGCCGGCTCACACACTGAGCCTGGTTCTGCTGAGGCTTCTTCCCTGTTTAAAGGGAGTTTTTCCTCTCCACTGTCGCTACAAGCATGCTTAGTGTGAGGGGATTGTATTTGAGTCAATGAGTCGGATGCAATCTCACTGGTTTTCCTTAGATAGAAAACTGAATCAAATTTGACTGTATGATCTATTTGAACTGTAAAGTTCCCTTGGAGATGACTTGTGTTGTGAATTGGCGCTACAGAAATAAACTGAATTGAATTGAATGATGATCTGGACTTTTTTTTTCTCTGTTTTATTACTAAGTGGCACAACTGATTGCAAACACGGATAAACCTGAAGAAATGTTGATTTCAGGGAGACTTTGACGGAGAGAGAGTCTTAACTTTACCTGATGCTTGCACCTCCATGATGTACTGATGGAGGTCCTGACCCTGCTGCATCACTTCGTAGGTCATGTTGTTCATGGCGGCCTTTCTCTCTGCGTGCCGTTTCAGCCGCTGCTCTGCCAGGCTTATATCCTCGGCACCGCTGGACGAGGAGCTGCCGCTGCTGCTGCTGCTACTGCTGCTGCCTCCCGAACGGTTGGTGTCCTTCAGCTGACGAGACAGATCCTCGTTCCAGGCGTCCAGCTCTGATGTCACCTATAAAAGGACGGTAAGAAGGTGTCAGAGGCACAGAGAGGCCGCCAGCCTCCGACTAAAGATGGACGTTCTCGTGCTCTTTGACCTCTAGCGTGTACTGCTCAAAGATGCGCAGCTGCAGAAAAATGTCCAGCTTGATTTTGCGTTCGTGGAAAAGCTCCTCCATCTGGCCCTGAGCCTCATCCAGCTGCTGCAGCACCCCCTGGATGTGTGCGATGGAGCTGCAGTGAGGCGTCTTGCTGGTCGACATGGCTGCGTCTCTAAAAAAACAGAAAGAGATGTGATTTTGGTTGGACTTAACAACTCACTCCATGTTTATTATCACATGTAGACTGCAAAATCCTAGAAAAGGGAAAACTTCAGTTTTTTTCTTCGTCTTAGAATGCTCAGGACACACAGCGGACATTTCGCCACAGCAGGAGAGTACTTGTGTAAACCATTGGTGCAGATTATCACCTATATCACATTTGGTTATGTTGTAACCACAAACCTTGGTAAATACCCTCTACTTGGCGTTGTTGTCCTGTTTTTTACCTGATTATTTCAACAAAGAAAAAGTGTTTTATTTTGCTGGAGAGGAGGAGAAATTAAGATTATATCTGAATCAGGGTCAGCAACCCAAAATGTTCAAAGAGACATACTGCACCAAAAAAACAACGGGATGGGTTCAGTGCAGAGAGTGAATTTCTTCATTGTGGGACAATATAGGGATTTACATTTACAATGATAGACCTACAATAAAGAAATCTGATTTTTGGTATTATTTTTAGTTTGAAGATTTGAAAAAAAAAAATGGAATATGCATAATAAGACTCCTGTAATTTCAAACCTCCACCTGGAAATAAAATGCAGTCCTCTTCAAACCACAGTAACAATAAAATCCTTTTTCCACCTTATCGAGGGAACAGTGCAGTAAAAAGCAGCCTGCAACAACAGCCTTTTGATAGGATAAGAAGGCTATGTAAATGGCATACGTAAAATTTAAATAAAGTGCATCCACCACTGTGTTTACATCAGCCACCTGCCTGGCATTGTGCCAGGCTGAAACGTGTGTCGCAGGCTATGAAATCTATAGAAATGTTTACATTTATTGTTCAAATATATTTATTATATACATTTTACAGCATTGGAAAACATAAAGAATGTTTGTTTGTCCTCCTGAACACTATATCAAAAGAATCAAACAAACAAAATTTAGTTTGCTTTGAAAAAGCTCCACAGGTTGCTGAACCGACTGACCATCTATTGACAAGTCAGCAGTGAAGCAGCCAAGAGGTTCTTGGAAATCTCTGGAAGAGCTGCGGAAACTTGCAGTTCAGCTCACATCCAACATGCTGGTCTACATCCATCAGTTGTTTGCTAAAATGCAATGAGTGAAAGAAATTGCTTATCCCTCTAGACACGGCCTTTTAAACACGGTTAGCTTCTCCTGTCGGAACAGCGAGAAGGAAATGCTCACTGCTCGATGAACACAGCAAACTTTGATCTGTGCTCTGATGTTGTCACAAAAGTCTCCAACAAGACAGGAAATAATCACTAGATGTGCTGCTAATAAGATGTGCTAATGCTAATAAAAAAATTGCTAGAAGGATCCGAAAAGACGCTAAATATAGCGATAAAATGGCTAAGTAGAAGAAGAATACGTCAGTCCTAATGGGGTGGGGTTCACGTTTTGACAGCACATGAATATGTACAAGTAAGCAGGTAGAAGTGTTTAAAAATACAGTTTCCATGTTTTACGCACATTAAAAGTCAGACTATCCATTTTAATTTAGTTTCAGCCTAAAATTACTGACATCTGGGAGGAAGCGCTGATGTCAGCCAAAGGGACTTATTAATCTGATTTGCAGCCTTATGGTGACTCTTTTAAGTATAAATCAAAGTATTTTCATTCATTAGAATTGTCTAGTCAAAGTCCAGACCTAAATCCCATAGATTAGATGAGTTTAGATGTGACTTGATTTCCTCCCGTTTGGATCTGATTTAAAGTAGCTTCAGCTGTTATGAGAGGGAAAATAGTACCGCCTCTAGATGAGCAGAGCTAGTAGAAAGAAAATGCAGTAAAAATAAAATCTTCTTTCCACTTATAATTATTCACTAATTTGTTGGTGTTTCACATGAAATCCCAATAAAACAGACCGAAGATTCTGGTAGTAAAGGAATATAAAAACAGTAGAGGGTCTGTGTTATAAATAGTACGGTAAGCAGTTTAGGCCAAGTTTGCAAAGGTTACAGATTTTAGGAGATATTTAACAGCATCATCTAACATGTTAGCATGAATTATCTGATGAGTGCCTGACTTCAGACAACATAATCTGTTAAAAAAAAAAAAAAAGCATAATCCATTGTAATTTAATTTTCTATTTCAAGGATTCCTGCCAGTAATGGGCTAACTGGGTTAACTGGGACAAAAATCAAGCTGGAAGTAACACTCTGAACTTTTTTCTTTGTGATTTAAAATCTTATTTTTATATATATGTAAATAAAATGAAAACCATGTACAGAAATGATATATTTAACATTAAAACGAGGTTTATAGTAATCATGAGCACAGCAGCTCTCCTGTTAGCATGCTGAGCATCAGGGCCGCAGTGTGATACCTGAGCTGCTGCATTAACTCCTCCCCCTCTTTGATCACATTAAGCGTCGCCTCCAGCGTCGCCGTCTGCTGCTGCTGAAACTGTTGAATCAGAGTCTGGACCGAGTCCACCGAGTCGCAGCTCACGTCTTCCAGCAGCTGCTTCTGCAGCTCCTCCATCCACGACCAAAGCTGCACACACACACACACACATCATCAGCCCATCCACAGAGCCCATCCATGCCACTGTATGACCACCTAAGGTCAAAGGTCACAGCCCACCTCCTTGGTGTGTGTGTGGAAGGACACGGACATGTCGAGCAGCAGCTTCCTGTGCTCCACCCGCCGAACAAAGTCCTGGATCCGCACCTCCAGGTGTCTGGCTGCCTTGTAGATTTCCTCTGGGTCACATTCTCCTGTCTGAGCCAGCTGCTCGGCCGCTTCCAGCAGCTTGTCTGCATTGGTGTACGTGTTCTGAAAGATGCAGAAGGGACTCCCATCATCACCATCATCAACATGAGGCACAAAACACTTTTCATTTACAAAAAAGCCATTAGGGGAATCGCTGTGCAGAGGAGCTTCTCCTGCCCAGCAGCAGGGATCTCTT
This sequence comes from Cyprinodon brontotheroides, assembly GCA_018398635.1. Taxonomy (NCBI): domain Eukaryota; kingdom Metazoa; phylum Chordata; class Actinopteri; order Cyprinodontiformes; family Cyprinodontidae; genus Cyprinodon; species Cyprinodon brontotheroides. Next base: position 3,388,255 of record JAGKQL010000049.1, read on the forward strand.
TAGGAACAATCAGCAAGAAGTGACCAAATCAAGCTAACTGTAAACATCCAGTCAGCAGCCAGTTAAATAGCTGCTAGCTGTACATCCATAACGTGAACCTCCTGTTTCACCACAGACTGAGATCTGAGCTGAGATCTGGGGTCTGTGGAGGCGAACGGGCTGCAGTGAACTCACTGGCATGCAGAGGTGTCCCGTAACGAAACATAAATACTTCATTACTTTAGCTAAGTGGCTTTTTCTGAATCCTTGCTTTACTTGAGTATGTTTTTCTAAGTGCTTTTCACCTTTAGTCACACAAATATCTGTCTCTAAATGGCTCAGTAGTTATATACGTTTAAAAAAAACAACGTGACGTAACGTAACAGCCGCATCAAAACAGGGAAAATCTGTCCAGGTGGAGCCCAGATTGCAGATGGGTCCGATTCTGTGAGACGTTCCCCATCCATCCCTTTTTAGATTTTATATTTATATTTTAATTATATGTGAAGTTTTATTTCCATTCAAATGTTTTTTTTTCTACTGTTTTTGTTTTATTTTTTTTACTGCCATTACACTGTCTCAAGTACAGAGTAACAAAATTAACTCTCTGCGTTTAACCCACCCCCCTGGGCAGCAGTGGGCTGCCATCGTGCAGCACCTGGGGAGCAGTGTGGGGTTAAGGGTCTTGCTCAGGGACCCAGAGAAGCAGTCTGTGGGAGTGGGGCTCGAAATCAGAACATCTGGATTCCAACTTCTATGTCGTAACTACTAGGCCACCACTTCCTACAAATACGACTATGAGACTGACGAATGGCCTACTGCGGCAACCAGGCCATTTATAACCTTTCTAATGTTAAGGTTATAAATGAGCTCAGGTTTAATCTATGTCATGCTGTCTGAAATCTGAATTTAGAAGAAAATTTGTCAGAATGTTTATGTTCTTTCAACAAACACAGTAAGTAAAGCATGGAAATGAACCAATCACTGTGCATAAGGCATCATCAGATGATGGTTATATTGGTCTGTTCTGAACCAAAGGCTCCCAAACATTTTAGGACTAATGACCCAAAACTGTTGCTTGGATTAGAAACAATAAAAAAGTTTTCTAGTAATAAAATCAGCATCAAAAACATTTTCTATCCATCTCTTTAAATCCATAAATATTCTTTCTCATTATTGTATTTATTGTTAAATTTCTGCAGCGGATCTTAAACCCCCATGTTGTTGATGCATTTCGCTAACTTAGGGAATCAATGGTTTAAACCAGTGGTTCCCAACATTTTCTGACATGTATCCATTTTACCATCAGTACCCCATGGTCAAATATGTTGATTATTTTCTAAAAATAGAAAATAGTACTGATTATAAAATGAAAAATATTTATTTAATTTCCTTAACTGGAACATTTAAAGCTCAGACATTTTACTATTATTAATAATAGAAAATAACATAAATATGTTTCCTGGAGAATGAATAAAATCTATGCAAATCTATGTTTTTTAGCAAAAAACTAAAGCTCTTCTGAAGAAGTCCCCTATGCACACATCTAAACTTGACCAACCAGAAAAAATATATATATAAATAATATTCAGATATACCCAGTGATGTGCAAGTTACTTCCAAACTGTAATACATTATAGATTACTTGTTACTGTTATTTAGAAGTAATTATTTACATTACAATATTACTGTCTCAGAATTGTAATGCGTTACGTTACTTCTGTATTACTTTTTTGTTACTTTCACCAAAATAACTACAAGGTAGACCTTTCCATTTCTAAAATGACAAAATGTAAAAATAAATTACATGTAAGTAACATAGTTATTGTTAACAGAGGAGTTTACATCCAGTAGAAGGCAATATGATGTTCCAAAATTACTGTGGGCTATCCAGGCTACTAACAATATAACATATAATTGGCAAAGTGAAGTCTCAAGACAAGAAACGATGACAGATAAAATCACAAATTATATAAGTCTGTTAAAATTATGGTAGAGGTAAAGTGATTATCTGGTAATATCCATGAATAGCTTGGGTATATTAATATTAGACACAACAGAACTGTATGTAAACTCGGTAATGTCATGACAAGATTTGTTTGTTTTTTTGTTGTTTTTTTTATTCAAGAGGTTTACAACACAAAACTGTCATGAACAAAGTGCCCATGATGAACAAATCTTATCCTTTTTCAGGAACTATAAAGTGCACTTGGAGGACTGACAGTTCTTTCGGTTTTACACAAAGGTTGCATTTGACTATTGCGTTCTTCTTGTCCTTTTCTCTGACAAACTCGAAGTAATTCGCATACGTCCATCTCAAGAATTTACAGTCGTCTTCTCTCATCTTCGTTAGCTTTTCCACTGGGAAGCGCGAGCACTACGCAGAAATCATGCCTCGCGCAGCGCGCCACTCCTGTAAAACCCACCCTAATCCTCCTTCATAAATGTCTCGCGGTCTAGCAGTTTTACTTATTTTTTTTTTTTAATAAATAAGTGTTGTAACGCAAGCTTTGCTGAACATTTACCGAATAAAATATTACAGAAAATTTATTGGTAATGCCTTACACTACGGCGTTACATCAATAAGTAATACATTACTGTAATGCATTACTTTTGTAACGCGTTACTCCCAACACTGGATATACCATGTCATTTTTACTTTGTTTTAATCAATCAGCTGTGTGTTAATAAAACACTTGATTTTATCCATTTTTCCTTTACTGCAGCGGCTTTGGTTTGTTCTTCTCTTCTCTTCTGATCCTTTTCTTTTCCCCTGTGTTCCCACTCTTACTTACAGAGAAGTTGTAGAATAGAATATGAATAGAATAGAATAGAATAGAATAGAATAGAATAGAATAGAAAATCTCTTTATTGTCCCACAATGGGAAAATTATGGTGTTTACAGCAGCAAAAAGATTATAGAAGAAATTTTCACACAAATGTGGACCTTGGAAAAAATATATAAGAAAAACATAATAGTGAAGAGTTAATAGATAAACAATAAAATACTGAACTGTAAAGTATTTTAACGCTGTAAATACTGTGCACCTGGAAAATAATATGGACATTTTTAATGGACATTCAGATGTCCAAAATGACTGCGGCATGTTGTTTAACTGACTATCATAAAAACTGTGCAAATTCAGCATGAATGTAAAAACTTATTGAGGTTGTTGGGGAACAGTGGTGGTTATCGAGTCTTAAAGCTGCTGGGAGGATAGTGCACCGAAACTCACTCTAGTCTTTTATGTAGATGTTGATTAAGACATTTTTTTTTTATCATTTAGGTTGATAAAATCTTTGTTTGTTTTGCATTTAGGTCCTTACGGAGTAAAACCCATCCCAGCCCTATTTTCTTGTATTCTTTATCTGGGAAGTAAAATATGAAATGTTTTCACGGACCCCCTGTAATGCATTGGTAGACCACTAGGGGAACTAGTTCCCCTGGTTGGGAATCATTGCTCTAAACTATGCTTCCTTTAAACTATCCAGATTCTGACCTAGAGTTAAAGAAGAAATGGAGATTCATTGGGCGATCTGTTAGTGTCTCAACTTTAGCGTCAGCTTCCTGCTATTAGCTGAGAGGAGTTTCACTCACTATAAATCTCAGAGGCAGACAAGAGGACCTGATTCTATGTTTTATCATTACCATCACAATATAGCCTTTAGTTAATATGCTGGATCAATATCTGACTGTGAGCTATGCCTGATTTAGTGATATTACACCAACAGATGAAAACTACCTCCAGTCTGATCAGTCAGCAGCATTTCATTTCTCTTTTCATAAACAGAGGGACATGATCTGGTCTGAACATCACAGCTCGGTGCAGAAACCAGCATTAAAACTGGATTAGCGTCTGTCTCGTCTGGTAGAGATTTGTAACCTCAGGAAATGCTCCACGGCTGAGATGTCGTGGGTATTTTACCCTCGGCTGAGGCTGAATTAGCAGGAGGTTAAGAAGGCTCTTCACCACCGTGTCAATGCATATTTCAAATGTCTGGCAGATTAGACTGAAAATAAGTATAATCCACAAGAGATTATTATGCTCTGAGGCCCAACCAGTTAAAGGGAGGAGAAGGAAATATCCAGCATTTCAATAAATGAGCTCAAACTTCATTCTTTAAGCTGCAAAGAAACTAAAGTTTAACTAAAAATAGTAAACTTCTTGATAGAAACTAACTGGAAGATTGAAGTTCACGTGTTTCCAGCTTTAACAAGAATTTCTTTACACAGTGATTTAGTTCCTTCTAAATTACTAAAAACTAATTATTTTATAATCCCTATTTATATATTGAAGCATGAACACAAGCCATGTTGGTGGTATTCCAGGTGTGTGATAGAGAATAATTCACTCCTGACCCTAAATCATTAACAGCACAGTTCAATGGTGAATGTCATGCAAAATATTTCTGAAAGTGAAACTGCTTTTATTCAGTGAAATTAATCAATTAAATGAGAAGCACCTCTTTGGTTGTAAGATCAGTTCTTAAAAGAAAAGTGCGCCTCCATATTCAGAATTCAAACCTCTGAAAAGTACTTTAAATATTAAATTATTACATACTGTTCAATAAATGATAAGTGTTTTTTTATTCAGAGTAATCTTTCATTTGAATGTGTGCTTTTACTTGAGGCATCCATGTTTGTCAAAGAACTCTACTGCCACCTACTGGTTTGTGACGTCACGGTGTGGTGCAGTATCGGAAACAACGATCAAGTCCCAGTGCTGTATCACAGTGGTGTTTGTCACTATTAGCCATCATCATCCAAGTCATCTTGAAAACATTCTTCGCAACAACTGATGTTGGCTACATATTACTGAGGTTTTTCTCTGGCCAGAAGTTAGGTGGCAAATCCTCCCTCTTCAAGTTGCCAATCCATTCGACCAACCCGTCCGTGGAGGACTCAGGAATCAGAAAGGTTGGAATAATCTCTTTTTATTTCACTTTTGCCTGATATATTCCCAACATCCAACTTCCATGCATGTTGGCAATTGTCAGTTTTCACTATAGCTCTGGGTGAACTTCAATGGTGAAGTCCTCTGGAAATCTTCAATAATTATTTGTTGTTGATTGCAGATGTATCTAGTAAGTTCCATTTGATTTTTAGCGAAAAAGCAGGGAGGGAATGGCGCTAGGCTTCACAGTAAGATCGTAGCGTCACTGCGTCAGAAGATGGCAGGAGTGGGAGAGGTTACTATATTTGGGCAAAAATGGCGGCTCCTAGGCACCAGTGATTATGTATGAAAATAATTACATGTTATTTTTATTTTTTACTGATTAATGCTAAATTTAAAGCACCGCAAACGTATTCATTTTTTGGTACAGATAATGATCCACTGATTATTCGTTGCTGACCGGACTTCTCCTTCTTTAAGGGTAAAAGACTCTGCCAAAGCCCTGACAGAAGTTCCTCCCACCTCACTCTGATAACATGATGCAACTCTCCTTCTGCCTAATAGTCTGCCTTGGATTTATTAATAAATCTGAGCCGCTGTGGTCGCGGCAGTGATGGAAGCAACACTGGACAGGCTGTCTGCAGGGCTGGGATAAAGCAGGCACAGATGAAGCAGCAGCTCTAATGGCTGAAGATGGTGGTACTTCTTGGATCTTGGGTAGAATGTGTTGTTTCATTATGGTTCTAGTCAATATCATCTTTAGAGACAAAAAGATCCATCCCCCTCCTAACTGTCACTCAGGAAACAGTGTTGTTTGATAATTGGCCGTCTGCTTCTTGACTTGTTTGTATAAATAGTGATCAGATAGTTTAGTACATTAATAATGAGCAGACTTTCATTAATATTGAATTGAACTCCAAATGCATTCAGTAAACTGTGTTTTCACCAATAAATAAATAGCATCAAAGCTTAACTTGATCATCTCCTCTTCTTCTGTGTTTGCAATAATAACAAACTCAATGAAAATCTGACTGATGATTCAGATAAAAGTCACATCAATGAAAATGGACGAGACTCACTGAGGGTGGTTTCCATGGAGACTGGTGGAGTTATTGACATTTTTTAACTAGTGGTAGATGCAGTATTTAAAAAGCCAGATGGTTATAACCCTGTGTAAATTCTCACTCATACGGCTCAACCAAAACACAAGCTTAAATCTATCTGCGGCATCTGGACAGATGTTTTCAAACAGCACAGAGATCCATGCTCTCAAGAAGCAAATCAAAGACCAATCCATTGTTCTCTTTGGTTAATGGAGTCTTTGGTTGTGTATGGGTTCCATGTGTTCCATCCCTTTGAATGACGATGAGAGTGCAACCTCTTTGGAATAAGTTCCAGGACTGAACTGTAGATGTTTGGAAGCTGAAGCCACAACCTTCCCCCTCTGCTCATTGATAGCTTTCCCTTATTACAAAGATGGCTTCCTTTACCCCTCTTTCAAGCCTTCCATCATCTTTGACCAAAATTTGAACATTTTGGTCATATAAGGTGTGACATAGATGTGGCATCAACGCTGCTTTAAAACATCAGAGCTTTGATTACAGACCGCTCTGCGAACCAGCAGAACTGACAAAGACTTTAGAACAGTCTTAAAAACGTCTTCAGAAAAACTCAAACTCTGTCTGCCACTAATTTAAGCTGTTTTTTAGAATGCTGGTTATACATACAAGTCCATTCTCCCCGGAACTTAGTTAATAACTCAGGCCGTTTCTCAATATGCGTTCTTGAGCGTTCTCGTGTACTCGTGACACATCATCAGCCTCAGCCCGAGTACCGTTCCAATTCTCGAGAACGCCAGATCGAGAACGCATCAAATCCCCTGTTGTTCTGCGCCCACGCCCTATCTTTATAGAGCATGCATCAGAGCAGACTTGTGCGTTTCTTCCGGGAGCTCGACAGCTGTCCCAGCATGCTGCGGCCACAGCTTGATTCGCAGACAGAGCTCACAGTGGTAAGTTAAACATTCCCTTCTGCTGCTGCTGTTGTTCTTCAAAAGATACGTTTTTGAAATCGTTTGAGGCGATAACATTATACATTTAAGCCTCCCTGTGTGGCCTGTTTACAGAGTTAGTGCAGAAATTTAAAAAGAATCTCCGGCGTTGAAGCGGACCAGAGTGACCAACAGACCTCCGAGGGTAACGCCAGCCGGGGCTAATGTTACCCCGTCTGTAGTACTTCTCGCTCGGTCTAGTTATGTGTGAACTACGCTCGTTCTGATAGCGTTTTTTTTGAAATTACCGCCATTGCTGGTTTTATACCCACGGTTTCATAATTTTAAGAAATGTTTTTAAGCTTTAGAAATTTAAAATATTGTTTTCAAATGTTTTGTGTAGGGAATAAATAGTTTTGACTGTTAAAAAAGAAATGCTAAAGAACGTTGCATGTGATGACGTCACGAGTGCGCTTCTGTTCCAATACACATGCGTGCTTGCATGCTGCGTTCTCGTCAAGTCCGATCTTCCCTGCGTTCGCCAAGAGCGGACGAAGCCCAGCCAGCTCTACATCTACTCGCGTTCTCGTGAATTGAGAAACGGCCTCAGTCACTGCTCAATAAATGTGACTAGTTACTTCACAAAGTAACTATGATGTTACGATTTATTATCTACAGTAGCAGCCATTCACAATTTCCCCAGTTTCCTTGATGTCCCCTTGGCTGGTCTTCTATGATTCCTTTTTAAACATCAATCTTTGTACTAAAATATTATTTCTGTCTTGATTTGTGGACATTAAAGGGGAACGCTGTTTTTTTTTTTTTTTTACATTGGGCCCTTGATTTTACATTATTACATCATGTTCTACTCACCTATATATTAAATATATCTAAAAACGTTGTAAGATTGTGAACACTGTGTTGGTGAGTGTGGGAGGAGAAGTGAGAGAAACACAATCGCAATAGATTTAAGTAGATGTGATCATTATGTTTATAATAGAACAATATTTCGCTCGTTAACAGACTTTAACTGGTTGTAGAATTGGTGATATATACTGAAGAATAATGCTTTTTTAAGCAGTTTAACAAACATAAATTATACTTAGTAATGACATTAAGCAGGGGTCACACTATTCCAGAACTATTAGATTAGAGCTGCATATAACCAATAAAGAGCAAAATAGAGGAACATTTAGCATGACTGTCTGCAGCGCAGCAGAGAGCAAAGAGGAAGGAGATCTAAGGTGTAACTGTTTGCATTCTCTAACTGTTTTCTCAACTGCACATATAAACAGGGTATTACACTGAGAGAAACATTTCTGTGGCTCAATTAAGACAATTCTCTGAAGACGCATGTGAGAAAATGGGTTCAGAAAGACGCTAAAGGCTCACAAACACTTAATGACAGATTCAGGGTGCAGTTTCACAGCTGCCGTTAACTAAATGTCCTTGATAAATGATTATTATCACAGCAATCACCTTTTTAAAAGCAGGAGTAAAATTGTTTACAGGAAGAAAACACAGAAACCAATTCATTATCTTTCCAGAACTTGACATCCAACAAAAAATCCCTAATTAATTCTGACCATGAATCCAGAAAGGTAAAAACTTCAGAAGGACTGAAAGTTAAAAAAAACTATGGATCCTTAAAAATTACCAGTTAGTCTCTTACTTTTTTAGAATAAAACCTCATTTCAGGGGACGTCTCCATGGTTTAACCCTCAAAGACAGAAATGAAGGGATGTGTGATGATTTAAAAGCATCACATAGTTTAATGATTTGCTTTCAAAGGCTAATGTCTTCAAACAAAGATGAAAAACATGCAAATTTAGAATCAAGGCACATGAAATTAAAACAGATGCAATCAGACACCGATAGTCTAAAGGGGGGGCGACCATGAAAGATTTCCATCAATGAACCTGTGTGTCTGACTAATGGGTGTGTGGTTTCTGAGAGTGTGTGGGTTTATGTTCTGCAGAGAAGCAGATGTTGCACACATTCTGATGAAATGATGGTTTTTCGATCTGCAGTCCCGAGGAAACTGGTAACACTTTGTTCAGCTAAGACCTTCAACATGTTTCTTTGTTTTGATGTTTCTGGTTAAAACTTCGGCTCCCTGCCTCTAAACGTGAAGGGAGGGAAAATGAGGAACATGTTTGGGACAGATTGTGACCATACATGGTCATGAACCTCTGGGCCTGACTTAGTGCTAATATCAGGATTAATCAGGGAAGATTACAAACAGATGTTTGCAGGTTATAAACTTAAATATTTCATTTTTATTATAAATTATGTATGAGCAGCTTATTGATATCTACCAACCTGAACGACTCTCTTGAGATAAGTCTGAATCAAAGCTGAAATCAGGAGTTGTTTTTAGTTTTGCAGAGAGAATAATTTATTAAGCCCACTTTTATTTTTTCATGTTTACATCTGACAAACCTGAATCAGCATAATCCTCAGAGAAAACATCTGTTCAGTTTCACCAGCCACACCAAGAGTAACCATCTGGGATTATAGCGGAGACTTTGACTAGACCACTAACAAACTTCAATCACTCCATTTTGTTTTATCAATCATTGCGAGATGGAAACGCTTGTGTTCTCTGAAACTTTTAACTCTATTAGAAATCTCCTGTCTTCCAGGTGTGATGCTGAAAAACTAGTCCATTGCATTTGTAACTTCAGAGCTGGACTATTGTAATTCTTACTATCAGGAAGCCCCACAAACTGTAGTTAAAAGCCTTCAAGCTGGTCACTGCAAACCAGAGTTCTGATGAAAATTAAGAAAAATCACATCTCTCCTATCATAGCTTCTCTTTTTTTTTTGGCTTCTTCTTAAATCCAGAATAGAATTTAAAATCCTCCTTCTCACATATAAAGC